>ML779604.1:317168-393723 GCA_009831015.1 Picea engelmannii | reverse complement strand
CTTTTAGTTCCTGATATTCATTTTGTATTTTCTGAAAATCCTAGATCTTTACTTTCGCTTTGATCCTTTTTAAATTATCAACAAAATGAAAGGTTTCCGACTGATGGCTATCTTGTTGAAAGGGTATCCAATTATATTTAACAATATTAATGAAAGA
The DNA here is from genome assembly GCA_009831015.1 of Picea engelmannii. NCBI lineage: Eukaryota > Viridiplantae > Streptophyta > Pinopsida > Pinales > Pinaceae > Picea > Picea engelmannii. The sequence continues at coordinate 393,566 of ML779604.1, read as the reverse complement.
TTCATTCTCTAGCCAAGTCTTGTTAAATTTGAAGGGACTAGTTGGATTTTTTGGACCCTGTCTAATTTCAAAGAAAATCGGGCAATGGTCAGAAATTACTCCGGACCCAATCCACAATTTCATTAACAATTGCTTTTCCAATAAAGAGTTAGCTATCAAAAAACGATCCAACCTTTTTGCTACTCGGTCCTCCCCCACCCTGTTGTTCCTCCAAGTTGGTTTGAGTCTGGTGGGTTCGATATCAAACAGTCTGCATTCCACAAATTTTTGGGTAAAGTAACCTACCAAGGGGTTAGATCTTGCATGCAAACCCCAAACTTTAGAAAGTCCCAAAGAAAATTTGTAATCTCCCCCTAAAATGACCATCTGGTCTTTCAAAAAAGACTTCTTAAAAAGAGTGTCCTAGAATGGGCCTCTATTCTGACAAGGATCATAAACGTTAATAATTTGGAGATCTTCCCTTATCTCTGGTACTGAAAAAGTTATTCCTAACCCTGATTCCATGCCCCAAAAGTTTGATACTTTGATATTCTGAGTGGTCCATCCTAGTGCCAACCCCCCAAATCTTCCCATGGAGTCCAAAGTTCAAAATCCCATCCAGGGAGTAGATTTTTCAGTTTGGTTTTTACCTCCTCCCCTTCCCCCAAAGTCTCTTGTAACATCAGAATATCAAGGTGTTCAGAACTAATCACCATTTTTAACGCTGGTCTTTTAAGGGGACTAGCCAGACCCTTGCAGTTAAAAGACATGCACTTCATCTAGAACCCTTTCCCTTGGTCCGCACTGCTCTAAGCGTCCTTTCAATCGACTATTATTTCCCAGCCAAAAGGTCACTCTTGTCTTTAGATTATGCTTTCGAAATCAATGTTTTCCTCCCTTGACCACCTCTATCCAACGTCCTTATCACTTCCTTTCCCAATCCTCCCAAGGAATAAATTTTCTTCTATGATCTAAGAAAATAACGAACAAATAATTTCTCAGAAGACGAGGAGGAGGAGTCCTATTCAACACTACAAAGCCTCTTTGGGCTTGGAGGATCAACCATCGAAGAATCATTCACAGAGGTAACCAGGGGTCTAGAAGCGATCTGTGAGGAGCTTGTAGAAAGAGACATGTTTTTGAGAGCGTCCAACCACTCATTGAAATCTAAATTTAAATTATTTATTAAAACAATAATTGGAGGAGAGGGAGGTAAAATATTACATGAGACCAAGCTCTTTATGTTTTCCGACCGTGTCTTGACAATACTTAAATTCTCGACCTCTTATGTTGCTTTAATGCCCAATTATGGAGAAGATTCTTTCCTTTCCTGCATCGAATCACCTTGTTATTTATCTTTAGATCGCCTTAAATCAACAAATTCCTAGCCTTCATCCTCGAACGCCAATGTATGGATTATTTCCTCCTTTTATAACATTGTTTTTTCCTTGTCACTTTTAATTCCCTTTCCTCTGGTCCTTAAAGGAAGGTTACAGTTTGTAATCAAGTGACCATACTGGTGGCACCTTCAACATCTGAAATGAACATTTTCATAATCCAGTCTTTGGGTATGAATATAACTTCCCCATCTCAGATCGACTTCTTCTCCTAGTCCCTCTCTGACATTTAAACTGACTAAGACCCTTACCACTTTTCTTTGTTTAGTTTCTTCAAAGATCATATCTTCATCTAGAAAATCCCCCAGAAAGTTCCTGATAACTTTGAAGTGTTCCAAAGACCAGAACTGCATAGGCAGTGCCGGTAGTCGGACCCAGACCGATATTTTGTCCAACCTCTCTCTACTGGCATCAAAAAGAGGACTCCAAGGATTTAAAAGTAGAGGTGAGTTGTTTACACTCCAAAATTTTCCAAGAACCCATTTTGTATGATTTGGTTGCAAAAAGGTAAAGGAAAACCAGTGCCTGGTTAGTTCAATGATCCAAAAAATTTGAAGGACATGGGGGTGGGATTTGATCCACTTATATGTGCATGGGTCACAGTACCATTTAATATAGTGTCTCTGGGTACAACCACATGTTCGACCACTACCTCAAGGTGCCCCCATGGCTCCAGGTAAAGCCCTCACGAGAATTGAACCTTGCCCGAGGATGAAAAAATCCTCACTTTCCACCATTGGATCCAACCCCTTTGGGCATATATATAGTTACATATATATGTAACTATATATATTTATGCCGAAGGCATTTTTTATGGGGCGTTTTTTCTCGAATTTTCATTGCTTGTTCATATCCATTTGCAACTCGCCATGTGTCCCTGTTAATATGCCATGCGTAAAATTTTTTCCACCACCTTCATGCTATGTTTATGCCTTCACCCATACACCATGTTTCTTCCTTCACCCATACACCATAGCAGGGTAGGGTTCTAGCGGGATCAGATAAGGGGAAACACACAATTTTGTGGAGTAGTCTCAACCAGTGTTTAATTTCATGTTTGCATCTTTCAGATCCACACCTAGCAGTCCCTCATCTCTTCTTATATATGGCAGGGATCAACCCTCGATAAGGATTGCAACATCATGCTTTCTTTTGGCGTTTTAGTAGGATCAGATAAGGGGAAATGAACAGTTCTGTGGAGTAGTCTCGACGAGGGTATAATTACCTGTTTGCATCTCTGAGATCCACCCCGACAATTCCTCATCTCTGCTTATATATCGCGGGGATCATGCCTCGATAAGGATTGCAACAACATGTGATTTCTTTTGGTATGGTTGAAAATTGAAATGTTGTTATTTATTTTTGGGGCCATTGGCTTATGGACATAGAAGGAAATAAATATGTTCTAGGTAGATAGATAATATTCTTGTTCTTGGTAGATAGATAATAAGATTCGAGTGTAATATAATGATATATGGGTTTCTATTGTGTAGGATTCTGGTAAATATGTCACCGTGTGACATTGGTGCTTGGCGCTCGGAAGGTAATGCAATGCTATATGTGTTTACATTGTGCGAGAATGCAGAAGATTTTCCATTAGATGACAACCATTGGGCAGGTGAGTGGTTGACTGGTGATTCTACATTCATTTACTTATGTTTATATGTACATGTTGAGAAAAAGTCCATATATTAATTGTGTATGTACCCTATGCGGTCATGAATGGTAATTATAATAGTGATGGAATACATGCCGAAATATCCATCTCCATTAGCTATGTGACCCCGTCGACCCATTCGATGATTCGTAATCAAATTCTTCTTTCAACCAAGAGGGCGAACGAGCTCAATATTTGCTCCTAGACAACGTGATTTTTTCATAACCGAACATTTTCAAGCTGCGAACATTCTCGACCCTCCTTTGAAGTTGTTTGAGCTGAATGATTTTACACTCTTTGTGAAGAGCCCATTCCAACTGAACAATTACCATCACATGAAAGAACGATGATTGCCATTTTGGAAATTTGCTTTGGATTAAAGAATGAAGCGTATATATGGTTAAATAGATTGTACATTTACAAGTCAGTAGGAGAACTTCCAATCTTAAATATTTCAAGAACTATGTTTATGGTGTTTTTAAGGAAAATGACTAGAGAGAACTTGTTTTTTAACATTAACCTAGAAATTGAATTTTTTTTTAGCATTTTATCGAGAAGGTGAGTAACTCTGTGATAATTATCCAAACATATTTTTTAATTATCATTTATATTTTCATTTAAATAATATACAAATAATTAATAATTAATATTATATAAGATATGGTGAGAAATAAAAAACATGATTTGCAAAAGAAATTACAACAATAACTAGAGGTTGGAGCTTGGACAAAAAAGAATCATTGCACATGACATTGGATCCAAAACACAAAGCTAATACCCACTATCACTCAAAAACAAAAACACAAACATTATTTAAGTTACACTCTTTTAGATTTTCCTTTTGAGGAATATTAATCTCACTTATGTGAACATGTCAATCATAATATATAGTCTTCCAACATTCTTTGAGAAGACATAAGGGGGAGACCCAATTATTTTGAAAGGATAATGTATTCATAAGAGATCCAGGAAAAATAAATGTTTGATGGAGACCTTTAAGGAAAAGTACTTGTTAAAGAAAATTCTATAAGATATAACTTATGTAACATTTAAAAGGAAAAAAATGGAATAACTTCTCAACTAAAACCCTAATTAACCACATGATAAGAGAAACAATAAAAGATGGTTATAGAAAAAGCTCTATAAATCTAAATTATTTTCAAGATAGGAGGGATTTTAAAAAATCTTTTAACTAGATTGGAAGCTATTTTGCTATGAGGACATACCATTAATGCCTTTTCCTCTAATATAATTAATCTTTTATTTTTTCACGAGAGAAGCCACTTACTAGTTGAGATCTCTCCCTGAGACATGAATATGTTATAGATTATTCTTGTTATTCATTGGCATATTAAATGTTTATAATTTTGGGTTTATGTAAAAATATGTTTGTGAATTATCTTTAGAATACTAACTTATATATTTTTAATTAATTTTAGTTTTTTTTGTTTCTTGTTAAGGTAGGTTAGTGTGGATATAAGATTATAACTTTCATTTTTAGCTTCTTATCTTTAACATATGATTAAATTAGTTTATTGATTGTTTTAAATAATTTAATTCATCTTGTAGTGAAAAGAGACGGCTCTGTATTTATTTGGTAGCTCATTTTAAAGACCTTTATAATGCATTGACAAAGATTCATAGACTTAAACTTTGTTTAAAGATTGAAAAATAAAATAAATACATTTTATATGCGGTCACGTTTCATAGAAGTTTTTTTATGCTGGTATTTGATTTTAACATTATAGTTGTTCTATGATTTTAGGACTATAGTTTCATATTCAACTTAATTTACATAATTCATCATTAATTGTTATGAGTTACATGGTATTGATTCAATTTTTTCTATTTACCATGTACGCATCTGAATCTCAAAATGTATTTAAATCTTCAAGATTGAAATATTGTTTCATATACATGAACCCTATAGTGCCAAGGGATTTGGCTTCTACAAAATCCTTTTTACATTTAAGAATATGTACATATATTGCAAGTTTCTTAGAATGATTCTTATATACATGAACCTCCAGTGCCAAGAGATTCAACTACTTTTATTAAATCCTCTTTAGATTAAAAATTAAGTAAATTGATTGTGAATTTCTCAAAATTATGATTGAGAAAAAGAGAATGGTAAAGTAGAATTCAATGCCCTTACATTATACTATAACATTCCATAAATATAATAAAATTAATATTAACTCAATAGTGTTCCATTTTAGGTTTACTGGATATTTTATTAATTTTTTTTTTTATAAAATTTATTTTTATAAAATATATAAAATATTTATATCTTGAGTCTCGAGTATCCCCTGCTGCTACTGCAAACATATTACTTAGTTCTTTTGTGGACAATTGAATCAATAGTGATTAAGGTGGTTAGATGATGCTAGGTTAGACTTGACTTGTTTGATTTAAAAAAAAACCTAGAAATAACTCACAAACTACAATGGGGAGGGATATAATTATTCAAGCCATGGTGCGAGCAATAGTAAAACCCGAAAACATATAACCCACAAACACATTGAATGGTTGGATGAAACCCAAAAACATATAACCCACAAACACATTGAATTATTGATCTCCAACCAATAAATTTGCACCCAAATTAAGATGGATCCAAACTTTACTCATGTGACATGTAGCTAATCATTTCATCACTTGAGGTAGTTTGTGGTTGGAGGAGCTGACTTCATGCATTGAGGAGTCAACCTGTAGCTAAATGTTGAATTACCCTAGAGCCAAATCACAGGGTCGCAACATCGACAAGAATAATAGAGATTTTGGCCTCCTGGAATAATAGAGATTAGGGCCGACAACATGATTTGGTAACGAGCTAGGGGAAATGGGGATGGGACTCAAACGTAGGTAGGTTGATGGGATGTTACTTGGAAACGAGAATATGGTTTCTCCTATAAAAATTTTATGTATACATTTAGAAATCAATTATGTCAATGCTTAACCATTTGAAAGATCATCTTAAAACATTACTCATGGACCCTATTCAATGGATCCTCTATTACTTATCCATGAACCATCCAACACACTTATTTTATCTTCAAACAACATATCATCTTGCTTCACTTCAGCGTTCCATTTCCCTAGTTTTGGGGGTATACTAGTATATAGTTGCAAACACACACACACACACACACACACACACACACACACTAAAGGCCTGGGCTAGGCCTGTGGGGGGGCTGAGGTGATCATTTCATGCATCACCCCAACCCCCTCGCGAGCTTGGGGTGATGCTAAGCATCGCCCCCGACCCCTCGCGGGCTTGGCCCGGGTCGCGTGGGTGCCCCACATGACCTTGGTCAGGCCCGTGAGGGGGTTGGGGCCCCACGCGACCTAGGTCGAGCCCACGAGGGGGTTGGGGTGATGCCCGACATTGCCTCAAGCCCCCCGCAGGACTGGACCAGGGCCCATGGTCGGGCTAAGGTGATTCCAAGCATCATCCCAGCGCCCCCACGGGCCTGGCCCAAGTCCAGTGGATGCCTTTAGTTAATATATATATGCACAGTTCCACATATATGCAACTATAGTTACACATATATGTAACTATATATATTATATAGTTACATATATATAATATAAATATTTTGATTTTTTTTTTTAATTTTTATGAAGTTTTTTTCATTAATTTTTTTTTAAGTTTTTTACATAAATTTTAATTTTTTGGGTTGTAATTTTAAGGTTTTTTAAAGTTTTTTGTTAAATTTTTTAAAATTTTGTATTAAAGTTTTTATTTTAAGTTTTTTTATTTATAGTTTTTTTATATACGTTTTTAATTTATTTTTTTATTTTTATTTTTTTATAAATTTTTTTTTTTGCCATAATTGTTTTTTAATTTTATCTTTTTTCTTTTTTTTTTAAATTCTCATTTTCTCTTATTTTTTATATATTTTTTTAATTTTATAATTTTTTTCCTCTATATATTTTTAATTTCATGATTTTTTTCCTATTTAGTTTTTTAGGTTTTTTTTTAATGGTTTTTTTAATATAAATTTGTTTTTAAAATGATTTTTTTTTTTTTGTAATTTCAATTCTTCTTTTTGTTTTTTTAGTTTTTAATTTATCTAAAAAAAATTGAATTATATTTTTTTCTAAATATTTTAAAATAGTGTTATTTAACTACAATTATTTTCTATGTATTGACGTAAAGGTAAAAAATGTGTTAAATATGGTATTTTCCAATATATTTAAAAAAATTATGGAACCATAAATTAATTAAGGACACATAATTATATTAAAAAATCTTAATTTAAAAATAAATAAATGGTGTACAACAGTTTTAACATTGGATGTAGCATGAAAACATGACTAAAAACATCATTGAACCAAAAAAAAAATGAAAATAGAGGAAAAACACCATTAAGAAAAAAAAAAAATTGTACAATTTGAAAATATACTAAAAACAAGCATTTAAAAAAAAAATGGAAACATTATGTATCAGAAAATTTAAAATATCAAAAAACCACCTAAAAAGGGAGGGGGGTGCTCCCTGTAGCACCATTTTTAAAAATGAGGTAAAAAACTTGACCCCCCAAAAACCGAGAACTCCATGGAGTTCTCATTAAGTTGGTAACTACTGTACTATCGTAGAAGAAACAAGGACAAGCTTATAGAACTAGTAAGATGAAAAACCTTTATATGACAAAGTCCTTGACGAATGAGATATGTTTGAAGATGAAACTATATAGCTTAAAAATGAAACAATGTACATGAATTGCAGATCATTTGAATGTGTTTAATACTCTTATATTTCAGTTGAATAGTATGGATACTAAACTCGATGACAAAGACAATTACACTATTATATTCATTGCCTGAATCTTGGGACCATCTAGTCACTTCCATTATCTTTACTAGTACAATTGAGACTCTTGAATTCAATACTATTTTTGGAGCTTTGTTGTCTCAGGAGGTGCGGAGAAAATCAAGTATTGAAACCTCCACACTAGAAACATTTGGTGGCTAGAGGTCGGTCCATAGAAAGGGGAGAGGATTCGAGTAGAACATCTAGGGTTAAGTCAACAAGCAGAAAGGGTAAGAAAAGATGTTGGTACTGTAACAAATTAGGGAACCTCAAGAAAGATTTTTGGAAGCTGCAGGAGTCCAAGGAAGACTAAAAAAATGAAGCAAATCCAGTGGAATCATGTCCATGTATGATTGATGAAGTCTTAATAATTTGTAACCTCTCACAATTTTCTAAAGAGTGGTTATTAGATTTTGGTGCTTCACACCATTTGTGTCCACATCAAAATTGGTTTTCTACATGCCAAGCTATTGATGGTGGTAGTGTTATTATAAGAAATAATGTTTATTGTAAGATTGTTGGGGTTGGGAGTATTAGGATTAATATGTATGATGGAATAGTAAGAATGTTAAGAAATGTAAGACACGTACCTGAACTCAAAAAAGGTTTAATCTCTTTAAGAGTTTTGGATTCCAAAGGTTACAAATTTGCAGGTCAAGGTGGAACATTAAAAGTGTTCAAGGGAGTGTGGTGGTTATGAAGACAACCAAGATTGGGAATCTTTATAAGATGGAAGGAAAAAATGAAACAAATGAAGTAGAGGTGGTATCTAAGAAATCAACTACATCTACTTGTTTATGCATCGGTCACTAGGCCATGTGAACAAGAAAGGGATGGGGATGCAGGTATTGGTAAGCCATAAATTATTTCCAAACTATCAATCTTTGAGTTTTTGCAAGTTTTATATCTCTCTTGGTTATAGTGATAGAGTTAAGGGATGTAGATTGTGGGATCCTACTATCCACAAAATCATCACTAGCAGAGATATGCACATGGAATAATCAATAGTTATTCAAGATCGTAGAGGGAGATTCATTTGCAAACTCATGGAATCATTGTATGGCCTAAAGGTGCCTTGGCAATGGTACAAGATGTTTGATCCTTTCATGGTGAGCCAAAATTTCTTAAGAAGTGAATATAACCATTGTGTTTATTTTGAAAGTTTGGAAAATAGTACATTTGTTTTCTTAGTATTATATGTTGATGATATCCTTGTTGCAAGCCAAAGCATGTTTAAGATTAGCAGGTTAAAGACTCGATTGGCCAGGATGTTTCAAATGAAAGATCTAGGAGCAACAAATCAAATCTTGGGTGTAGGAGTACATAGAGATGGGAAAAATGGTAAGTTTTGGTTATCACAACAAAATTCTATGGAGGTTTTATATGAACATTGTGAAATTGGTAAATATCCCTTTAGCTTTCCATTGTAAGCTTTCTTCAAGTTTATGTCTTGGTAGTAAGGAAAACAAATATTATATGTCTCGTGTACCATATGCTAGTGTAGTAGGAAGGTTGATGTTTGCGATGACATGTTCAAGACTAGATATTTCACATGTAGTTGGTGTTGTCAGTGGACACGTGGCAAAACCAGAGCATTGGAAATGGGTGCTTTGGTATCTTAGAGGCGCAAGTATCACCTACAATGGTTATGGTGGTTTAATTTGTGAGTATGACTCTGGAGATTTGGACAAGAGGAGACCTACCTTAGGTTATGTCTCGCAACTATGCAAGGATCTATTGGGTAAGTTTGGACAAGTACAAGATAAGGTGTTCTGTGGTGATCAAGCATTGTGCATCTGATTAACTGTCCAACGTATGAAAATGGGACAATGAATAATTTTGTAAGATAGGTTACTTATGGAGGTGGAGTGGTGGGACAATGAATAATTTTGTAAGATAGTTACTTATGGAGGTGGAGTGGTCCATACTGGAACCAATACTATTAGAGAAGCTCTTGTGGTGTGTGGCTTCTCTTTGGCTTCAAAAAGAGGTGGAGTGGTCCATACTGGAACCAATACATATTCCACATCACTTCACACAGTGAGGGATATTAGGGCATATTCCACATCACTTCACACAGTGAGGGATATTAGGGCCTCTGGATTTGAACCTATAACCTCTTAAGAAGAAACACATGTTCTTAACCATTAGGCCCACTCAAGCTGTTATATATCATTATGTAAATCAAATCGATAAGAACAACTCCAACCTTTCCACCACTATTTCATGTTTAAATTAAATTATCGTTGTTTCACAAATTTCCATTGTTTGCTTATCTACTCCTTTTCCTCCTCCCCACCACCTCCATCTATCCATCCACGCATCCTTCTTGTGGGCCGTGTCCCGATTTATACCCAAACATCACCTAGTGTGTCTCTATATATATTTTCACCCATGGTTCATACCTAAACAACGTATGAATTATGAATTTATATGACTGTATGGTCTACGTGTTTCTCGTCAAATATTAACAAATCCCATGAAAATATTACTTGTAAAATACAATGCAGACAAATCCTCAAACTCCATTTATATATTTTATGTTGTCGAAATCCTTGACAAATCAAACTCCAATGAAGCTACATCTTCTCCCACGTTTTAGGTTTTAGTTTTTTTCAGGATATTTTGTGGGGATATTTGTGAGAAGTTGTTGGATATGCTGATATTAAAGAGATTTTTTAACATACTGATTCTATTTTTAAATGTAAATAAATTTTAAATAACAGAAAATTATGATTTAGTGCAGATATATCATCTGATTTTAATAAAAAAAATCAAAGCTTAGAACAATTAAATAAAGTCTTTAATATATACATATTTTTAATAAAGTAAATAAAACAAATTCACTAATTGCAAATAATAAGTCCATTTTTGTGGAGCTTCGTTAGAAAATTCTAATAATATTTAGAAATGTCAATTTGGTCATTGCAAATATTATGCCCATTTTTGTTAAGCTTTGTTGGAAAATTCTAATTATTTTTTTCAATGTTAGTAATTTAGTCATGGTAAATAATATACCAGTTTTTGTGAGTTTTGTTGGAAAAGTTCATTAGTTAAAAAAAAATAAACATTTACTCCGTCAAAACAATTTTCGTTTGGCATAGTTTGACCTTTTTACAATTTGGCTTATGCAATTGGGGGTTCTTGCTCTTGGAATTTGCTGATCAATTTAGTAGTTAGGAGGCAGGGAGCACTTCTTTTTATGTAGTTAGGCGGTTAAGAAAGTAAGTTCCTTCATTATTGACGTAGTGGATATTAGGTTTTGGGATGACAATGGTAAGCTAAGTCAAACAAGTAGCTATTGTTAGGGTAAATGGTATGACAAGGGTGAGCTAAGTGAAACAAGTCTCAACTACAGGGTAATGTTGTACGCAACTATATATATCACCATATAAAGTATTAAAAAAGGTGAGTTAAGTCAGATAAGCCTCAGCCATTAGGTAAGACCGTCTATATGTATCAAGCATTTAATGCTTTATATGAACTATATATAAATAAAATTAAAAGGGTGAGTTAAAACATAAGTTATAAGGTAAGGTTGTTGATATGTAACCAATACTAAAGTATTTAATGTTTTATATCAATTGTATATAATCAGTATATAAAGTATTAAATGTTTTGTTGTATTGTGCATATTATATATTGTTTATCATAAAATGAATTCAAGTAGTTGTCCATTTTCTATGTAGTTAGCCCAGAAATTTGACAAATTTATATGTCATCACTTACGATCATGTAAAATTCGAACCGGTCAAATAGATGTTTTAGTGGGTAAGGTGTTCGTCATAGTTTCTAGTAGGTACTTAGCAGAGCATTGTTTTTTATTATGACCAGGAGTAGCTAGGTGAGGATTTCTTACTAGTCTCCTCTGCCAACTTCTATTCTCATGTTTTGTCCATCAATTGTCGCCAAGAAGCTTGAGGCTAATCTCTTGGATTCTTATTGTCCATCCAGATTTCTCATTTGCGGATCTTGACAATTGTGCCACCAGTTTGGACTCCATACTAGATTTCATTATATTTGATTTGTTCCTTGAAGCTCCGTTCCCACATAAGTTTCTCAATGTGAAACCTGAAAATTTTCAAGATCAAGAAGTCATGGACTTGATACTTCATACTTAGGCCAGAGTGCAACTCCTATTAAGTGACTTCAGACTTAGGCAAGAGTGCAGCTCCTATTAAGTAACTTACTCAAGTTTATATATAAAGGGGCACGACTATCCAACCCTGCACTGATGATAATAAAAATGTTTATGTTGCTTGGTCTCTGGTTTCGACCAAAACTAGAACATTCATGCTTCCTTAAAAACCAGTCACATGCTTAAACTAATTTTTTGGACAATGCAATTTTTAACTGCAAAATTTAATGCAATTGGATGGAATATCATGGATTTATCATAACTTACATGGAACGTCATTTGATTTGGTCAATTTGTTTGTTTGTGGGGAATCCAAATGAATACAGAAACTACCAAATTTTCCTTATAACATAATTTTCAACTAAAGTATGTAGAGAGATATCAATACATAAAATAATTTTCAAATCTAAAGTATCTAGCGAGATATTAATACATTAAATGGATTTAAATAGTGATATTAATATATTAAATTAATTTATAAAATAATTTTCAAATCTAAAATATGTAGAGATATTGGAAGTCATAACCTTGGGCCTCAAGTTTCCCTCCTCCCATCCCCTCATCATTCCCCATTTCCCGTCGATGGAGTTTTTCCGGTCCCCCCTCGATCTTGCAGCCCCATGTGACAAGCTATCTTGGAGGACAAATGGAGTCCTCGTATGGTGATAAGGTAGATTATGGTAGCAACCCATCACATGGACAAGATTTCCTCTCACAAGTAGAGTTTTTGGAGCACGCAACTTCCTCCCCTTACCACTCTCGGGGAAGCCAGACCATCACTACGAGGGAGCAAGAGTTAATGCACCACACTCGAAGGATGGACACGAACAAAAGGGTTTTATTTTTGGCGGTAAGTTTCTGGACAAGCAAAGGAATGGTAACTTTCAACAAACGGTCCCTCTATTTTATGTTTCTCTCTCCTGCAAACCTCAAGGCAGGGAATGCTGGTAGTCTGGAGGTGAGAAAAGGAAAAAGGACACAAATGTTTGTAATCAAGGTTGTGCGAACATGCATGGTGGTCGGAGAGGATATCTCGATAGAGGAAATCACTCGCTTATTCACAAAAAAGGGGATCCTGCAAGAATGGTGGTCGGAGAGGATATCTCGATAGAGGAAATCACTCACTTTGAGGGTAAACTTCTGGTTAGAATATTTAATAGGAAATCACCTGGCATTTCGATGCTCTGATCTTGGATTGACCAAGAATGGACTCCTTTGTTGGGTTACCTACCTAAAATTCATGTCCTTACAAAGGGTTGGGTATCTTTTAAGCTAAAGAATGAACAAGATTGCACAGAACTCCTCCAAAAAAGTTGGTCTTGGGACCCATTAGGTTTGTTTTTAAAACCCTGGTCAGTCCATTTTGATCCATCGAGAGAGTCGGTTTTAGTCATGAAAGTATGGGCCATCTTGCCAGGCATGCCCCTAGCTTTCTCGACAAGGGAGGCACTAGAGACTATAAAAAATAAACTAGGTGTTTTTGTGGGTCTCAAGTCCAACTGGGTGACAAAAAATGATCGACGTTGGGCCCAGATTCAGGTAGAAGTAAATGTTTGGGAAGGCTTGGTTGAGAGCCTTGACATTGTTTATGGGGATATCACTTGGCATCAAAAATTGGATTATTGGAAAATCCCTTTATGGTGCCACGGGTGCCATGAAATCGGCCACTTAAAGTCTAAATGCTTGAAGTCTGTGCCCTGGGGCTAGCCACTGCAAAAATTTTAGAGAAGGAAATCCATTGTGGGCCAAGAACAGATAGTGGAGACTCTTTCGATTGATGGGAAAAATGAAGATGGCATATTGGAACTCGGCTCAACAAAAGCTTCTAGCTTAGCCTTGGGGGACCTTGCTCTTCAGGTGGTCAATTCATGTATGTGCTTTCTTAATATGGTTCCTTCTTCTTCTTTGGATATGTCTGCTCCTCCTCAAGAATTGACGGACCATTGCCCCTCTCCTGCTCCTCTGTGTCTCTTGACTCCCTTGTCCCCCCTTCCCTCCCACCTCCCCCCTCCCTTGATTTATCCGAGACTCCTCCTGATCCTATCCCCTTTGTTCCCTCCCCCACCTTGTTTAACAACCTTCCCCCCTCCCTCTCTACCACTCCTTCCGTTGTCGAGACACCCCCGTCTCTGTCCCCTAAGCCTACTAGCCCAACGTCGTCTCCTCCTCTTTCCTCTAGCCCCTCGATAGTCCCTGACCCTCCTATGCTTCCTTCCTTCTTGAATCCTTAGTCTCCCTCTTTACCATCACCTAAAGGGTATACACTTCTCTCTAAGGATCATTTAAAAGTTGCCAACCCCTCGAAAGGTGGCTTGGCCCTTGACCCTCTCCTTGCTATGCAGGTTGGCAGAAAGTCTCATTTGTCAAAGGAAAAAGAAAAAGCTGTGACCAAAATATGGAAAGGCACCCAAGCAACCATTACCAGGGCCCTTAGAGTTGGGAATGAATTACATTCCCCCCTAAATGATTTTTCTATCTTTCAATGCAAGAGGGATTGGGGGCCCTAAGAAAAAAAAAATATATCCCTCAAAAGGTTGTTCCTAAGACTTAAGCCAGACATCCTTTTTCTTTAGGACACTATGTGTTCAGGGGAAAATGCCATCAAAATTGTTAGTCAATGGTTGAAAAATTGGTCCTTCAGTGTGGTTGATGCATAAGGGTTTTCGAGGGGACTGCTTTCTGGTCAGATTTATGATTTCAAGGCTTTATCGTCTTCCTCAGCTCTTTCCTCCATCTCAGTAAAGCTTAAGCATACAGACTATGATTTTGATTTTACTACTATAAACAGTTATGGGCCCTATTTTGACAGGGTACAGTTTTGGGAAAATCTAAAATCTACAGGAGTATTCAGCAATCCCCTAATGGTGATAGGGGGAGATTTTAATTTCACCCTCTCCTTAAGAGAAGTTCGGGGCTCGAACCCGAGAGAAGATAGACATAATTTTTTTTTCCTTTCCCTCGTGGAGGCAGGAAGCTTAGTTGACTCAGAGCCTGTGAAACTCTCCCCTACCTGGAGAAACTCTTGAATAGGGAATGATGCAGTAGCCAAGAGATTGGACCACTTCCTTATCTATGAAAAACTCATGGACATGGGTCTCAGACTTAACGAAAAAGTCGAAGAAGGAGGAAGTTCAGATCATCGTCCTATTTTGCATTTTTGGAGATCGAAAGTGGATTCACCTCCTGCACCTCTTAAAATCAACTAGGTTTGGTTGGCGGAGGAGGACTTCGGGAAGTTAGTAGCTTCCACTTGGGTAAGGATAAATCATGAAACTTTTGAACCCTTTATGGTGCAATTCAAAGCAAATCTAAAACACATTAAAGACGCTATTAAAAAATGGATTCCGATTTGGAAATCCAATAGGAAAAAGGAGCTTTTATAGATTGAAGGAAACCTTTCACGGATCATTTTCGAGGTGGACAATGGAGCCCTAAAGCAGGTGTATCTAGAGGAACTTAAATGTCTGGAAAAAAGAGAAATGAATGGTTGAAAAAAGAAGAGGTGGAGTGGCGCCTAAAAATTTGAGCACTATGGATAATAACACAATTTTTTTTCATCATTATGCTAACCATCCCATAAATTTCAACACCATTTGGGAAATTAAGAATGAAGCAGGAGTCTTGGTTAGTTCATTTCGAGAAAATGCGGAATCATGAGCGTGCTTTTTTGAAAATCTTTTTCAAGATCCTAGGGGATGCCCTATTCAAGAGATTTTGGAGGTAGTTACCAAGTTCCAGCCTATGTTCTCCGAGGAAATGAACAAGTCCTTAGAGGAAGAGGTAACCTTGGGGGATGGGGACTCAAATATATTCGGCCCTTCATCATTAGTCCTCCATCATTGTTCCAAAAACCTTGGTAGATGGGGAGTAAAATATATTCGGCCCTTCGCTCGTGCATTAGCAGGTCGAAATCTTTGGCGCCTCTCTGGTATAGAGTTCTACAGTCAAAATATTTCACTCATTTATCCATAGAGGAATGTTTTCGTCTGCCACTGAAACCCTCAAAGGGATCTATCGGGTGGAAAGATTTAGTGGAAGCCTTTCCATTAGTGGTAAAATGAATTGTCTGGAAAATTGGAAATGAGAGAAACATAAGATTAAGAGAGGATCTTTGGCTAGGAGGAGGGGACACTTTCAGGATGTCAGAATATTTGGTTCAACATCTTAAAAACCTCAACCTCTTCCACTAACATGATATCCATTTAGGGGACCCTCAACTATGAGGAAGCTTGGGGTGGCACGATTCAATATCCTTAGGTTTATTGCAAGAACTTCATGCATAATTGAACTCCTTTATCTCATGGTTGTGTGAAAAAATCATTCTGCTGGATGATGAGTCCTTGAACACTCTCTGTTGGTACTTTAACCAAAAGGAAGGGTCATTTACAATGAAACTTGGATATAAAGCGTGGTAGGAAGAAATACTTCTAGTTCAACCTAAATGGTGGTGGAAAACGTCGTGGAAAAGAAAATATCCTTTAAGATGCAAAATTTCTCTCTGGCTTGCTCTGAATAATAAACTTTTGACTTGGGATAATGGAGTGAAAAGGGGCTAGTGTGGCCCTAATCATTGCACACTTTGCATTGGTAATGAGGAATCTGTTTCTCACATTTTTGTCTTTTGTCCCTATGCAGGCCAGGTTGCAACGTTGGTCAAGGAAAAATTAAATGTTAGGTCTGACTCGAACAAAAAAAGCTTGGAAGAATGCTACCACTTATGGGTCTAGGACAAGGTCGTGAAGCTTTATTTGGGTTTTCCAAGTATCATGATTTCAAACATATGGTTAGACCGGAACTCAACTATTTTTAAAGAGAAATGGATTCCTCCGGAGGTTATTGCATTGATTACGCTTGACCAGGTTGTTGATTTTAAAGATGATCCCAAAGAATTTGAGCAGTGTACTCCTATTCTCCCCACCTTAGATTATGGCATCCCATGGGGATATTTTGATGGGTTCGGTCAGGGGAACCCTCCTTCATGTGGAGTTGGAGTAGTTATGTTCATCAACTAGAACCATTACATTTACATGAGATATTCCCCCGTCCAGGGGTCCAATAACAGAGCCGAACTAATTGCGATGTGAACTCTTTTGGAGACGACAAAGAAGAAAGACATTAAAAAGATACAGGTTTTGGGGGACTCCAAATTGGCAATTGATTGGGCCCAAGGATAATTAGAAATCCAAAATGTCAATCTGTCAAACATCTTGTGAGATATCAGGCTGGATTTTCCATCCTTTGAATGGATTTCTTTTCATCATGTTTTAAGAGAAGTCAATGTCAAGACATACAAGCTATCTAAGGAAGCGCTTTGGTTACAGAGAGGAGAATTTGGGTACTATGAGTACTTTGATGGGGTGGAAACTAAAGCTATGGAGTTCTACCTTTAAATGAAAGAGAAAGTAATGATGGATTTTTTTGTTTTTTGTTATGATTGACAAAGAAGAGAGAGAAGTGGATTGTAAAGTTTTGTAAAAATTGTTAAAGGTAACAATGAATAGAATGGAGACATGGTCTTTGTTATCGAAAAGGCCTGCAAAGGCTGAAGCGAAAGATTGTAACATATATATTCCTGGAATACTCTTGGAATATAAAATCTTTTTTTCTACTGGGAAAAAAATGTACAGAGATATTAATACATTAAATGAATTTAAATAATGATATTAATATATTAAATTAATTTAATAACGAGTACAAAGAATACTTGGTGAAACTGTGAAGTATATATACATGAAACGTTGAGCATGATTTTTTGACATTGAAAACAAAGTGAAGTGCATTAACACCAATGCTCTAATATAAACAAAATTTTGTGGAAAGAAGATTTCTAAATTTTATAACTATATCTATTAATTAAAACTAAAATAGCTTAGACAATGTAGATTTGAAACAAAGTCTCAAGAAAAAAAACTATAAGATAAGATAAGACCAGTTCTAATCACTTAATAATAGGGTGACGCTTAATAATAGGGTTAGTATAAAGTAACACACAATGTTCATTAAAAAACAATCCTAACACTTAGACAAAGGTTTGTTTCCCAAGCTTCAACTCACTCAACTCTATGATCTCCAATAAAATTATGGGAGCATTCACAACCCTTTTGAAAAGACCATTAGCCATAACATTCATTTTTCAAAAAATATGAGAGTATAAGAATTGATCAAATCTCTTGTGATGCTCTTTGACCACCCATGTTTAGTTGTGTTCTCTACTTTGATAACCAATTGATGACTATTTGTGAGTCACCAAAGATTTGTAAATCATGGCATCCTCTCTCCACAACAATCTCCACTAGCAAAAGCACAACCTTAACCTATGCTACATTATTGGAACCAAACCCTAAACCACATGAAAAAGAGATAGAATAAATACTCATTGACCTTCCTTATGAGATGCAACCCCCAGTTTAGGTGATTTCTCTGCCCTAATAGCTAATTGACGAGTAATTGCAAGTCACCAAAGATTTATAAATCACCATATCATCTATCCACAACAATCTCCCCCAACAATACAGCCTTAACCCTTGCTACATTATTGGAACCAAACCCTAAACCATAGGAAAAAGAGAGATAATGTTGGGTTGGAAAATGAAAAATACCACTTACCCCTTTTTTTCTTGGTTTTCCCTCAAAGGCATTGTTGAAATAGCCCCATGGCCTAGACTTGTCTATGTGGACTTGAGTAATCTGATTTGAGACCTTATCTGCAATCACCTTCCTAAAACCTTCAAATGCATATCTAATATTGAAAAACACCTGAAGCAGGGAAATTGCCACATTTTCAAACTATATCTCATTCCTTGCTTTCCATATAGCCCAACACACAAGGAGGGGCAATGCTTCAAATTCTTCTAGGATTTTATTCCCCCACTAGATAGAGTCTCCACAAGAGACTCCCCTCTCCATCTATCAACCCACACGATAAGAGTACTAGTTGGTGAATAGTTGCATCCCAATCCTCCAACGAAAAATGATACCCAACTGATGATTATCCTCTTAGGTAGATGAAAATAATTACTCCATTGATTGAAAAAAGGCTAAAATTTCAAGGATAGTGACTGGCGTGTATGGTCATAAATTTATTACTATCAAGCAAGAATTTTGGCCCTACATCTTGTATACAACAAAACAAAACCTGACTATATAGCACAACACCACGTTGATAATGTTTTGTACTTTTCATTATTATTTGTACTACTATGACATGGAAGCCAAAAACAAAATGATAAGGTCTTTTCATTGTAATTGAGACACATCATTTGAATTCATACATGCATGGTTGCATGGTTGGTTTGTGCATCCATGCGGCTTACAATGAATAGAGTCTAACCAAATAAAATAACACTAATATTCATATAATTATATTGGCATGTATTGGTTGCTTTGCATCGGCCTTATTGAAATATCTCCACTTACACTATGACCATTGCCTCATTCACATGCAAGCTTTGGTTATTCCAATCTTTTAATAAAGGTGTATTTTGAAATTTTATTAGAATATGCACAACTTCAACCATGGTTGGATCCTTTAGGAGAACCACTATTTTGTTAGGAAAGGTGTGTCATATACCTTGTAGTTAACAATGTTGGAAGATGCCAAAAATATTGGAGGTTTCCAACCCACGTTGTGGTAGTTATCTCAAGCATGAAGTAATGTTTTTAGTAAACCAAAAAATCGTGCATGAAGTAATGCTTTTAGTAAAAGCCAAAAGTCATGCATGAAATAATAATTTTTAATCAAACCTAAAAAGTGTCGATGGTTTCTAACATGTGAAATTAGAAACAATAAATGATTATGGTTTGTTATTTCTATATATTGAGTTCTTAGGTCGGAGGTATTGAGAGATATATATTATTGGAGGCACCATTATGCTACAAAAATTTCTCTAGACCCTAAATGTTGTTCATCACTCCTATTAAAAGCACAAAGACTTTGAAATTAGATTGTAACCTTTGTTAGTTTCTAATTAATACATTGAGCTTGCATTAGAGTGTGGGGCTTTTTCTCCAATAGGGTTTTCCCCAAGAAATTATTGTATAATGTTTGAATTTTTCTATGTTATTTGTTTGGGTGACTACAATGTTATATCACATTGCAACTCTAAGAGGTTGGTTTCAATATTATGTCATATTATGACAAGTGTTGGAATCGTTTGTTTAGATTTTATGCACATTATTCTCTCATTGATTAGAGTAGGAAGTGTATTCCCCAATTCTGCATCCTTTCATTTGGTATCAAAGCCTAATCATTTCATATACTAGGTGTTAGGGACAAAGATTTGTTTATCTAATCTTGGTTTTAGTGGGAACATGTACATAAGAAAATATTGTTGCACAAAAATGGAAATGGGGGAGTTTAATGGAACTAAATTTGAGCAATGGAAGCTTAAGATAGAGGATTTGCTAACAGATCGAGATCTATGGTTTACAATATTTAGAACCAAACCCTCTGCTATGAAGGATGAAGACTGGTTAGTGTTGGAGAGAAAGGCACAAAGCCTTATCAGACTTTGTTTGTCTAATTTAGTGTTAATGAATGTTTCTAAAGAACCCACCACAACAAGCCTCTAGAGGAAGATTGTAGATTTGTACTAGGATAAATCCTTGGGTAATTTTTTTTCCATGGAAAAAATTGTATGCCTTGAGAATGGGTGATGGTGATACTGTATTCAAGCATATGAATGTGTTTAATACCATTATGAACAAGTTGAACTTAGTGGGAGTGAAGATGGATGAGGAGGATCGTTGCATAACCCTTTTGTGTTCTTTTCCATATTTGTGGGGCAACTTGGTAATGACCATTGGAAGCACTGCAAAGAAATTAGTGCTTGGTGAGGTCATGAATTCTTTACTCTCAGAGGGGATGAAGCATAAGGTTTATAAATCCACCAAAGAGGCCTTGGCTATTCTTGTAAGGTTTGAAGCGAAAAGAAACAAGATGGAGAAGGGTAGATCCAAATCTTGTGGGAGATCTAAGTCACTTAGAAAATCCAAGGAAATATGTTAGAATGGTAGCAAGGTCAAGCATTTCAAAAGACATTGCAAGGAGGATACACATTATGGAGAAAAGAAGAAAACCAATGACTTTGAGGATGAATATGAAAAATATTTTCAGGAGGATGGTCAAGATTCCTTTGTTGTGGCCTTGGTGACCCATGCATGCCAAGGTGCATGGTTGATAAACGTTGGAGCTTCCTTCAACATGAATACCCATCACGAGTGATTTTTAGTGTATGAGAAATATGATGGTGGGAAGGTACACTTCGGTGATGACGCTCATCTCAATATAGTAAGTCATGGTAGAGTTTTAATTAGATTCCTTGATGGAAAATTGAAGGGGATCAATGGAGTTATGTACATTCTGGGATTGGCGCAAAACCTACTATTAGTAAGCACTCTTAATGATGCACATGTGCAAGTTGTTTTCTCTAATGGAGGGTGTAAGATGGTGTGAGGAGTTATGGTGTTCACTTAGGGTGTTTGTGTGGGAACTTTGTTTCAACTTGATGAATGCACTATTCAATGCAATGGTTCTTTAGTTTATGCATAGAAGAGGTCCACAAAATCTACATCCTTGCAATTAGAAGCAATGACAAAGAGGAGTGTTGTATCTACTCTTGATGGTCATTCTTTTTGGGTACCCAAAGGATATTTTTCTTTAGAGAGTAAGTTACTAGTAGTGAAGACAATGTTATGGCACTAGGAATTGGGCCATATCGGTGAGAAGGGCTTATGGACCTTGAAAAACAAAAAAAAATAAAAAATAGAGGGGTTGATTGATTGTACTCTTGAATTTGATTTCTGTGAGCATTACAAATATGGAAAATCGAACCATGTTCAATAAATTTATTCTAGTTTTCATAAATCTTCTAGGTTTTTGAATTTGGTTCATTCTAAGGTATTTGGTTATGTTAAAGTTCCTTTGATTTATAAATCTTTGTATTATGCATTTTTCATTGATGATTGTTCTAGAAGGACATGGGTTTATTTTTTCATAAATAAATGTGAGGTCTTTAGTTGGTTTAAGGAGTTTAAGGCTCTCTTGGAAAATCAATTGGTAAGAAGATTAAGGTGTCAAGGACTACTAATGGTGGTGATTTTTTTTTTTAAGAGTGTGACAAGTTATTTAAGGAGAATGGCAACGAAATACATAAAACAACTCCATATATCCCTTAGCAAAATGTGTAAGTTTTAAACCTATGAAGTAAAACAATACATACAGATTCTTAAGAAAAACGTAAATTAATCAATGGATCTTACACATAGTACATAGATATTTAAAGTCAATTGGGTTTAGCATGAGTGGTTTGTGTTGTGGGGTGTCCCCCCACCCCCAGGTTCAATTCCCGCAAGTGACATGTTGATATATTAAATGAGCAAGCTATCGAAAAAGCCTCAGCTTTCTACAAAATCTGGTTTACCTCGGGTACCATCCTCGAAATGAGGGAAGTTCCTGGTGGGTTTCCCCAGGCTCTATTCCAAAGTAAAAAAAAGGTACATAGAGATTAACGCTGGAAACACTTAACCGAGAAAACCAGCCTTCCTTGGTGTTTCACCTCTCAAATCTTCATTGTATTAATTTCACCACCCACAATACAATATATAAAATATTTTAGGTATTCTGAAGCAACCAAAACCCTAATCCCTTAATTCAAGATCAATTTATAAAACCGCTAAAAATAGCGAAAACCACTAAAATAGAAAAAACTACCCCAAAAAACTTTCGGGACACTGCCCTGGAGCCGAAGGCTTCACCTAAGCAACGGGGAGTAAATATCCACCCCCCCTGTTATTAGACAAATTGGTAAGTGAGGACACAAACTAATCTCCCTAACTTTAACAAGAAGCTAGAACAAAACAAGGCATAATACAAGTTTCTCCTTAGACTTCATTGTAAAATAAACTAGTTCAGAGAGGGACAAATGACATACCATTTAAACGATGTTTGATCCTCACTAGTGTCATCCTTGCTCCATCTTTAGATTTGTGGAATGGTGAACCTGTTAATAAGCACAAACCAACAAAGAGAGAGAACAACGATATATATATTCCAATGAAGTCTATGTATAAGATCAAGGAGTTATACAATAAAAGTAGAGACACCTTTATAGGGAAGAAATGTATTACTGCATTATATTGAATTAAAGTGGAGAATACAACCCATGCCTTGATGTTGCAAGGTCCCTTCAATGACCCTTTGCTTCAACACAAACACCTTTTCTCCAATGCTTTTGATGAATATCATTCATAACCTGACTTATCACAAGTACAATCTTTAGCATAATTCTTCATGCATAAGCAAGCCTAGATTTTCCCATGAGAGATCCCTCTTTATATAGGATGAAAGAGGAATGGATGAGGAGATTAGGATGATCACACTAAATCAGAGAAGCGAGTAAGATCCAAATCAATCGGAGACCACCTCATCTTCTAGAAGATTCCCTTTTAGAACTTTTGTGAATTTCACCTTTTTATCTTATTTGAGCATCGTCGCACCCTATGCACAAGAATCTTGCGGCAATGCCACAATCCAGTTTTTGTGCATCATGCGACGATCAATCATTGTCGCACCCCAAACAATTATCAGGGTGCTACGATCTCCTTTCATATGGTTTTTAAGAAAAGAAAGATGATTCACTTTTCTCATGGAGAAAGTCTCATTTAGTATCTTCAGGGAACATAGAAGTGAGTTATGCACATATTGTCAGTTGATCATGGGGGTGACCAAAATAATGTGTAACATAATTCCCCCCAAAGTATGAAGTTGGAACCTGTGACAACTAAAATACTTTGTAGAATTTGTGTGTCGAAAACAAGGAGCACATTGGTCGGAAACCTACAAACAATCAAGCATCTGCATAATAATATACCATCTTTTGAGGCAGACATTTCCATACTCAGACTACAAGTGACTCTAATCATAAGTGTCAAGTGAGTCATGGCCACCAAACATAGACTATGGATCCATGTCATCATGATTCAACATAGCGACGATAAATACATTGTGGATCTATGCTCTAAAAATTTAAATTTGGACATAGCCACGAGACATACACAATGGATCTATATGTCAGTAAAGACTTATCAATACTCCATCGCAACCTAGACTGAAATTCTGAGATCCAGGGTCTTCATTTCCATCGTTCTGAAGTACGAATCTAGCCATGTGATTACAGGTGTTGAAGTCGAACATGGTAGAAACCAATTGATTACCGATCATTAATAAATACCGTTAACAAGTGAGAGGGAAATCACCATTTATGTCAAGGAATCCCATGGTACTCTAGTACAATCCAACAAATGTGAATAAATGAGTTGAAGTCGAACACTCGATGGAATATTCCAATCAGGGGCCAATGATGTGAACCCACTTTTGAAAGAGAGGAAACCTACCATTGAGGCATGCAGGTTCCAAGGTACTAAATGATTTCTAAGTCTAATTCACAGATGCTGAGTTGAAGTCGATAGGAAAAGACTCGTCACAGGAGGGCCTTAATGTATCCCCCATCAATGACACGAAATATGTAACATATTTGAAGTAGATCAGAGTATGAAGTGATTCAGAATTGGCTCCGAGAAGGCCGACATGGTAGGATTTGAGGACTGTAGATGGTCGACTTGATATAATGCTTGTTTAGGTTGAAGTTCTCTTGAACATATGAATGACAAAACGATTGTCTTGGCAACATTGACTCAAGGAGGACCCAACATATGGACATGTAGATGGTCAAACAAGAGACAAGTGGATTTCCCAACCCGAATACAATGATGAAGAGGGGTGTCATGTTCAAGAGAAAATTACTGCTACTAACACAGATACAGATATACATTTCTTTCCCAATTTCCCCCCAACATTTCTGGTGAGTACCTCTTTATTTTTATGCAATCTTGATGAGGATAACATATTATTGTAATGTAATATCATCCTTCGAATGAGTCCCTCAGAGTATTTTTAACGAACCCTAGGAAGGATTGGTTCGGTCCCATATGGGCCTTTCGGTGCTTGTTTTACGAGTCCAAAGAAGAAAACTCATGGTTTTTTCATGTTTAGAGAGTCTGAAAAACACTTAAAGAAAACTCCAAAATGTCCTTTTTCATAAAGTACTCTGATGAGACCGAAAAAGAGATAATCTACCACTCACAAATGTTTTCTTCAAATACTTTAATGAGCATGAAAAGAACAAGATTGTTCGACAATCTTTTCATGTTTAGAGAGTATGAAAATAGCTTAAAGGGAACTCCAAGGAGTTCATTTTTCGTATAACCTTTACGAGTCCGAAAAACTGATAAAAGTTTACTCGGTTACATTCTCATTGATTTATGAGCATGAGAAAGAACAAGGACTAAGCTCGGTATTGTTTTGATTTTTACGCAAGCTTAAAACAAAACAAAACTATGCTCGGGATATATTTTATTTTTACACAAGCTTAAAAACTAAACAAAACTATGCTTGGACCTGGTTTCATTTTTACACAATCTTGAACCAGAGGAAACTATGCTTGATACAGGTGGTTTCATTTTTACACAAGCTTGAACCAGAGAAATCTATGCTTGCTACTTCCCAACGCAGTATCCAGGGATGGTAGGTACTTTGTCCCCAACTTAAGAAGCTAGAGACTTAACTTCAACATGAAGTCCAAAGGCTGTAAACATTGCCCCCCAAACTTCGTTTCATATAAAATCCCATGCAAATGAAATGAAGCTTAAAATACTATACGTAACGAAGTACTTGACTCAATCGAAGAGGGGGGAAATCTAATTCATTTTTTTGAACGAGCTTGACACAGGAAAAGAACTAGGCTTGTAACCTTTGTTTAATTTTTGAACGAGGTTTCCACAGAGACGTAAAAAAATATCCTCGTAGCTGGTTTCATTTTTTAACGGGCTTGAAATCAGAAAACCATCTTGATCATGGCTTCCAAGAGGACGATGCTTCGGAAGGAAACCATGTCAAGGGACAAAAATCGGTCATGGCTTCCAAGAGATCTTGACTCAATGGAAGAAACACACTCTAGAAGGAACACATGTCGAGGGATGTGATAGGGGTAAGGAGGCCAGGCTCCAATATCCCTACCAAAGAGATCACCATGTCAACTACCATATCCAAGTCATAAGAGATTGAGCTTACAGTGAGAGGCTCATCTACATTGACAACTGAAGGCATGGGAGACAATGCCACATAATTGACCTGTGGTGGGGGAGATATCGTCTTCATATAAGAACCGTTCAGGGAGGTCATTGGGTTGATAATCAAATCAGGGCCAACAAAGAAGAGTTGATCAATAGTCACAACACTTCCATCGTGAGGGAAATATATCACACGAAAAAGAGTGGACACATTAGCTTTCATGGAATAGACATAATCTCGCCCAAGGAGTAAATCGAAATCCAAGGGGTCTTGGACTACCATGACGTCAATAAATAAAAAAATTCCCTCCCAAAATTACCAGAAACTGAGGAAGGGTCCCTAAAGGTTGACTGGTTCTTTTGTTAAAAGCTAACAGATTCTACATAACTGGCACAAGCTGAGGATAACCCAAAGATTGCCAAGAAATAGAGGAAAAAATACTAACAGACACACCTTCGTCTATCAATGTCTGAGGAACCTCCCAACCATAGACCTATAATATAATCTTGAAAGAAATGTGAGAGGGAATACGAGGTCCAGTTAGCGCACCCCAATAAAAAAGAATGGCTTCATTACTTGGAGGGGGTTCCACGGGAGAAGGAGGAATGCCCCCTAGCACGGTATCAACGAGAAAAATGTGGGCAATATCGGGTTTACTCTCTAGCGGGAGAGTAGGATCGACTGATGACAGGATCAGATCGACCACTTGGGTTTCATTCTCCAAGGGGAGAATCAGATCGACGGGTGGAAACAGATCGACCGGTTAGGTTTCATTCTCTAATGAGAGAGTGGGATCGACTGAGTATGGGATCAGATCAACCACTTTGTCAACTTGTTCAACTAAGGACGTGATTACATTGACTACTTGATCAACCAGACTGACCAACGAAGGGATCAAATTAATCATGTCATCAACTACAAGTGGGTGGAGAGTAAGGTTGCGGTAAGAATCCAGAAGTGGAGGCTGGGAAACAATCATGTATTGAACCGGATTTATGTAGGAACACAATGAAATACAGAAATACACATAAACACAGAGATGCAGCAGAAATAAGACTTCATTTCATTAATAACAAATGACTGAAATATGCTTACAGACAGAATGGAAATAAACTAGCTAGGGCGCTGGTAGCTTATCACTGAGAAGAGATGTGGCGGCTACTGGCCTCTGAACTGTGTTCCAATGAGGCTCGAAGGCCTATTAGTATTGAGAAACAATGGAAAACCATAAACATCCAAAGACCTAACCCTAGGAGATGAAACGCCAAGACTATGGGTCCCGTTTGGGTAAGTTGGTACATCAACTTCCTGGGGACGTAACTTTGGCATACGATCTCCGTTTGACGCATTCCATACCTCGTTAGAAAGATCTATCCGAGGACTACAACTTTTGGGTGAGAAACATGATTTATGATTCATGTTGCTCCCCATTTTCCCAAAAAACGTCATTTAAGGCCTCAAAACGGCTCCAAAAGTTCAGGACCCAAAAAACTGCTAAAAATAGTAAATTGTGCGGAAACTGAAAAACTGAAAGAAGCAATGGTGGGGGTCCAAGTGGAATAGGTGGGTGGCCACTAATATACACCTGGATCATTCCTCCCCCCTTAGGAAGCAATGGTCCCCATTGCGTTGAGTTCCTCCATGAGATGAGGAAACTTCTGCTGAACTTGGTCCCTGGTGAGCCACTTGCCTTGGTGAAGGAGTTGGCCTGCTTTGACAACTCGATATAGCGGTATCCTTTGTTTTTGGGTGTGATTGATCTGTGTATCCATGATCTGATCAGTTCTGGCTTGTTCCATGCAGTCTGGATTTAACTCTGTTGGTGTGAGTTGTTCTGCCATGTCGGATGTGTCTAGTAGAGGTGGAAAGTAGGGCCAAAGGCGGTCCACATTGAACACTGGGTGCAGACCAAGGAATGGTGGAATCCTGAGCTCAAAGGCATTTTCCCCTACAGCCTTGGTGAGGGTGTATGGCCCATATCGGAGCGAACGAAGCTTGCGGTGGGGTCCAATGAGGCACTCCTTTTGCAAATGCAGCCACACTTTGTCACCCACCTCGAAGTTGTGTGGCACCCGATGTTGATGATGTCGCTGCTTGTACTTAGCATTGGCTCTGTCCAAGATGTCATGAACCTGTTGGCGAATGTGTTGAATGTGCTCAATGAAGTTGTTTTCCTTATCAGCCTCAGACTGGACATGAGCTGAATCTTCCTGAGTAGCCAGAAATGGCATGGCTATGTCAATGGAACATAGTGGCTGGAATCCCAATCCCACTTTAAAGGAGTTGTGGTTGGTTGAGCTATGGAGAGCCCGGTTGTAGCTGTGTTGTACATAGGGGAGGTTCTCATCCCATGTGCATGGATGCTTTGAATTGTACATGCGTAGAATGTGTACGATCATCTGGTTGACAACCTCTGTCTGGCCATCAGTTTGAGGATGGAAAGTTGTGGACTTGGTGAGCTTGGTGTCCAGCATCGACCAGAGGCTGGACCAAAATGTACTGAGGAACCTACTGTCTCGATTTGACATAGACTATGGGATCCCAAAGTGTACCCACACTCGTTCAAAGAAGATTTTAGCAGTGGCTTCTGCTGTGATATTCTTCTTCCAGACCATCATAATGGACATCTTCGAGAACCGGTCAACGACCACAAAAACACAGTCATTGCCATGCTTAGTAGAAGGAAGGCCCGACATGTAATCCATAGAGATGGATTCCCAAGGTTGACGGGGGGTAGGAAGCAGAGTATAAAGGCCTTGCTTCTTGATGGTCAATTTGGCAATGGCGCAAGCAATGTAGGACTTGATGTACTTCCCGACATATTGTCGAAGGTTCAGCCAATAGAAATACTTTTGCAGTACTGCCACAGTTTTCTTGACCCCAAAATGCCCAGTGACCCGACTGTAGTGCGCCTCCCAAATCATCCTGGCATGCTTGCTTGAAGTAACACAAAGGTGTCCCAGGTGACAAATTAGGGCATCCTGGAGGTGAAAATTGGGAACTTGCTTACCCTCCAAGAGTGTATTGTATGTGTGGCCGAATTCTGGATCACTTATGTAGAGAAGCGGCCAATCATAAGTCTTGTGCCCACAAGAGTTGAGCACATTGGTTAGCGCCACGATGGGTGGTCGACTGAGGCAATCTACAACATTATTGGTGCTACCTTTTTTGTACTTAATGTTCAAATGAAACTATTGCAGGTATGTGGACCACTTCTGATGGCAATCGTTCTGCAACTTCCCTTGTGTCTGTATGAACTGTAGGGGTTGGTGGTCTGTGTGGATGACCGTTTCCTTTCCCAAAATGTAATGCTTCCATTGCCGACAAGCCTGCACAATGGAATGCATTTATTTGTCATAAGTGGGATACTTCCGGACTGTGTCGGAAAGTGTCTCACTGTGATATGCCACTGGATGCCCATGTTGAGTAAGGATTGCCCCAATAGCATAGTCAGAGGCATCTGTCTCGATCTCAAATGGTTGTTGCAAGTCTGATAATGTGAGCACTGGTGCAGAGCAGAGGCGATGCTTCAACTCCCCAAATGCCTTCTGTTGAGATTCAGACCAAAAGAATTTTTCTTTATCTCCTCCCTTGGTGACTTGACTCAGGGGCCAAGTGATATGAGAGAATCCCAACACAAACCTGCGGTAGAAATTGGCAAGACCTAAAAAGTTGTGGAGCTTTGTTAGGGTGGTTGGGGTTGGTCAATCCCGAATGACTTGGATCTTTGATGGATCCACATGCACCCCCCGCTCATCAATAATGTATCCCAGATATTGAACCTGGGTTATGCCAAAAGTGCATTTCTCCAAATTGGCACACAACTTGTGTTACCGCAGTGTTTGGAGGACCTGTCGGATGTGGTGGAGGTGCTCTTCCTAAGTCTGGTTGAAGATCAGAATGTCATCCAAGTACACCACTACAAATGAGTTGGTGAATGGCCGCAGGATGTCGTCCATTAGCCTCATGAAGGTTGCAGGGGCATTCGTCAACCCGAAAGGCATGACCAACCATTCGAAAAGGCCCTCTTTGGATTTGAATGCAGTCTTCTACACATTAGAGGGTTCGATTGGTACCACTGATCCAGATTTATGTAGGAACACAATGAAATACAGAAATACACATAAACACAGAGATGCAGTGGAAATAAGACTTCATTTCATTAATAACAAATGACTGAAATATGCTTACAGATAAAATGGAAATAAACTAGCTAGGGCGTTGGTAGCTTATCTCTAAGAAGAGATGTGGCGGCTATTGGCCTATGAACTATGTCCCAATGAGGCTCGAAGGCCTATTATTATTGAGAAACAATGGAAAACCCTAAACATCTAAAGACCTAACCCTAGGAGATGAAACGCCAAGACTATGGGTCTCGTTTGGGTAAGTTGGTACATCAACATCCCGGGGACGTAACTTTGGCATACGATCTTTGTTTGACGCATTCCATACCTCTTTAGAAAGATATATCTGAGGACTAAAACTTTTGGGTGAGCAACATTGATGTATGAACCAGAACAATGTTGCTCCCTGTTTTCCCAAAAAATGGCGTTTAAGGCCTCAAAACGGCTCTGGAAGTTCAGGACCCGAAAAACTGCTAAAAATAGTAAACTGTGCGGAAACTGAAAAATTGAAAGAAGCAATGGTGGGGGTCCAAGTGGAATAGGTGGGTGGCCACCAATATCCACCTCGATCATGTATTCTAGTAATTTCGAGGCTTTGTCCATACGAGGGAAAAGGTGAGTTTGATGACTCCCTCTGCATAACATACACGTGAACTTGACTCTATTTTTCTTCTTCGCAACGGTATCCTGACTAGTTGACGAGAGGTCATCAACATGTTGTTCAAAGGATGACGACATGGACTGGCAAGAACATGTATACCATGCTTCTATAACCTTGGATAGACCAGGGCAATCCTCAAGAAGATGACTACCCTTACAAAGCTTGCAAGGGTACTTGGGCTTATGGGTTGTTTGGGTGATTTTGGCATCATCAACTCTCCCAACACGATTATCAATAACTAGTTGTTTTCCAACATGTTTGGAAGTGGTTGGAATTTTGGACCCTTGCGTATTTTTCTTCTTCTTAATCTTCATTTTATTCTTCTTCTTATCCACCAGGTTACTAGCTTCAGAGCTTTCAGTCAGCAAAGAAGATGAAATGGAAGAAGACCTTGCAATTGAAGAAGGTGAAGAATATCTTACTGGTGAAGAAGGAGAAGGATCAACATGAGGTTGATGTTCTTGGGGGAAGTGCTTACAACCAAAGCACTTGCTTCATTCAGAATTACCATAGTGGAAAACAACCATACCAACAATCCAATTGTGAGACCTGGAAGGCTCAAAGTAGCGATGTAAGGAGGACCAACGTTTCCGTAAGAAGGAAAAACAAAAGGTTCCCCTGGATTAGGGGTTGCTTCATTGGTCATTCCGGGAACTAACGCCATTAAAAATAGATCCAACCTAGAGTATTCTAAGGAAAATAAACCACACATGCTAAAAATCTAGGAAGCAAGCAAACAAAAAAACCTTCTCACAATGAACACAGGAGTTGGTGATGAAATCCAATGTCGCGAGAACAATGTAAGAAGGGGTTGAGATAGAGCGGGTGAAAAAGTTATTTTGACGACCTGCTTAACGGACTTACACATTGGTGCAAGATCCCACACATAAACCTGGGTATACCCTCCAAGGAGCTCGAATGAGTTTGGCCAACGTCGATTCCAGGTACCGTGAAGACTTGCCCTTCCATAGTCACCTTATGTAAAGACCCTAAAGAGATATGATACTAAAGTTACCAATTACGACAATGATTCTTGGGGAAGCAGTCGATAGTATGATATACGCACAAGGGAAAGGTATCTAAGCCTGAAATATCCCTGAGAAGGTCCACACATAATTTTATTCTCAAGTGACCCCCAATAATACACGCATTCACTACACTAGAACCAACAAAGTAGGGTGAGTAACTCTGTTTGTCCTAATATGACCTTGTGATTGACCCTTGTGTTAGAAGGGCTTCTCAGGAAAATATGTAATAAGTGGATTTACCACTCGCTAGCACAAGATTCTATGTTTGTTTACAGCTTTGGAAATTTATCTTTCACACCTATTCCAAAGCCCTACACCCTAAGCTAATGTAGGTTTTCTACCAGAAAGTATAAAAATGTCTAATCAATTTTTATAAGCGTTTTATTTTAAGGTTGTTGTTTAGTCAATAGGAAAATGGCGTGGACTAGATGATGTTTTGACCAACTCTAAAAAATGCAAAGAAATGAGAATGAAAATATTACAATTCGATGAAAGCTATATTACGAGAAGGAGAAAAAGTTTATCATTCCCAGATGCCCAATGTCCCAAAATTTTATTAAACTCATCAATATCAGGATCTTCAAGAAATGAGCCAAAGAGACTATACACCAATACACGATTCTTGCCCCCCCTCAACCATGAGGGGGAATTTTTTTTAAGAATTCAAGACCAACAAATGCCAAAAACCATGCAATTTCGCTACTTCAAATGCAAAGATGCCCCCAATCTAATGCAAAGCAAGATTTTTTTTTTTTTTTTTTTTTAAGTTTCAAAGATATCTAAAAGCAATAGAAAATCACTCTAAAAACAATGAAACCCAAATCAATTATATTTTTTAACACGAACTATTCAATAGAAGAAAAATATGTTCTTCCACTAAATAATTCTAAAGAAAAACAATGCTTTGTAACAGAAAGACACTCAAAGGAAGAGATCAAATCTTTCAAAAGAACACAAGCTAAAACAAAGAAAATAAGGCTAAAACCATATTCAAAGCCTGAAAAACAAACAGTAATCAGACTATAATCAAACCCAAAAATTCACCCCAAAACGATATTTAAGATCTGGGAAAAGAGGAAAGCTAATTGTCACTCAAAAATTTTCTACAGGAATCGTCGCAGGCAACAGAAGAACACAGTGCGACGATCAAGGATCATCGCAGGCAGTGATAAATACACAGTGTGACGTCATCGCTCTATTTTCCATAGGCAGGGTGTGACGATGACTGAAAATAGGGGAAAAATGAATAGAGGACAGATTTTCTCAATGAACTTTTAGGACTAGGGAGTCAACATGGATCACCCAATGACTCAGAGAATGAAATTAACCAAAAGTAGACAAGCCAAAAGAAAAAAATAAGAAAAGACCAAAAGAGGACATTCCCTAGTATGGTTTCCAATTTTGTTATCGGACAAATCAGTAAGTGCAGAAACAAACTAATCTCCCTAACTTCAACAATAAGCTAGAACAAAACAGGGAAGAATACAAGTTTCTCCTTAGATTTCATTGTAATATAAACTAGTTCAGAGAGGGACAAATGACATACCATTTAAACGACGTTTTATCCTCACTAGTGTCGTCCTTGATCCATATTTGGATTTTTGGGATGGTGAACTTGTTAAGAAGCACAAACCAACAAAGAGAGAGAACAACAATATATATATTCCAATGAAGTCTATGTATAAGATTAATGAGTTATACAATAAAAGTAGAGACACCTTTATAGGGAAGAAATATATTATTGTATTATATTGAATGAAAGTGGAGAATACAACCCATGCCTTGATGTTTCAAGGTCTCTTCCAATGTC
This sequence comes from Picea engelmannii, assembly GCA_009831015.1. Lineage (NCBI taxonomy): Eukaryota > Viridiplantae > Streptophyta > Pinopsida > Pinales > Pinaceae > Picea > Picea engelmannii. The sequence continues at coordinate 359,825 of ML779604.1, read as the reverse complement.
CCTTTGCTTCAACACACGAACCTTTACTCCAATGCTTTTGATGAAGATCATTCACAACCTTACTTGGAGAGCTAAAGAAAAGTTATCACAAGTACAATCTTTAGCAAAATTATTCATGCATAAGAAAGCCTAGCCTTTCCCATGAGAGATCCCTCTTTATATAGGATGAAAGAGGAATGGATGAGGATATTAGGATGATCTCACTAAATCAGAGAAGCGAGTAAGAACAAAACCGATCGGAGGCCACCACATCTTCTAGAAGATTCTCTTCTATAACTTTCATGGATTTCACATTTTTCTCTTATTTGAGCTTCATCACACCCTATGCACAAGAAGCCTATGATGACACCACAATCCAGTTTTGGTGCAGCATGCGATGATCAAGCATCGTCACACCCCAAGAATTTAGCAAGGTGCAACGATCTCCTTTGATATGGTTTTTAAGAAAAGAAAGATGATTCACTTTTCTCATGGAGAAAGTCTCATTCAGTATCTTCAAGGAACATATAAGTGAGTTATGCACATATTTTCAGTTGATCACAAGGGTGACCAAATAATGTGTAACACCCCCTCGCTTGTGAACCCCCCTGGGTAGTTCCCAATGCACATGTACACCACTATTGGGGGAGGATCATCAAATCCAACACCACTTTTCTTTGCATACATGGGGTCAAATGATTACATAGTTGACAATCCAAGGTTGCAATTCCCATTTTTTCACTACACCACAAGAACTTCTCGATGCTCACAGACTTTGTTAATGAATCTGCAACATTCTTTAAAGTGTCAACCTTCTCCAGTAACACCTTCTTGTATTCAACCATGTCTCCCATAAAGTGATATTGAACATCAATATGCTTTGTCTTTAAATGATAATATGGGTTCTTTGCCAGGGAGATTACACTTTGACTGTCTCAATCTAATCTTACTACTTGTTGTACCAACCCAATACCTAAACACAATCTTTGTAACCATAATTATTCCTTGTTTGCATGAGTGGTTGCCATGTATTCAACTTTTGTAGTTGACAGTGCCACTACAGCCTATCTTTTTCTCATCCAACTAATTACTCCTCCAAATAGGCTAAACACATACCCATTGTTGGCCCTTGACCAAGTTTTGGAGATCCTTGGTCATGTTTGACCTATTTTGGGACTTCAACAGGTTGGTTGAAGGCACAGTGAAAGTCGAAGCGGAGATCGCGGTATCTTGGCCCCTTTTTAGGGCAGGGTTTATGTAACGGGTATGGGATGTCAGACCATGGGTTTACCCATGTTTAGGCCCATTTTGTAATGTATAAATAGAAATCTAGGCGATGTAAGTAACAATGTATGGGTGTGATGCTAGATGCTAAGTATTGTGCTAAGTGCAAGTAATTGTAAGAGGCTTTGTGCATAGTGTATGTTGAGACTTGCAGAACTAAGTGCAGGTCATCTGTAGTGCTTTGTGCACAGATTGTGTAAGAAGGCTTGGTGTTGTGATCTAACTCGGGGAAGAAGGATCTGGTGAGGTGCGCGTAGATCTCCTGTCCTTTGCAGAGTAAGGTTTTGATGCTCTGTGCATGTAAGAAGCTTGATAGAAGATAATAAAGAAGAGAAGATTTGGTGGACGTAGCCCCACATTGGTGTGAACCATGTATATACTGTGTTGTGGTTGCTTTGTGCATTATAGTTTTTATGTTATTGATGTGATGTATTCTTAGTACAATGAATGTTTAGATGGATCTGATATGATAGTTTAGTGCTTAATAATGTGAATGAATGTTAGATATGATCTTTTTCCATGTGCTAAGTGATTAGATGTGTTAGATCTTGTTGAATACTGCGTTGCTATGTAATTAGGGTTTATATCTGCGATGTGAATAAGGGTGAATGATAATTGCTAAGTGCTTGTTAGAGTGGTGTAATCACAGATCTGTGTCCCAGCTAAGGTTGCATACACTTGAGTCCTGTAACCACCCCTGCCTCTACCTCGGGTGAGACTTCACCTGCTCGTAGGTGTTGCCGAAAGGGCTGGTAGTTAGGGTTTTTTTGGTGCGTTGTTAAAGCATTGAACCCTGGGTCTTCCCTTGTCCCAACAAATGGTTCTGTTGTTGGGACCTGAAACTGTGATTGCTGGGAACTAATGAAAAGAAAGTTTTGTGCGTAGATCTGTTGCCTTAGTGCGCAATATTGACTTGTGAAGCTCTGTGCTGAGAAGAGAAGTCTGATATGAAGAAAAGAGGTAAGATATTGAAGTTTTTTTCTCTAAGAAAGGTAAGATAACTGAAAATTTTAGTTTCGAAAGAATGAATCTAGGTATGTTTGATCAATTTTGCCCTAGTCTGAAAACTAGGGTACAACTAGAAGAAAGAAGATTTGATATGAATAGATCTGATAGAAATAATGAAAGGTATGTTATCCCTATGCATAGAAAGAATGTTTAGACTAACAAATAGATGTAGGATCCTAGAAAGAATTTTTTGCAGGTTAGTTACTGTGATCCCAGTGCACAGTACAGGAAAGTTTGGGGATCATTTAAGAGAAAGAGATGATTAACCCTTTGTTACAGTTGCAGAAGACTGGGACATCTTGCTAAGGAATTCCCTGGTAAAATACCTAGTTGTCTTTGTTGTAAAGCTATGGACCATGAAGTTTTTGATTTCCCTAGAATGATTGCAAAAGTTGAAAATATGAATATGAGACAAGAAAACTATGAGACAAGCCAAGAAACTAAGGATATGATAGAACCCCGGAAAGAATCAGAGACTGTATTACTACAGATGAAAGAAACCCTGAAGGATCACAGAGATATCAACTTATCAGAGGTCTTAAAAGAGAAAGAGTACATAGAAACAAGAATAGGAGACTTTGACACAGACTGTGTCCTGGATGAGGAAACACAATTGAATATCATGACAGAAAGAACTTGGGAAATTTTGGGAAAGCCTGCTATTGTTCCTTCATTAGGAGGAATAGGATTATTTAGAGGAAAGTTGATAAGCCTATGTGGAAGACTTACCCATAAATATATGAGTGCTCATGGAACTTCGACAGAAGACGAATTTGAGATCGTTAAGTTTGTTGAGAACATTAGCCCATTTAATATCTTGCTAGGAAAAATGTGGATTGAGAAAGATCAGATGCGAAGGACACAAGAAGAGGAGGATATAGAATAGAAAAAGCAAGAACTAAGAGATTTCATGGCTAGGAGAATAGCCAACTTACTGGAAGAACAAGAGAACCAGTCGAAGCTACTAAAGACCAAAGATATGGATGTCGAAGTTGAAAGGACATAGGAAGATTGGAGACACCTGTCTGTACAAGAGAATAACGCACCTACCCCAGAAAGAGAACAAGTATTACCCTTGAATCCTATGAAAGACCTTCCATAGTGCAAAGTTATCATGCCAAGAGAAGATAAGACCAATAATGGAAAGAGGAAAACAATGATTCAGATCATAGGAAAGAAGGCCAGAAAGCTCAGCAAGAAGAAATAAAAGTTAGAAAAATTGCAAGAAGTTCCAGGGAAGACTTCGCAGAAGGAAGGTTTCCAGAAGTTGAACTTTGTCGAAATATCAGTACAACACAGATTGGCACTTTGCCATGACGAAGAAATGCGACCATTCAATCGACGCTCCCGAATAGTTAGGAAAGTAGTTATGGCCCGAAAGTTCACCATTGGATCGTTGGGACCACGCCATAATGGATGGAATTGCATTGAATAAGGCTTTGCGACCCATTGAAAGAAACCATTACGACAATATCTATTTATCCCATCGAGCGTTGCACTGAGAACACTTTTTCCAATTGTGATTATCCAAGCCCACAAAGAACTATTTGATTTCGTGCAGTGATCATTGAGACCTCACCATCCATTTTGTTACATTGAGTGTTGTTCATTGACCTGAGATATCATATCTCGAGTGTGCATGTTAGACGAAATTAGCGTAGCAGAAAAATCCATCGAAGAGATTCTAATAGACCTCATGGCCAAGAAGGTGATGTCCGCAGGCATCCAAGCCTCATCAACGTGAGGAGTACAAGCCTCCTCATTGAATGCTCATGGATCTGAACCATCCCGAGCTGCGATTGATAAAAGAACCAAGAATCGTGATGACTTGGCGAATGCAAAGCTAATCCCATCCATCTTTCCCAACTACATCCCACCTCTGGCCGATGTGGTGAGTCGTGACAATGTCCTGAGGGACTTCAACTACACAGTCATCACTGCATACCTCCCGAAGGGAATACAAGCAGTTAGATTGAAGTTGGAGAGGATTCCAACCTTGAATATCAATGACTATAACCTAGGAGACCGCAAGAGTTATGGCATGCTCGCACCTCACAAATATTTGACCAAGACGAAGGGGAAGAAGTCGAAGAAAATCACCCAGCCGTGGAATATGGACATCACGAGGTCCATTGTCTTGAACGTAATGAAAATACCACATTTTGGAAGGTACCAGGAGGTTAACACGTGCATTAAGCTCCTACTGTCATGCTTCCATGGAGGGTATCTATGGTTAGACAGACGTATCACCGTCAATCTGGCGTTGATCCATAGGATAACTGGATTAAGCATGCAGGGACCAAACCCACAAGACTTTTATCCAGGCAAGGTTGCAGACTATGCCCTGGTACAGAATATCAAAGACACCTACGGTGATGTAGAGAAAGGGACGCGAGGCTACAAGGTATCCTCCATTAAGAATGGTGCAGTGTGCCTTTCTTGCCAGTTGATTACTGGTAATCTAGTCCGAAAGAACAGACCCATGTAGGTCACAGGGTTTATTGTTGACCTCGCAGGAAAATTAGTGGAAGGACTACAGATGAACTGGGCCAATTACCTAGTCAATCAGTTAGAACTGGATTGTCGCAAAGCTCAGGATCAGGGCTATGAGTTCCATTTTAGCTGGCTACTGATCCTCATCGTGTTCACTGCTTGGGAGATGTCAGAAGGTGCAACCTTCTCTGACATTGAGCCATTTGAGCCACTAGCTACGAAGTTCACCATGCTCTGGTATTCAAGCGATCTGGGGAAACAATGGTAGTCGAACGCAGTATTCCATACCTACTACCCAGAGTTGAAGAGGGCTATTGAGTCTTTCCCTCATATGATGCCGAAAACCCTGGACATGTTCAGGCCCCATATGAAGTTCCGCACAGATAGGCATTTTATTTATATTACTATGTGCGTAGACGAAAGTAAATAAGAGCTTAAGTCCTACAACAAGATCACAGAGGAGGACCTGGAAGAAATCGCTAAGGAATTGCCCGCAAAGTTCCTTATACCAGTCGACCAAGCAGAATTGTCCGACCCCAACCTCATTGGAATTTCGGTGGTTACTCGCGAAGAGTATGATGAACCTAGCAGTAGAAATAAGAAAAAGAAAGAAGATGTACAGGAAATACACAACACATAAGAAGAGACTACATCAGATTCACCTAGTGGAGGAGGAGACGACGAAGTGGACAAAGAAGAGAAAGAAGGGGAAGAAGACAAGCAGAAGCAGGGAAAAGTAACACCGCCTAGGAACCCCCTTGAAGAGGTAGAGACATCCAAGAAAATAAATATTTCCCCCACGAAACCTACATCGCAGAAGAATTCCAAAGCGAGTAAGCCGAAGCTACAGACTATACTCATGGTCAATGAATTTGACTTCATTATCACAGTTGTATCAGATGCCTTAGAAGATATTTTGCAGAGAAATAAATCCAAACAAGAAACCATGTATGAAAGGATTGAAGCATAGTTGAGAGGAGTACAACAAGCCCTTCACTCCAGTCGCGCAGTGTCCAATGTGCCCCCACCACTAGAAGAACCAGAGTTGGGAGATGAGCATGCCCAACTCCGTAGACTATTTGATGTGACCGAAGCTCGCCTTCATCGCGTGCAGGAAGAAAAAGAACAGGCCACAGTGGCCCTGAAGCAAGCACAAGAGGAAATCATAGAGAAACATTGAGTTGCTCAACAAGAGAAGGATGACCTCCAAATCAAGTTTGAAGAGGATAGAGCGCATATCCAATAGGAGAAATAATAGCTTCTCACGGAGCAGGTTGGAGTTAAAGAAGAAGTCCACAAAGCACTTTGCTCTGTGACGGGCTTAGAGAAAATGGAGGAAGACCTGGTGGAGAATCAAGTGGTGAAGCTTGCTGAAGCCATTCAACAGCTTCAACAAAGAATAGCAGAACTGGAGCTACAAATAGTGCCAAGCATTCCATAGGAAGTGTGAGACCAGAGAGAAGCAACTGTCTGAAGCACAATTGAAAGGATCAAAGCATTAGTTGTGGAATTTAAAAAACTAAGCAGTCGCAGTGCGCAGAATTATGAGCACTTTACCAAGGAACCTGAACTGAAAACACTAGAGTCGCAGCTCCAGGAAGCAAAGCAGCAAGCAACAATAGTACAAGCGCAGTTAGAGCCCTTGTTAGCGGTCGAGTGAATGAAAATATCCCAAGAACAACACACGACTTAGCAACAGGTCCATGCCATACAAATCAAATTCATGGAAGTGACTCAGAAGTTCCATCCATTCCAGGATGTAGCTTGCCTACTTTTTGAGGATATTGAAGGTCGAGGAGCAGAGCTAGAACGAGTAGTCACTTTGGTAGAACAATGCTTAGAGGGACCTGTGAACGAGGCAGTTATTCAAGAGTTTGTCGAGCAGGAGGCCTTGGCGCAACAATAGGTTGAAGCAACTCGAGCCAAGATCGAGGATTTTGAGGAAGATCTACCTAGATCAGAGTGACTCGGGACGAGTCACTGGTGATTGTTGGGGGCCTATTGGCCCTTGACCAAGTTTTGGAGATCCTTGGTCACGTTTGACCTATTTTGGGACTTCGACAGGCTGGTCGAAGGCGAAGCGCAAGTCGAAGCGGAGATCGCGGGATCTCAGCCCCGTTTTAGGGTAATTTTGGGATTAGGGTTCATGTAATGGGTATGGGATGTCATCCCATGGGTTTACCCATGTTTGGGGCCATTTTGTAATGTATAAATAGAAATCTAGGTGATGTAAGTAACAATGTATGGGTGTTATGCTAGGTCCTAAGTATTGTGCTAAGTGCAAGTAATTGTAAGAGACTTTGTGCATAGTGTATGTTGAGACTTGCAGAGCTAAGTGCGGGTCATCTATAGTGCTTTGTGCACAAATTGTGTAAGGATGCTTGGTGTTGTGATCTAACTTAGGGAAGGAGGATTTGGCGAGGTGCGCGCAGATCTCCTCTACGGAGTAAGGTTTTGATGCTCTGTGACTATAAGAATCTTGACAAAAGATAATAAAGAAGAGAAGAGTTGGTGGACGTAGCCCCACACTGGTGTGAACCACGTATATCTTGTGTTGTGGTTGCTTTGTGCATTATAGTTGTTATGTTATTGATGTGATGTATACTTAGTACAATGAATGTTTAGATGAATCTGATATGATAGCTTAGTGATTAGTAATGTGAATGAATGCTAGATATGATCTTTTTCCATGTGGTAAGTGCTTATATGTGTTAGATCTTGTTGAATACTGCGCTGCTATATAATTAGGGTTTATATTTGCGATGTGAATAAGGGTGAATGATAATTTCTAAGTGCTTGTTAGAGTGGTGTAATTACAGATCTGTGTCCCAGCTAAGGTTGTAGACACTTGAGTCTTGTAACCACCCCCGCCTATACCTCGTGTGAGACTTCACTTGCTCATAGGTCTTGCCGAAAGTTCCAGTAGTTAGGGTTTTGTTGGTGCACCGTTGAAGCATTGAACCCTAGGTGTGCCCCTGTCCCAAAACCCACTTGTATATCTTTTGCAATCAATATCTCTAGCCTAGTATACATCAACAAACCCATGTATGCACAACACTCTATCCAATCCCGTTCTTCCTTGGTAGCACAATCCATAACTAGAAGTTCCATGCAAATACTTGAAAACCCTCTTTACTATTGTCAAATGTTCCTTCTCTGGTTTTGACATATACCTTCTCAAAACTCCCTCTGCATGTGCAATGTCTGGTCTAGTATAGACCATTACATTCATCAAACTGCCAACCACACTAGCATACAGAACATGAGACATGTCATCTTCCTCTTCTTGTGTCTTAGGACACTGATCTACAGATAACTTTACATCTACAAGAATATGAACCTTAATTGGTTTACTTTCCTACATACTAAACCTCTATAATATTGTCTTAACATATTTTCTCTGATTCAACCAGAGTTTTCGGTTTTCTCTATCTATTTTAATCTCCATTCCCATAATGAAGTTAACAGCCCCGAGATCCTTCATGCCACATTTGGAAGAGAGTTGTGATTTCACCTCCTTGATAACATCCATGTTATTTCCTACCAACAACATGTCATAAACATACTCATAAACATACAACACTACATAAATGAAGTGATTACCAACCTACTTGGAATATACACAGAGATCAACCTCACTTCTGACAAATCCTAGTTCAAGGATGTATGTGTCAAACTTTTGGTACCACGTCCTAGGTGATCGCTTCAGACCATATAGTGACTTCTTTAGCTTATATACCGACACTTTATTTCCCTTCACTACAAAGACTTCTGGATGCTTCATGTAGATTTATTCTTCCATATCCCCATGTAGGAATGTTGTCTTCACATCCATCTATTCTACTTCAAAATCAAAAGAATTATCAACAAACACAAAAAATCTAGTAGAAGTTAACTTAGCAATAGGAGAAAAAAATTCACCAAAGTCAATTCCCTCTACCTAGGAATACCCTTTTTCTATTAACCGAGCTTTGTATTTCTCCACTTTTCCTTATACATTCAACTTCTTCTTAAGAAACCATTTTCTACCAACGTATTTTCTACCAATTGGCAACTCAACTAGATCCCTTGACTCATTCTTATATAAGGAATCCATCTCTTCAACCATGGCCTTCTTCCTAAGTTTACTATCCTTTAAATTCACTACTTTCCTAACAGTTTTGGGATCACCATTAATAATAGATAAAGAAAAATTAGCACTAAAACCAGGTGGACTATACCTCTTTGGTTTCCTTCTTTCCCTCACTAATCTCCTCAATACTGGGGTATGAGGTTCTTCTTCTTCTGCTTCATCTTCTTCTGTTGAGTCAGATTTTGGATCATCCAACTCAAACCCTATTTTCTCAATTTCTTCTTCCCTTGGTAGGAATTCCTTTTTGGAAACATCTTTAACCTCTCTAAAAACAACATTCTGATTGTAGACAACCTTCTTAGTTTCCGGGTTCCAAAGTTTATATCCTTTTATACCATCTTATAACCAACAAAGATACACTTTTCATCTTTATTATCCACTTTACTCCTATTTTTCTTTGGAACATGTACATAAGCATAGCAACCAAACACTCTGAGATGTTCAAGAGAGGGTTTTTTACTAGTCCATGCCTCTTGTGGAGTTATTTCATCCAACGCCGATGAGGGTGATCGATTTACCAAGTAACATGCAATACCCACCGCTCTGCTCAGAATTCTTGTCCTAACCCGATACCACTAAGAATACTCATTTCTTTTTCCACTAGCGTCTTGTTCATCCTTTCTGCCACTCCATTATGTTGAAGTGTGTATGGATTAGTATTCTACCTTTCTATACCACACTTCTTAATGTAAACCTCAAATTCATTTCCGTAGAATTCTCCACCATTATCCATCCTTAGTAGCTTTATTTTCTTCTCTATCTAATTTTCTACCAGATCCTTAAACTCTTTAAATTTATCAAATACCTCATATTTCTTCATAAGAAAATAAATCCATGTGTTCCTTGAGAAATAATGTATGAATGAAACATAATACACATATTTACCTAGTGATGGAACGAACACAAGTATGAACAAATCATTATGTATCAACTCTAAGATCCCCTTTGCTCTTATAGCACAAGATGGGAATCTTACTCGATTCTATTTACCATATATGCAATATTCACATAAATCAAGATCCAGGGTACAATTAGACATACCTTCAATCATATCTTTACTATGTAGTGTTCGAAGGCCCTTTTCTCCAATATGTCCTAGTCTTTGGTGCCACAACATGGTCTTATTTCTAGGGATAGTGTGGATTTTGTTGTTGGTGTCTAAAGATGTCTTAAAAACATCCTTAGTTTAACATTAATTTATCAACCCGAGGATGTGTCTTTTATCTCAATAATATCAGCAAAATCTATGCAGATAGCTTATAGAGGCTAAAATCGTGTAGTCAGAGCATATATGAGTTTATCAATGATCGAGTTCCTCAAATGTTCACTTAAAGATTCTAAGCATTAATGAAATTGAAATCTGATTACCAACATGTAATAAAAATAATTTAACTTAATCTTTCTAACTAAAAAGCAGAAATTGAATCTAAGCAAAGACTTGTGAAATTAATTGTCGAACATTACTGGAAAGGAAATAACATTTAGAAGCAATTTACTCTATCTATGGAAAGAAACAACAATTGTAATTTAATCGAAAGATGCAGTAAATCTAGCTTTACTAAAAATAACAACAACTATAACTTTAACGGAAAGGAACAACAATCGTAAACTAATTGAAAGGAACAACAATTGTAAACTAATTGAAAGGAGCAACACTAGCGAATATAAATGAATAAAATAGCGCATCTGAAAATACGAGGAACTGTCAGGTAGTAAACCACAACAATAGAGATTTGAGCATCAATCATTAATACTTGAAAGAAATATCTACCCTTGATATGAAAATAGCATACTAGCACACTTAAGCATTCATTTTAACTATTGCAAAAGAAACTTAAATAAAAAAACAGAGATAAAATTGATACAATTACAGATCGAACAGTAACTCCTTCAGACTGGGCCCTTGGTCCTCAGAAGCACTGCTACTGGAAACTCAATATATCGAAATGGTAAAAATGCTCAAAGCCTTTATTGATTCCATAGCTGGTATAACATTTTACAAAAACTGTTTTTGCAGAGTAATTCTAAAATCTAAATACTTTAGATATAATTCTGTTTTTTTCCTCCTTTCTTCGGATCTATTACCTTCTATATATATATATTACAATAATCTGGGAAAATTAAGCCATCCCGAGGATCGAAAGATCCTCAGGACTGCTTTTCTATTATAAAATTACAACATAGAAAAATCAATCATCTTCAACTGCTTTGCGCCAAAAAGTCCTCAACCTCCAATAGCTTGCACATCTTTAAGATCTCCTTTACTATCTCAGGTTTGACAATATTTAACAAATCATGTAACAAAAATAAACAATTCCAATCGTATTTTAGAATCTTATTCAATATAATTTCAATAATGACTATAGGAGACATATTAATTATTTCCTATCTTATTTATTTCTAATTAATTGAAAATTCAATCAAGATTACATCATGAACTGTAGAAAGAAGGGAGATATTCGTACCTTTTCCACAACCCAACATACCCCCCAACTTACCTTCTTGCATGTCCTCATGCAAGCAAAGATTTTACATGTAAAGTAGTAATGTTGTAAGGTGGAAAGGTTTGTTCACCAGGCCTCCTGGATCCATTGCTTCTTTTGAGTTCTCCAAAAGAAGCATCCTCCCTTTTCTTGTTAATTTGATAATATTTTTGGTAACTTTATGGAGGGAACCAAATGATAAGGGGATTATATCTACACCCAACCCAAGCAGGTCCTTCCTCTTGGAGCAGTCTAGAATACCTTTCTATTATGAAGGTAGCTGCAAAGAAATTCCTATACCCAAAGGGTTCCCTACTCTTTACTTCACTCGAGGATGCATCCCATCTCATTTTAGAAGAAGCAAGAGCTTCTTCCTTAAGCTCTCTAAAACATGTGATACCTAAACGTATAACCTATATATGGATAGGGGCTAAGGAGTCTACTACCCCCCCTCTTTTCATAAAGGTTTTATGTCACATAATGGTTGGAAAGGACTTTGGAGGCTTTCCTCTAACCCAAAGATCTAGCCCAGTTTCCCTCTTTAGGAAGGTTTTGTGAGCTTTAATCCATCTAACATGGTTTTGAGTAATGACAGAAATGCCTGAAACTATATGTCACCTATGAATGGGCCAGGGTTATCTTTCCTTTCTTCTTCTAGAATGAAATTATGAAAGTATAACTCACTCAGAAGGTATTGTACCTTTTCTTCCTGCTCCTTGAAACATGAAATAAACTTAGGTACAATGGAAAATGTAATGGGTTTACCTACTCTGATGGCCTTCACTCTCAATAACAGATAGCGTTCCAGCAGGAATAAAGTGTAATTGGTGGCAGGGGCTCTGCAATTGATGGCATCATAGTAGACATCACAGATTTCTTTGATTTTCTACAAATCTTTTTCCATTTGGGTTTGTACCTTCTTTACCTTCCCTTGGGCTCTAGTGAGATCAGCATAGGTCTCACTCTTTGTTGTTGTCATGTCCCTCAATTGTTTAACAATCTTTTGATGTTCAACCCTAGTGACCATCTCATCTTGGTGTTGAGCCAATGCTCGTTGGGCTTGTCCCAGCTCCGCCTTTAGCTTATCAATGGTGGCACCCTGTGCTTGAGATTAGGATGCTTGGTATTCTTCCATAGCGCCCATCTCCTCCCTGGATTGATTTAATGCTTGTTGGGCCTGTGTAAGCTCTGCTTCCATTTTTTCCATAATAGCACTCTGTTTCTGGGACTGGAGTGCCTGATGCTCTGCCATAGTCAGTAATTCATTTATGTTTTGAATCAGGGTTTGTTGAGACTTCATCAATTCTTCCTCCAATCTCCTGATGGTAGCATTCTACTCAAGGAGTTGAGTTGATTCCTCTAAGACTGGGGTATCTGTCTGCACCTCAACATCAATTGTTTCTGTAGCTGTCATGATTTCTTGTGTTTCTAAGGGAATTACCTCCTCATTTTGAGCTACTGCCTCTTCTACTACTATTTCTTCAGGGTCTGTCTGTATCCCTACAGAGTTTGTAGTGTCTGCTTCTTTAGGAAGAGGGTTTCTTCCTTGCACTCTGGCCCTTTTGTTTTTCTTTCTTCTATGGGCCTTATCTGCTTGTTCTAGCTGCTTCCTCAAGTCTTTAATAATTTCTCTGAGTTTTCCCACCTTCTGCTTTAATACTTTAGCCTTCTTAGCTTTCCTCTTCAACAATTTATTTTCCTTTTTTAGCTTTCTAATTCTCTTATGGTTCTTGTCTGATTTCTGTTTGTGAGGGGGCTCAAGGTCGTCCTCATTCTGGTTAGCAGATAGTTGTTCTTTTGTTTTCTCCAAATATTCTGTCTGTTCAGGGGGGCTTCATTCCTTAAGATGAGGTTCTTCCTATGCTACATCTTTTGAAAATAACATTTCAAAATCAGGGAAATTTTCGACAGGTTTTGAAGAAGAAGCCTCCCCTTGGTATGCTTCTGATCTAATTTTGTTCCTGTCAATGGAAGTTCCCAAACTCCCTAAAACCTGAGAAATTTCTACTTCGTAATTTTTCAAAAATTGTATTGTCAGGTGCTCTTATTTAGGATGTGTGTCTTCCTGATCATTCTTTTGTTCCGATTGCTCGATTTCTTGAACATTTTCCCATAGGGATGGATCTGTAACATCCTGAATTTCCTCATTCATTTCCTGAATTTGTTCAGGGTTTCCTATTCATCTGTTTCTCCTTCTTTTCTCAAAGGCGGATTTAGGAGCAGCAGTTGCTCTTTTCCTCTTTTTTCGTTAATGCCTGTGTTCGTGAAGTCTGAGCTTCTGTAATTTGGGCAACATCTGTCTCAATCTCGGGTTGGGGAGGTGTAATGTCTAATTGGGCAGTGACCTCCTCTCTCTATGTCTCTTCGATTCCCCGTGGTGGATCCTCATGACATAATTCAGGTTGTACAGGTCTATTGGTCTCAATGAGATTATCCCAGGTCACTTGAGTTTGACTTAATGCCTTGTTTACTATCAATTTAACTAATCCATGGTGACTGATAACAGTAACAGGATCCTTGGACTTCTGTGTTCTTAAGGCAACTTCATGTAACATGGCATTAAAAAAAAAAGATAGATTGATAACTAACCTTTGTTTGAGTGCCACCACCAATTTGAGGTGATGTGGTCGAATTATGTCATACTGTCCATCACAGGTAATATATATTTGAATTACTCCAGCCAGTTCTTTCCATGGTTCACTAAGGGTGCTGGGATTAAGTCCCTTCCCCTTCTTGTCCAATTCTTCTCCAGGGTCTATAAAGTTTTCTACGGCTTCCTTAAGCGTTGTATACCTTCCTGTCCACTAAATTCCCATGTTAGGGAGGCATGTGGCTTCGGCTATGATTTCTGAAGTAACTGGAATTCGTATGCCTCGGACTATGGAGTTTTCTTCCTGCAGATTCTGAAAGAATTCAAGAGCGACGTTCGTATTATATCCTTGCAACCGGTTAATATATTTCATCCACCCCAAACACTGTAAGATTTCTCTTGCCTTTTCTGTAATCTGTAACAATTTTGGCTCCCTGGGCACACTTCTACCACCCATTTTTGTGAGAAAATGGAAACGATTTGTGTTCCTGGTTGCAGATTTGGTTAAACCAGCATGGACAAAATATTACCAAAAATAGAAAATATCAGAGGACAACAAGTGTTTTGCAGGTTTCATTTATTACAATTAGTACTATTTTATCGAGAAGTGTGTTGAGCGTCCACTCCCCTCATTAATGTAGAGGTCGACCTCGACCGTCAGCATAGGGGAATGTAATGAGTGTAGGTATTTCCGGTGAGAGATAATGATTGCATTGCCGCCACCAATGGGGATCAATCATTAATGTTCAAACAACATATTTTAACGGTAATCATTCAACGTTAGTCCTCTTTCGTGGAAAAAAATGAATTTAATATACCTATACTCAAAAAAATGTTTTAAGGATACATAAGTCGAATAAATTAAATATGTTCATTTAAAATAATATCCCACATATCATAATGTTTTTACTTTTCCCGTTTTATTGAATACAACCGAAATGATAGCCTCGTTATTGAGTGAAGGAATTCTAGAGACACCCAGAAACTTGGCATTTAAGGTAAAATTTCATACCACAGGCAGAGCCACTGCTGCCAGCAAGCGTCCATAGCCTCGACAGGGTTTTCTTTTAACCCTTAGATGAGCCTGTATCCTTAATAAATATTTGAATCGTCTTTTCCAAAAAGACCATTATCCTGGTTTGGTAACCAGATGGTGATAATGCCACTCACTAGACTGTAACTTAAGTGAACAAGTCGGCTCGTGATGAGACCCCTTGTCCTTTGACGAGAAAATGTCAAAGGCCATTTCCCTGGTGCGGTAGCCATAATGGGGATGTCACTTATGTTATTATCCTATGATCATGGTAGGTTTGCTCATGATGAGACCCCCTATTCTTTATGGGAAAAGTTTTATTAGTATATATATATATATATATATATATATATATATATATATATATATATATATATATATATTGATCTATTAAGGGAGGCTCATCTACTCCTTAAGAGTAAGGGATGGCTTAAACAAGTGTAAGGATGCCAAGTAAAAGTGTGCCTAAGACTCCTTATTATAATATAAAGGCAAAATATCATTCAAGTGTATTTGTATGTATAAGGTGAAAACAAACGAATTATGGTGGTTACAGGTTATGAACAAGGTTTAAGATATTTCGAAGAAAGTAATCCAAAAAACAATTTGAAACAATTTGATAAGGTATGGGAGATAGTCCACAAAATAATGACAGATCGTTGTAATGATAATTAGAAATAATGTTGGTGAAAATTATTTAGTGAAATCGTACCCCAAAGGAATGGCTTGGCATTTTATGAACAATGTAGGGAAGGAACGGTGAAATGAACAGCAGGTGTGCAAAAAGGAACAACAAGTGTTAAAAATGAACAACTGGTGCGCAAAAGGAACAACAAGTGTTCAAAAGGAACAACTGGTGCGCAAAAGGAACAACAAGTGTTCAAAAGGAACAACTGGTGCACAAAAGGAACAACAAGTGTTCAAAAGGAACCAGTAGGCGCGCAAAAGGAACAATAGGTGCACAAAAGGAACAACAAGAAGGAACAACAAGTGCGCAAAAGTAACAACAAGTGTTCAAAAGGAACAATAGGTGCACAAAAGGAACAACAGGCCCACAAAAGGAACAACAAGTGTTCAAAAGGAACAACAGGCGTGCAAAAGGAACAACAAGTGTTCAATATTTTCCCTTTTACTGCTGTAAAGAAAAAAAATGGTGGAATTTCCATGAAAGACAAGGTCTCTGTGACAAGATAAAGCAAGAATGAGGAACAAAAACGAGTGTTGGTTGTGTTCATTATGATTTTCTTAAGTGGATTTCATAATAATAAACAAAAAGGAAACTAATAACACAATAAGTTCTACAAGAAAGCTATATACAATATGTACAGTATCAACAAAATGTATCATTTATGGAGTTGGGGTGGATGGGTTACCTTCCCAGCCAGTTAAAACCTGAATGGTAGGGTCCTTACTTACTTCCTGGTAGAAAGATTCTTTTGAGGGTGGTTGATGATAAAGTCGTAGCCGATGTCCATTGACCAAAAATGGAGATCCAGACCTGTCGATGGTGCTTAAAGTGACCGTACCATTTTCATGGACATTATTAATTTCATATGGTCCCAGTGACCGTGTCTGTAATTTTCTCAGGAAATCGTGAAATCTGGAATCATAGAGAAGCACCCAATCACCCTTATTAAATGATTTCTTCTTGATATGTTTATCATGCCAGGTCGCTCTCTGTTGCTGAATAACGGATGTGTGTTCCACAATATATATGCATGCTTCATCCAACTCATTGAGTTGTTGAAGGCATTGTTTATGTGCTTCTGTTAGATCCATCCCCATTTCCTGGGCCATCCGTAGGGTCTTGATATCAAACTCGATTGGGAATATGGGTTCTTTACCATAAACTAAGTGATAAGGAGAATATCCAATAGTGTTACACCATGTTGTACGATAATCCCATAAGGCATGTGGGAGCTCAATAGCCCAATTCTGTCGATTTTCTGAGACAGTCTTTGTTAGGACTTCCTCTAGGACCTTATTAGTGCTTTCTACTTGCCCGTTTGCTTGTGGGTGGTATGGAGAAGTAACTATGTGCTTAATATGGTAATTTTCTAGGATGGTGATAATTCTATGGGCCATAAATTGTGACCCCCCATCAGTGATTACCTCTCTGGGTAGTCCATAGCGTACAAATAATTTGAAAAGGAATTTAATCACTACTTATTTTGTTGCATTTGGTAAGGCTTTTGCCTCTACCCATTTGGTCATGTAGTCTGTCGCAACGAGGATATAGGCTTTCTGATTTGACTTTGGATTGAAAGGGCCAATGAAGTCTAGTGCCCATCTTTCAAATGGTTTTGTGACTACTTGTGCTTTCAGGGGCAGTTCATCAGCCCACCCTGGTTTTCCCATTTGCTGACAACTATCCCAGGTTTGAACATATTTCTTTGCATCTCTAAATATTGAGGGCCAATAATAGCCCATCTGTAGAATTTTATGTCCAGTCCTGCGGTCTGCAAAATGCCCACCGCTCATCATGTCCTGCTTTTAGTATATCATAGATTCTGTCATCGCGTACGCATCTGCGGATCTGGAGATCAACACCTGTGTGGAAGAGATATCCGTCGATCCAAGTAAATCGTGCACTACACTGGATGATCAATTTTCTCTCCCATGATGATAGATGTGCCGGTAATTTCTGCGCTGCCAGATAATTTTCCACATCAATGTACCAAGGTGATTTTGTGGTGATGACAAACAGATGCTCGTCTAGAAATTGGTCTTCAAATGTTAAGGAGTCATATGTTTTGGGTATGCGGGACATGAAGTCTGCAACAAGATTTTATCTCCTGTGTCTATCTTTGATGGTTATGTCAAATTCCTGCAATAATAGTAACCACCGAGTGACCCGTCCATTAGTAATCGATTTATTAGCTAGATATATAATAGCAGAATGATCAGTACACAGAATAACTAGATAGCCTGTTATATAATGACGAAATTTATTGATAGCATGTATAACAACTAAGAATTCATTTTCTATTACTATATAATTAAGTTCGACTGAAGTAAGATTCTTGCTAATAAAATAAATGGCGTAGGGTTTCTTGTCTTCTTCATGTCCGAGGACAACGCCTATTGCAGTATCTGATGCATCAGTGGAGATATGAAATGGTATTTCCCAATTCGGTCCCCTTAGTACTGGTGTTGTTGAGATCAACTTCTTGAGTCCTACAAATTCCACATTACACTTGTCAGACCATTGAAACTCTACATTACCCGTCAAAGCGTGTAACGTTCCAGCGGTTCTTGAAAACTTCTCCATAAATCTGCGATAGTATCCTGAAGCACCAAGGAAACTACGTACCTCAGTTTGTGTGCGTGGTGTAGGTAGATTAAGGATTACCTCTATTTTTGCTGGGTCTACTCTAATTCCATCTGCAAAAATATAATTTCCTAATACTACACCTTTCGTCATCATCATGTGGCATTTTTCATGACTTAAACATAACCTGGTAGCAATGCATCATTCTAGTACTTTTTCCAGGTTATTTAATGTTTGATCGAAGTCGTCGCCATAAGGAGTGAAATCATCCATATAAACATCAAGCCCTTCATTGATCAGATCGTTGAATATGCTCAGGATGGCCCTTTGGAAGGTAGCAGGAGCGTTACAAAGTCCAAAGGGTAATACCCTGTATGCAAAGGTACCCCAGGGGCATGTGAATGTAGTTTTGTCTTGATCTTCTGGGGCAATTTGGGTCTGATTATAGCCACTGAATCCATCTAGGAAAGAAAAGAATTTCTTCCCTGCCAAAGTATCCAAGACCTGATCAATGAAAGGTAAGGGGAAGTGGTCCTTTTGAATGGCTTTGTTCAGTTCCCTGTAGTTTACACAGATTCTCCATTTCCCATTTTTCTTGGGGATGATCACTAATGGGGAAACCCACCGGCTATCCAAGATAGGATATATAAAATCTGCATCCAACAGATTTTGTATTTCTTCTTTGACGATGTCCTTGAGATGGGGGTTCAGTCTTCTCTGTGGCTATCAGATAGGTTGGGCATCTTTTTCAATGTAAATGTGGTGTTTGCAGAGTTGCGGATCAATACCTTTCATATTAGAATACTCCTAGGCGAAAGCTTGCTGGTATTTAGAAAGGACTTGGATTACCTTTTGTTGCTATTGCTCGTCTAAATTTGCATTGATGTTCAGAGACTTTCCTGGTGCGATCTTGGCGGATTTGCTGTTATGAACAATGGTGGTTGGGATTTGTTGTTCCATTAAATCCTCCAGTGAGTCTCACTATGCTTCACAATCTAGGGTAGCCTGGAGCATCTGGCATGTGGGATTGCTCACGACATCAGGGTCATTAATAAATGCATTGATTATGTCATCCTCAAGCTGGTCCTTAAGTCTGAGAGCTGCTTCCAGCGTGAGAGGCGCTCGTAAATCCTTTTCTGGATATCATGGCGACGACAATTGTGGATATCTGAAAGTCGGGCTTGGCTTGGCTGGCGGATATAAGATTAACTTTTTTGTGACACCTCCTCTAGTAATTTTCATATTCCCTGTATGACATCCTATATACGCATCCGCTGTTGCGAGCCAAGTTCTACCCAGTATTAATGGATGCCCTTCAAGTCCGCTTCTTGGGTTGATGATGAGGAAATCTGTTGGATATTCCCAAGAGTCTACTAATATTTCTATATCATGCAACGTGTCGACTGGTCTGACCACTGATCGGTCAGCCAATTGTAACATAATTGGGGTGGGTTCGAAAGAGTCAAAACCCAAGATGTTACCAGTTTCCATAGTTAGGATGTTGATGGCCGCCCCCAAATCAACTAGTATATTTGGGAAGGAACAACCTTGGATCTGAACTGTTACTATTGGGTTCACTGGATCTGCATATTTGACTAGTTCTTGTCTACCTAGAATTAGATTAAACAAGGCTCCTACTACGTGGACTGTTGATGATGAATTCTTGATTTTCCTGATGAGCTTCCTTCCACATAGTTCCTTGATTGTCTTGGCATAGATAAGAATGTCCTGTAGAGCCTGCAGGAGTGGGATTTTAATATATAAATTCTTAAGTTCCCCTACAATGTCAAAGTTAGGATACACAATAGGTTTTTCTATCATCAATCTTTTGGGGAACGGGGGAGGAATTGTATCCTTATCAGGATCATGTGGTTCGACTATGTTTCCTCCTGGCTCTGTTTCTTTGGTTATATGCACAATCGAGGATGTTATTGCTAGTTGTTTATATTTTTCCTCCTCCTAATTTTGAATGGCATTATGTTCGTTAGGATAGACTATACGCCCTAACCTCAACCTAAGTTCATTGCATCCTACTGAGTTGATTTCCCCCTCTCCATTTTCCATAATCTGGACTAGTTGAGCTGGTCTATTATTGGAGTTTGGGTGGGGTTGGGCTGGTAATTGAGGGCGTAATTGCAGTTGAGGGTTTTGGGGCAGCTGGAATGGAGCTTGCAACGTGGGTTGGGTTTGAGGGGCCATCCCCATGGGTTGATTGTTTATCCCCATGGGGCGCTGCCAATCTAGTTCCAATTTGGGTTTTGGGCAGTCGTATCGGGCCACTGTGAAGGGTAGGGGTTGTTATTTGAGTTTTTCTAGGGTGGGGTGAGATATTGTGTGTTAGGCCAAGTGGAACTTGCAGTTGGTTGATTCTGCCAACTGGGATTTGCAACGGGCTGATTTGGCCAAGTGGGGTTTGCAAGTGGGTATTGTTGGGGCTACCAGTTCTGATTAGTAAATGACTGGCCCTACCATGCATTACCATAATTTTGCTACTGATTGTATTGTCCGGAGAAGAAGGAGGAAGGGTCTTGTAATGTATTTGGAGGTCAGTTCTTCCATTGACGATGCTGAGACATCATATATAATGGCTATGTTTCTTCTTCCGCTTCTCTAAATACAACTTTCAGTCTAAGGAGCGATGGGAATTTCTCTGTGTCGTGATCCTTGGCGCAGATAGCACAAACCCGAACCGCATCCAAAGGGCAATCCCTTGGACCATGTTTTCTTCTGCATCTATGGCAAAATATGGCCAAAGTCTGTTCTTCTTTTGTTTTCTGTTTGGCCTGGAATACATCCAATTGTGTAGTCAGGGTGCTCAAAATATCTGTTTTGAAATTTTCTAAAAGATTACCAACTTCATCTCGCGTGACACTCCCGCTTGTAGTATTGTTACTTCTGGTGAGGGAAGTTCGCATTCCTGATCTTGTTTGTGTGCTTCCTCGTGAGCACCTGATACACAATTGAATGATGTTATCATAATTTTCTTGATAAATGTCACCCTTTCCCATTAGATTCAATGTTTCTACCCATTCATCTTTCATAACCTTAATCGGAGTTGCCTTAAGTACTTCACCTGGTAATGCACCATAGGGTGATCTTTGTAAATTATACTGAAATCTCTAGACATATTCTTCTAATGATTCATTTTCTTTTGCAATCATCTGAAATATTTCATCTTTTAAGTCCCTGGTTCTACAATAATCTCGATATTTTGTCAAGAAGGCATGTTTCATCTCATCCCATGAGTTTATAGTTTCACCCCCCAATCCCATAAACCAACGTAGAGTTGCTCCCTTTAGAGTGGAGGGGAACAATTTTAGTTTTTGGGGTTCAAAGGTGTAATCATACCATCTACATAGGACATCAAATTCAAATAAGAATGTGTCCGAGTCTTCTGAGATCAATCCATGAAAGGTTGGCAAATTTTGTAGAGGAATTGCCTTCATGGGGGCATTGGCAATTGGATCAACTATCGGATATTCCAATGTGGAAGTCTGGGGGTGTTGTTGATCTGGTTGTGCCATTTGATAAAAAATGTGCCAGAAATCTTCAGGGATTTTTTGATCCAAGTATTTTATTCAAGGTGTTTGATTATCTAACCCTCTAGGGGATTTGATTGCACTCCCTCTATCTGGGATTTTAGGTATGCCTTCTTATTTCTCAGGAGATTCAGGATCAGGGGGTGGTGATGGACTGCCTTGGCAACCTCGCTAGTTTCTCCTTCCCCTTCCTTCAAATTACGATAATTTCCCTCTTCTAAAGGAGTGAGAGGTGCAAGATTTGTGCTTTGAAAGCTTTACTCAGTCCCTTCAGTTTTTCTGTGAATCTCAGCGTGGGTTGTAGTTGGTTAGACTGATTCCTAAGGGATTTGGGTAGATCCTTTCCTAGGTCCAATCGAATATTGAGATTCATCTTTTCAGATGATGTCGTCTATGAAAGTGCTTCTCCCAGGGAACACTGGGCCCTGGGCTTTGGTAATATTTTGTGGGGGTTTTGGTTTTTCAAGATCTTTCTTCTTAGTCATACACACTTCACACAAAAAAAGAAAATCAAGAAAGAAAAACACCTATGCAACCTCTTAATGCTTTAGCTAGAGGTAGGCGCTGGCATAAGCATCTTACTTATTGCTTGCGTAGGCTCTTACCTTCCGTCTTCAATACCTCATCCTCCAGAGGCACAATCTATGCTACCTTTGACATTCTCCCCGGCAACGGCGCCAAAATGTTGGTGTCTAAAGATGTCTTAAAAACAACCTTAGTTTAACATTAATTTATCAACCCGAGGATGCCTCTTTTATCTCAAGAATATCAGCAAAATCTATGCAGATAGCTTATAGAGGCTAAAATTGTGTAGTCAGAGAAGATCCGAGTTTATCAACAATCAAGTTCCTCAAATGTTCACTTAAATATTCTAAGCATTAACGAAATTGAAATCTGATTACCAACAAGTAATAAAAATAATTTAACTTAATCTTTCTAACTAAAAAGCAGAAATTGAATCTAAGCAAAGACTTGTGAAATTAATTGTCGAAAATTACTAGAAAGGAAATAGCATTTAGAAGCAATTTACTCTATCTATGGAAAGAAATATAGCAATTGTAATTTAATCAAAATATGCAGTAAATCTAGATTTACTGAAAAGAACAACAACTGTAACTTTAACGGAAAGGAACGACAATCGTAAACTAATTGAAAGGAACAACAATTGTAAACTAATTGAAAAGAGCAACACTAGCAAATCTAAATGAATAAAATAATGCATCTGAAAATATGAGGAACTGTCAGGTAGTAAACCACAACAATAGAGATTTGAGCATCAATCATTAATACTTGAAAGAAATATCTACCCTTGATATGAAAATAGCATACTAGCACACTTAAGCATTCATTTTAACTATTGCAAAAGAAACTTAAATCAGAAAACATAGATAAAATAGATACAGTTACAGATCGAACAGTAACTCCTTCAGACTGGGCCCTTGGTCCTCAAAAGCACTGCTACTGGAAACTCAGTATATCAGAATGGTAAAAATTCTCAAAGCCTTTATTGATTCCATACCTGGTATAACATTTTACAAAAATTGTTTTTGCAGAGTAATTCTAAAATCTAAATACTTTAGATATAATTCTCTTTTTTTCATCCTTTCTTCGGATCTATTACCTTCTATATATATTACAATAATCTGGGAAAATTAAGCCATCCTGAGGATCGAAAGATCCTCAGGATTGCTTTTCTATTATAAAATTACAATATAGAAAATTCAATCATCTTCAACTGCTTTGGCTAAAAAGTCCTCAACCTCCAATAGCTTGCACATCTTTAAGATCTCCTTTACTATCTTGGGTTTGACAATATTTAACAAATCCTGTAACAAAATTAAACAATTCCAATTGTATTTTAGAATCTTATTGAATATAATTTCAATAATGACGATAAGAGACATATTAACTATTTCCTATCTTATTTATTCCTAATTAATTGAAAAGTCAATCAAGATTACATCATGAACTGTAGAAATAAGGGAGATATTCATACCTTTTCCACAACCCAACACTTGTCTTATTTATTTATTTGCTAAGGGACAATAGAAATATTAAACCCATCAGTATAAGTATGTCCCAACAACTTGTACAGAGTTCCACACCAAACTCCCCTCATCAACACCATTGATCCTCGTACCATATTGCAAGTGCCCTTTCCTAATAATGTATCCACACATGCATCATCTAGCTTACTTACAAATATTAGGCTCTTGGCTAGATTTGGAATGTGTAGAACCTCAAGGATAGTTCTAATCCTTCCATCTTTCAACAACAACTTAAACCTTGCACATCCCATGAGTTTTGTTGTTGAGTCATCTCTTAGGAATACATCACCACCATCATACTTTTCATATTCACAGAACCACTCCTTGTGAGAATTCATATGAAACAATGCACCTAAGTCGACCGACCATACACCATGATATGCATGTGTACCTACATATGCTAGGTAAACATCACCTCCTTTTCTATGGAGGTTTTCACCTCTATGGAAGAGGCATCATCAAATCCATTTGCTTTATCAACCTTCTTATACCTTCAATATTTCTTATAATTCCCATCTTTACCACACTTCCACCATTTCCTCAAAGATTTTCCCGAAGATTTATATCTACCTCTAGATTTAGATATCCCCCCGAAGACTTTATTCCTATCTTGGAGACAACCTCTTACAAATAAATCATCTATGATCTAACTATCCATTCTTTTCTTCCTCGTCTATTTCGATGACAAGGATGCAACTAGATCCTCATAATTCAATGCAGATTGAGTGGTACTACCAATTGCTACAACCAGATTATCCCAAGAGTATGGAAATGAACATAACAAGTTAATACACTTATAGTCTTATGCAAGCTTAATATCAACAAAGACAAGTTGACTTACCAAAGTATTGAAAGAATTTAGATGCTCTATCACATAATCTCCATCTTCCATCCTAAGACCATGTAAAGCTTCTTTTGAAGAAACAACTTGTTTACCAAGAACTTTGACTGATGCAATTTACCGAACTTTCCCCTTAGTTCTTTAGCTATAGATTCTCCCGAGACATTCAGTAACACTGAATCTTTCAGACATGGTTGAATTGTACTCCTTGGTCTTCTATCTAGCTTCACCTAATCATCTTTTGACATACCAGTAAATTGTGTACCAGTAGGTTATGTACCGATAGATTGTGTACCAGTAGGTTGTGTAATAGGATCCACATTGATCCATTGTTCTTTCTATATAAGAAGCTCCTCCATCCCGAGCTTCCATAGCTCAATTTTTTGACCATTGGAATTCCCAATCTAGATTCTAGAACTACTTGTCATTCTCTTTCAACACATGAATCACCACTGCAAAGCTCCCACTAAACCCAAGTTTATAACAAACCTAAGATAAACTTGATCTATCAAGACTAAGCCAAACCATCAACAACAAAGGCGTCCCCCTAAAGCCAAAAACGTGCTCTAATACCAAATGTAAGTTTTAAACCTATGAAGTAAAGAAATGCATACATATTATTAAGCAAATCACAAATTAACCAATGGATCATACACATAGTACACAAATATTTACGTTGTAAACCCTTAATCGAGAGAGAACCATCCTTCCTTTGTGCTGCACCAATAAACTCTTCCTTGCTACTTGTTTGCTTGTTTTTCCACCGAATTATTAAATTATGGCTTTCTACCTTCCTTCAAAAAAAATTCTGCCTCGAGAAAGTGACACCTACCTCGGGAAACGTGTCATGTATTTTGGTGGTTTTTCGGCACATGGTTTTTGCCGATGGTTTTCTATTTCCGGTTAAGGAATTAGGGTTTTGGACTAATCCAGGTCATTGGGCTAGTGCTTTGGATGTCGATGGCTCCTATATGTATATTGTATTGTAAACAATGTAACACAATGAATGAATATAATATATGTTGGTTTTCCCGGTTTGGGTTTCCAGGGGAAAAATCTCTGTGTAATGTTTGTATTTGCCATTGTGTCTTTTCTGTTCTTTTCTAAATATCTGTTTATAGTAGACATTGTACAAGGTTAGAATTTACAGCCCTTGTGTTAATTATATTTGCATTTAGGGAATATTAGTGCATTTTTAGTAGGTGTGTTCATTATAGAGTGGTATCAGAGCCATGGTTGCAACACTAGACTTGCACGGGTTTGCTACAACATGGAAGATTTCAATGTGTGTAGAGTTGGGTGAAAATATGTTTTTTTCCAGTATGAGAAATTGGGATCAAGGCCCCAAAATTATGATTTTGTATGATGATTGTTTGTATAAAAAGTCAATTTGACTAGCTAATTGGCCGAATGCGGCTCATAGGGCGAGTTCTTGAGTTTCATGATAGTCGCAAGTTCAAAAGTGTGGAAAAATGGCTAAGCAAAGGCTGAGAAAATTCTGCAATAAAACGTGTACCAACAAGAAAGAAAGATTCCAACTTGTTGATAAAGGAGAATGTATAGACAAGAAAGAAATATACCAACTCGTCGATAAAGGATAGTGTATTGGGAAGAAAGAAAGATCCAAACTTGTCGATACAGAAGAACATATCATCGAAAAAGAAATATTCCAACTCGTTGATAAAGGAGAGTGTATCAATGAGAAATAAAGATCCCAACTTGCCAATAAAGGAGAATGCATTGGCGAGAAAGAAATATTCCAACTCCCATTAAAGGAGAACCTATTGGAAAGAAAGAAAGATACAAATCGTTGATAAAGGAGAATGTATCAATGAAAAAGAAATATCCCAACTAGCGGATAAAAGAGAACGTATCAACGACAAAGAAAGATCCCAACTCGTCGATAAAGGAGAGTGTATCGACGAGAAAGAAAGATCCCAACTCACCAATAAAGGATAATGTATCCGTGAGAAAGAAATTTCCCACTCATCGATAAAGGAGAACGTATCGGTGAGAAAAAAAATTCCAACTCGCCAATAAAGGAGAACATATCAGTGAAAAAGAAAGATCCCAACTCATCGATAAATGAGAGTGTATTGGTGAGAAAGAAAGATCTCAACTCGTCAATAAAGGATAACAAAAAGATCCCATCTCACTAATAAAGGACATTCTATCGGCGAGAAAGAACAATCCCAACTCGTCGATAAAGGAGAACGTATTGATGAGAAATAAATATCCCAACTCGTTGATAAAGGAGAGCATGTCAGTGAGAGGAAAAGATCCAACTCACTAATATGGGAGATAATGTTGGCAAGGAAGAAAGATAAATCTCATTGATCTAGGAAAGAAAAGAGAAGAGAAGAGAAAAGAAAGAAAAGAAAAGAGAAGAGAAGAGAAGAGAAGAAGAGAAGAAGAGGAAAGGGAAGAAGAAAGCTGGATAAGGATTAAAAATACAAATTAAAAAATTGGATAAGGATTCAAAAAAGTGTGGAGCCAAAACTTGTTTTTTCCATAACAGAAGTAGTTCAAATAAGAATAAGATGAACTTTAAAGGGTATGTCCACAATAATGAAGGCTACCAAAGTGCTGGTGAGGGCTTTGGCCAAGTTTGCTTCAATCTTCCAGAAAATCCAAAATAGTGGTTTTTAAAGATCTAGATGGTGCTTAGTAACTAGGACCTCGATAAAGGTGTAATTTTTATAGAGAATCCAAAAAGAAGTCACAAAGATACCCAATTGGGATTCTGACAAAATTCAAAAGGGTTTTGAGTGGAGATACCGAAACAGGGAAAAATCCACTATTCCTGGGCACTTTTGGGGGATTTTTGAAATCTTCAAAAGAGAAAAAGGGACCTCGGATCACCAATCCAATTTTTTTTTTTTATTAGACATTTTACCTACTCATCAATTTGGACAACTTTGTATTAAGGAGGCTTTTGCCAATTTTTCTCCATTTGGGAGATAACCATTTTTTGCTAAAAATCGGGAGTCTGGAGGAAATGCAAAAGGACAAAGTTTGCAAATTCAAATTGATAAAAAAGTTGGATTGAGCATTAGATATTAAATATGAGAGTTTCTATGCATTCATAGTCAGGAACACTATCAAAACTTGATATAAAACTTTTCCTAGTTCTCACCATATTTCTTTATATAAGTGACATAAGTTAGCCTTTGAGATTAATTGTATCAATGAAGTAGGTGCAAAAAGGGTGAAACTATTGATTTCAAAGAGCCATAACTTTCAGCTCAGAAATCACAATAAGGTATGATTATAGTCATTGGAAAGGTAAAGAGAGAATCATGATAGAATGATTAAGTTGTATGAAAAAGTATCTGATTTTTTTATAAAGCTGCAAGAAAAAGGGCAATTGGACTATGTGAACCATGCAATTGCTCAACATGGAAGTTTTCCAAACAATATCAATTTTGGAAAAAAACATTTCCAAATGGTAGAAGTGCATGCCAGAGGTGAGTATTGGGTTAGGAAGAGTGAAGATACTTATGATGGTGCCTATGCAATGATATAGAGGCATATTTGGAGTGCATTAGCCTAGTAATGGAAAGGGGTTGAGTTTTAATAACAATATATTATTAATGAGCAGGGGAACACTCAAGGAGAGTGGATTATGTCAAAGGCTTGTTGACAAAAGGATTAGATGATATAAATGAATATTGTATGGGTCTATTGCAGATCATAATTCCAGGTTCCAATGGGCATGGAAGCATGGCAGATCTTGTAGAGTTGGCTGAGACAACAAAGAGCTTGTAAAGGGAAGTACATAGATACAAAGTAAGTAACGAAAGGTTGATAAGCTTTGGAAGAGAATATGCAAAATTAATATTCAACTACTACAGAGTCTGACTGACTTGCAAAGATAAATCAACAAGGATTCTCACATATAACATGAAGTCAATAGGTGAATAATGTCATTGATAGGCTCAAGATCGTAAGATAAGCCTCCTTAGACTTAAGGGTAGAGATGTAATAATGGTTGCAAAGCTTTCCACAAAGGAGAAAAATGATCTCATGAGGTGACGAGTGACTCATACGATGGGTGAGTCATATATATATATATATATATATATATATATATATATATATATATTGGTGTGTTCTAGAGTAATAAAATGGGGTGTGCTACAGTTAGTATGACTTCCCTACAAGTGCAAAGATACCCTCTTTTGTCATGTTCTTAAAAACTTAATTGAATCATGTTGCTATTGGAAAGGAATGTGAATTTACTAATTAAATTGGAATCACTATAAATATATTCCTTTGTAGTGTTAAAGTACCAGTTATTGTCAAAACTTAGTGTCTTTTCAAATTTAGATCCAATTTCTATAGAGAGTTGAATACACCCCAAATGTTATCCTGTAGTCCTATTTTGAGACAAGTTTTGTAACATTTGACAACATTTGTGACGCCCCCAGCGACCAACAGGCCAATCAACGCCACTACTCACACACTTCACTTAGCTCAACTAGCTCTGATACCAATTTGTGACACCCCAGCCACTCAGGCCGGTGCATGCTACTCATAGAAATGACAATTTCCATATGCATATAAATATAAACCTAAAAAGAAAACATATTTTGTTCATACATGGATTAATGCGGAAATAACAGTGAAAGAATACATGGAGTCCTTCACGGGCGAAACCCATAATATAACAACATATATATGCAATATTCATCAATTATAACACATGTACATATACACAACATGTAATGATCATAGGAATAGATACTCATATTTCAATTGAAGTACACCAACTATGTTCAGACCTTCCATGAACCTCCCAGTCTTAGACCACGCTTTTCATCATAGTCAGCAGTGGGTCACCCCTAAGATGGGACTAAGCTCCACCCAGGGCAAGGGAATCCTAGACTAGGCTGAGGTTACAGGAAACTACACAGTGCAACTGGAAGGATTCTCTCCAGGAACCTTCTTACGCCCACTACTCACAAAATATCATTCCCCACATGCATGTTCCACCGTGGGAATATGCACCTTCATTGTTCCAAAATCCATCCACTGCTCTTCTTCCACTTTTAGGGTCTCGGCAATAGGCTGGATCAGGAATTCTTAGAACTCCGTAACTGGTGTTGGACTCTCTCTAGGAGAAAATCACTTTCCAGCAAACTCTCTCACCTGGAGAGAGTTGCTCACATGCCTAACAACCTTCCTCTTCAAACACGGGCTTGAAAACTCGCTTCTTCAACCACGGGCCTGACAACCCGCTTCTTCAACCAACTTCCACTCAGTTTTTGGCAAGGTGAGGACAACAACAAATCTCAATATAAATCAGGGAATAGAAGCAACCACAATTCAGTAAGGCAGAGTATGGCTCGGTTTTGGCAAGTGCAGATATGATGGCTTCACAGGAAAACACAGATCAACTTCACCGGTCACTGGTTTCAGAGATGCAAGAAAGATACAGAGGTCGACGACAAAGGCCAAACGAGTTAGGCAAGGGATGGAAGAATGGGAAGCGAACCTCCAACATGATCTGACTCTCCAGTTTTAACTGCATGCGCCCAGGTCGACACCTGTCTTCCTGGATCTTCATGCACTCCATTTAGAATTCGTTCCCTTTTCCAGGAACTTAGGATAAAAACATATCCTTCTAATAAGTTATTGGAATAATAATAAATTATTATTCTCTTGGACTTAAGCCCTTAGGCTTAGCCCCTCTTTCTAACCTCTCAGTCCCCTCTCCCTTACCCAGCCTAGTGGAAGCTTAGTCCCCCATCACTCTTTCTTCGTGGTCGGTCTACACGCAATGATGTTTTTATATTACTTATATGAATAGTTACATGTACAAAAATAGGCTCCTGGCCTTTAACACCTAGGCTCTCCGGCCTAATAATACATAAGTTTAACATATTATAATTGCTTGGATCACCAACCTACAAAACATGTTTACAATTCATAAATACAATTGGGGCTCATCCTTGGGGATATTACAATCCCCTCCCCTTATTTTTGCGCTGTCCTCAGTGCAACTTATTTACACAACATCAACAAGATTTTAAAAATATTCGAAAAGATGCGGGTATTCTGCCCACATAGCATCCTCATGCTCCCATGTCATGTCCTCGGGACAGTACCAGGTCCACTGGACCTTTACAATCCCTATGGATCAATTACGGAGTTGTTTTCTCTTCCAGTCCAATATGCGCACCAGATGCACCTGCAAGACACCTTCTTGCTCCACCTAAATCACATTCCAATCAATTACATGATTAGCATCAGGTATATATTTCTTAATTAATGAAATATGAAACACATTATGTACAATCATGGATGCAGACAATGCAATCATATATGCAACTGGTCCAATCCTTTCTAGGATTTCAAATGGCCCACAATATCCGGCTGCCAACTTGGAACAGTTTCCCAGCTTCAGGGACTTCTGTTCGCTTTCACTTTCAAGAAACATGATCACCCACTTTGTTGTCGCAAGAGTTGGTTCTAGGCTGTAATAGAGCCAAGCCTTAGCACATTTTAAATGAAATAAATTTTGTCACTCGGGCTTGACTTAGGTTGCATGCAAATAAATTCTGAGATAACCTTGAACCACTTTTGATTGGAGACTTCCCCTTCCAACCCGAGAGGGATCTCTCAAAAATATGTCGAATTGGGATATTCAATAGGCTTAACAGTGGGCAGATCTGTGGGTAACATAAAGTTTTGGGTTTTTAGGGTTGATGGGTTGGACCAGAAAGTAGTCCATTGGGCATGGAGTCAAATGATCAAGCAAGTAATAAGAGTGTTTCGGCAATTTAAATCCATGGAGAAGAGGTGAGATAGAAGATGATTACAGAGGGAAGGATTTATAAAAAGTATCGCAACAGGATAAAGAGAAAACATATAAAAATGCAAGGAGAACTTAGCAATGAGTGAATTCCATGCATAAATCAGTGGAAAGAGATAGTTGAGATAGAGCATCTAGTAAGGATGAATTCTGAACCTTGATATCTCTGCAAGAAACAACCTATAACATGTCCAGCAATAGAGCATCTAACAAACAGATGAATTCCATTACAAACACAATTACAAATCGGGAAGGAAATGGAAATAAAACCAAGTGAAATGATGTGAAAACGAAGCAATAAGACATTCTCTGCAAACAAAATCACAAGAATCTCTGATATAGATCGAAAATGCTTTGCACTTTTTTATTAAACATGATAACAAGTGCTACAGCCCAGGAGTACTACTCCTCTCCCCTCTTTTACAAATATTCCTCATATATGTATTGAGGTCGAAATCCTCTCTAATCTAAAAGATAACAATAGTTACAACCAATTCTTGAAACTTTCTACCATAGAAAATGGGCCAAACTGCCGAAAACTAGGGCTGCGGTTACGACTCTGTATCTCTTGAATAATGAAATATGTGTATAAACTGAAAAAGTATTTTTTGCATCTGTTTATTCTGAGAAAAAACCTCTCTTAGTTCCCTGAGATCCATTTTCATTTGCCTCATATCTGCATTTTACAAACATGTGTCAAAACAGAAAAATATGAGATCCAAAAATTAGGGCTCGGAGATGGATTCAATTCTTCCAATGTGTGACACCTGTAGGAAAATTGAGAGAGTATTTTGATACTCGATGTGTTAGGCACAAAAACCTCTGACCATTTCTCAAAATGACCCTCCAGGCGCTCAAAATCATCATTTGAAAATGATGACTCAACACAGTAAAAAACACCACATTTTTTAAAAAGAACCTCATCTTGCGGGGGAGTTTTGACCTTCTTAACAAGATCCAAATGAAATTATTAAGAAACCACTAGAAATATTAGGATCTGTATATGTCGATCGACTATTCGAATGCGGAAAATGGCCTCCCAAAGGCTGAGAAAAATGGGTTTGTTTGTTTTTTTTTTTTCCAAGGCCGTTTTTTGCATATGACTGGAGTCTTGATTTCAGGTTTTCGGGTTTTCAGGTTTCAGGGTTTTGGGTCTCATGTCTTCAAGAGTTATGACATGCAAGGAATCCCGCATCACGAAATCGTTATGGGATTAATTAGGCGATAATCATTTGTCTTAATCTTTTAATTAATCACGATTAGCAATTAATCTTTAACCTTTCATGGATTTAAGTGTCGGGATTTCAATAACACTTGACGTGAGAAATCCTGAATCGCGAAATTGCGATGGGATTTATTAAAAGTTAAAACACTCTTAGCTTTGTGATTAAGCACAATTAAAACACAGGCTTTTGGGGTTTTGAAAATCGCAAACTTGAAAATTAAAGCACGAAGGCAGCTCGAGTCGCGAAATCCCGATGAGACTTGTCAACATTTATCTTTCTTATTCTTTAATTAACCTGGCTTATCCTTTAATACTTTAGTGAATTCGGGGATCGGGGCTATATTTGTTAGGATATCTGCGTCGTCCAAATCCTTGATGGAAAAAAACCCAGACTCATGAGCTCTCCATGTGGCTTAATGCTCGGTGTATGCAGTCATTCCACTGCCAATGCTTCCATTCATTCTCCTAAGTGATTGAAAGCCAAAATTTCAATATTTTTTACAACAGAGACTCCATCTAGGGATGGTTCTTTCCTGCAAAGCACCAAGAACAGTAGACCACATGCCTTCATCCATTCAGTGACTCGAAATCATCCTTATCAAACTCTAAGCTCTGTCGCTTTACTTGCACCTTTCCAAAACAAAAAACCTCTTATGCATTCATTGGGATATGGAGTTGTAATGATTTAAACAAAACCATACTGGATTCCAAACTAAACCGGAAACATACTGAAAACCACTGTTGTACTCTAGTGCTCAAAGTCGAGCTTATTTATATGCATCACCTACTCTAACCGATATCACTGCTTTGTTCAAGTATAGGAAAACTTCCAAATCAACCAAGTGAGTATCCGACTAACAAACTTAATTATACTTCCATATTTGAGCAAAAGGATGATAGGAGCAGCTGCAAATTTCAAAACATTCCCTAGGAGCAGCTGCAAATTTCAAAACATGCCCTAGGAGCTGAAATTCAGACTTCAAGAAGTTGGAAATAAAAAATCCAGTCCCCCATTTTGACTCCATATAAACTGCCACTGGATCATAGAAGGGAAGAGATATACCACTTTCCAATTAATCCATACTTCCTCCTATTGGGCAAGTTGTCTGAAATGTTTTTGTGCACTTTGTCCACTGCTGATTTTTTCTTCCACTGGTGCAAAAATGTCGCATTGAAACTTACTGCTTTGTCGCTCAATGGTTGCTAAACATGGATGAGAGATCAATTGTTTTAGTAACCCCTCCTTATGTCCTTCACCTGTTGTCCAAAGATCTTCTTGGTAGCTATCATGCATAGGTTGATCTCTTTCATGATGTTGTTGATTGCTTTCCTGTTGAACCAAAGTTTCTTGTTGCTCATCATCTTCAGAAACACTTTCACCACATTCATCAAACAAAGGAGCACTGTTGTAAATTTTTGTGTATGATGAAAAATAAATCTGCTCTTCTTGTTCTTTTGGATATTCATCATAAACAGGTTCATCAGATAACTCAGGAGTGTCATCAGTTAGACAAATGCTAGGAATATCAATCGTGAAGCTATCTATCTCAGATCCACACTCCTCCAAATCATAGTCTAAAGTATCTTCGAACAACAAACATTCTTCAAGGTTATTAAACATGACAACCCTATCTTCTTCATGAAACAAAATAGTGTCTACAAGATGATCCTCTGGCCGAAAATCATCATCATAAATTGGTTTATTAACTTCCTCTAATGTTCCATGGCTGTCATGATTTAAACTTAGATTTTCATTTTCAGTAATAGACGAAGTTTCACTCACATGTTCAGGACTATGTGAATGTTGCAGATCTATGTAAGCAGGGGTTGCAACATGACTGTTCAGGATCAGATCTATCTCTTCTTCTGTTAAAGGAGGAGGTGGTCTATGCAATTTCTGGATCAAGCAACTATTGTTTTCTTTCTCTTCTGCATGTTGACCATGATGTTGAATATCTTCTTCTTGAATGTGATCACAAGAGCTATCATATCCTACTTTTTTATCAGCCAACTCTTCTTCATACTGATTATGACTTGAGAAATTTTTTATATTCCTTCCTCCTCTTCAAGAAGATGTGTTTGATATGTTTGTCTTATAAATTCTATATTACAACAATCTTCAAAAAGTATTTCAACTGAATAGATTCTTTTACAATGTTGATGAAAAAGTATGTGAAAATATTTCAATGAAGGAATACTGGAATGAGGTAAAGATTTATACCAGAGTCTAACATCTCTTTCCAACGAAAACATAAACAGTTTCAAGAGGACATCTTCATGATGCATATTTAATTCATCCATGAGCTTGTGGAATTCAAACAAGTGTTGGGTGGGATTGTCATCCGCATATTCTCCAAATTTAGGAAGGACATCTTCCCAAACTTTAATGTTTGGAATAGTGTTTGGAAAACCATAAACATTTGCAAAGACTAGAGGAGAAAACCTTGCAACAATCCGAGCGGCGAACGAATCCAACATTTTGAGACCAGTGGAGTTGCTAGTGAATCATGTAGAGTCTTCAAACCAAGGAGTCGTCAGGTGAATGATCATAGCCAATTGAATGCCTATCCCTTGTTCACCATCAAGAAATATGATGTGAATTTTATGAGCAGAACGAAATGAATACAGATTATTAATAGGTGCTTAACACAAAATAATAGAGATACAGTAAAACTAGTTTTCTATTCAATAACGAAATAAGCTGAAACTATAAAATGCAGCGGAAACAAGCTCGTTGGAATGGTGGTGGCTTATCTCTGAGAAGAGATGTGATGACAGTGTGCATTCGCAAGAAGAAGGTTACAATGAGGCTCTAAAATCCTTTTTACAATAAGAAATAATGCCAAAAACACTAGACATCCAAAAACCTAACCCTAGGAGATGAAACACCAAAAGTCATGTGGGCCCCGTTTGGGTAAGTTAGTACATCAACTTCCCGGGGTCGTAACTTTTGTATACGATCTTCATTTTAGGCGTGTGATAGCCCATTGGAAAGGTATTGTCAAGGAGATTAATTTTGGGGGCTCAATCATGCCTTTGGCTATCATTGAGGAGATCTATACCGAAAAACCTTCATTTAGGCCCTCAAAATGGCCCCGAAAGTTAAAACTGCTAAAAATAGTAAATTGCCAAAAATGTCATAAAACTGTTTTGAGCCAGTTGGAAAAGGTGGGTGGACACTGATATCCATCTGGATCAATCCTCCCTCCTTAGGAAGCAATGGTATCCATTGTGTTGAGGTCCCCCATTAGATGAGGAAATTTCTGTTGAATTTGGCCCCGGGTGAGCCACTTGCCTTGGTGCAGGAGCTTCCCTGCTTTGACGATGTGATAAAGCTAGATCCTCTGTTGTCGAGTGCCCTTGATCTGTCTGTCCACAATATGATCATTGGATTCCTGTTGTATGCAGTCGGGGTTGAGCTCTGTTGGTGTCAGTTGTTCTGCTACTTCTGAGGTGTCCAATAATGGTGGGAAATAAGGGCGAAGGAGATCCACGTTGAACACTGGGTGCAGGCCAAGGAAAGGAGGAATGTTGAGCTCAAAAGCATTATCCCCCATGGCCTTGGTGATAGTGTACGGTCCATAATGGAGTGGGCGAAGCTTTCGATGGGGTCCTGTAACGCGTTCTTTTTGCAAGTGCAACTAAACTTTGTCGTCCACCTGAAACTTATGCGGCACCCAATGTTGATCATGGCACTGTTTGTACTTATCATTGGACTTCTGTAGGATATCTTGAACCTGTTGGCGGATGTGCTAGATCGGCTCAATGAACCAGGTGGCTTTGTCAGCTTCAGTTGGAGCAGGAGATGAGTCAGTCGAGGTGACTGCAAGGGGAAGTGAAACATCTATGGGACCCAATGGTTGGAATCCCAACCCCACTTGAAAGGGGTTGTGGCCGGTTGAGCTATGCAAGTCTCGGTTGTAGCTATGTTGGACATAGGGAAGGCTCGCATCCCATGTGCGAGGGTTATTTGAATTATACATGTGAAGGATATGCACAATCATTCGATTTACAACCTCGGTTTGGCCATCTGTCTGGGGGTGGAAGGCCGTGGATTTGGTGAGCTTGGTGTCCAGCAGTGACTAGAGGCTCGAGAAGCTCGACCAGAATGTGCTGAGAAATCGATTATCCCAATCTGATACAATGGTTTGTGGGATTCCAAAATGTACCCAAACTCGTTCAAAGAAGATCTTGGCAGTGGCCTCTGCTGTGATGGTCTTCTTGCAGGAAACCAGAATCGCCATCTTAGAAAAGCGATCAACAACCACAAAAACACTGGCATTTCCCCACTTGGTGGATGGGAGGTCTGACATGTAGTCCATTGAGATGGATTCCCATGGCCTGTCAGGAGTAGGAAGTGGGGTGTACAAGCCCTGTTTCTTAGTGGTCGGTTTGGCACTAGCGCAGGAAGTGCAGGACCTGATATACTTGTTGACCTCCTGTCGAAGTTTTGGCCAGTAGAAATGTTTCTGTAGCATCGCCACTGTCTTTTTGACGTCGAAGTGTCCTGCCACCCGACTGTAGTGGGCTTCCCAGATCAGCTTCGCTCGCTCACTTGATGGAACACAGATATGGCCTAGATGACACAACAACCCATCCTGAAGATGGAAATTATCGACAACTGCATTTGCACCCAACATTTGGTAGGTGGTGGCGAAGTCAGGGTTTGTCTCATAGAGTTGGGGCCATCCAAATGTCTCATGGCCGCAAGAGTCTAGCATCGTGGTGAGTGTCGCGACTGGTGGTTTGCTGAGGAAATCAGCGACGCGATTGGTGTTGCCTATTTTATACTTGATGTTGAGGTGGAATTGTTGCAAGTATGTGGACCACTTTTGATGGCGATCATTCTGCAATTTTCCCTGTGTCTACATGAACTGCAGTGGTTTATGATCAGTGTGGATGATTGTCTCCTTCCCAAGAATGTAATGTCTCCACTGGCGGCATGCTTGCACAATGGAGTACATTTCTTTGTCGTAAGTAGGGTACTTACGGAGAGTATATGACAGTGTCTCACTATGATAGGCCACGGGGTGGCCGTGCTAAGTGAGAACGACGCCCACAACATAGTCTGAAGCATCTATCTCGATCTCAAAGGGATGTTGCAGGTATGGTAGTGAAAGTACTGGGGCTAAGCATAAGCGTTGCTTCAAATCATCGAACGCTTGTTGTTGGGACCGGACCCACACAAATTTTTCCTTACCACCACCCCTGTTTATTTGGCTGAGGGCCCATGCAATATGGGAGAAACCCAACATGAACCTGCGGTAGAAATTAGCAAGTCCCAAGAAGCTCCAAAGCTCAGTGAGTGTTGTTGGGGCTGGCCAGTCACAGATGACTTGGATCTTGGTTGGATCCACATGTACGCCATGCTGATCAATGATGTAGCCTAGGTAATGAACCTTGTCCATGCCGAAGGAGCATTTTTTCGGGTTGGCGTATAGCTTGTGCTGCTAGAGGGTGTGCAGAACCTGCTGGATATGCTACAAGTGTTTGGCCCAAGTCTTGTTGTAAATTAGAATGTCATCCAAATACACCACTACAAAAGTATTGGTGAATGGTCGCGGGATATCTTCCATAATCCTCATGAAAGTGGCTGGACCATTTGTCAAACCAAAGGGCATGACCAACCATTCAAAAAGTCCTTCCTTTGACTTGAAGGCAGTCTTCCATACATATGTATGTTCTATCGGGACCTGGTGGTAGCCAGACTTCAAATCAATCTTACTGGAGTATTTGGCCCCCGTGAGTTG
This sequence comes from Picea engelmannii, assembly GCA_009831015.1. Taxonomy (NCBI): domain Eukaryota; kingdom Viridiplantae; phylum Streptophyta; class Pinopsida; order Pinales; family Pinaceae; genus Picea; species Picea engelmannii. The sequence goes on along the minus strand of ML779604.1, from coordinate 321,332 downwards.
ATAAAAGAGGTCATCGATTCGGGGAACGGGTACTGGTTTCTGACAGTGATTTTATTCAGAGCCCGGTAATCAATACAGAGTTGTCAGGTTCCATCTTTCTTCTATACTAGCACGATTGGGCTCTCGCAAGGTGATGAGCTGGGGCGGATGTGCCCCTTGTGGAGAAGTTCTTGGATCTATCGCTTGATCTCCACATTCTCTAACAAAGAGAGACGATAGACTGGCCCATTGGGAAGCGGTGCGTCGGGGGTCAGATCTATCGGGTGCTTGACCTGGCAGTGCAGAGGTACCCCTGTAGGTGAGGAGAAGATATATGAGTTTTCTTCCACGACCTTATCCACTTGCTTATGTTGTGTGGAGAGGTCGGCTATACAGACCCTAGATGTGGTTGTGATCTTTTGCTTATTCTGAGAGCAAATCACGAAGAAGACAAACTTCCCCGTCTGAGAGATGACCTTCCTGCATTGCATAACAGAGATCAAGGAAATGGCACTAGGTGGGACTGCCTCGGGTATCTTGTACAATTTCCTATTCAAAGTAATAATAACACTACGAGGCCTAGACTCATATACAGCATGACGTTTCAATAAATAAGGTTGGCCCAAAAGAAAATCAAAAACTTCGAGAGGAGAAACATCACACAATACCTTGTCTTTGAAGGGCTTGATGTCGTACGACAGTCGAGACTGTTGGCTGACGCGAAGATCGCTTCCTTGGCGGAGCCATCCAATGGTGTAGGGTTGTGGGTGCGACATTGTTAGCAGGGCCAGCCGCTTGACGACCTCTGCTGAGATGAGGTTCTTTTGGCTACTGCTATCAACAATGAAGTGTAGTGGGGTGCCTTTTACCCACATCTATGAATGAAAGAGGCGCTCTCCTTCTTCTGGCTCATCTGGTTCACCAGGCTGGAGCTTGGTGGTAGCAACGGTGGCACTGGGTTCCGCGTCAATGATCCGTCTTCCCCTTTTTGGTTCTATCTTGGAGTCAGAATCTACATCTGATTCAGAGGCTTTCACTTCGGCCACCAGTGACTACTTTGAGCGGCAGTCAGCAGTGTTATGCCAAGGGCTCTTATGGAAGTCGCACCACTTCCCGGTATCTTTCTTTGTCTTTCCGATATCCTTCTTTGCTTGTGTCTTGTATTGGTTGTCCTGATACTGTCCATATTTTCTCTGTCCTTTGTTCGGTGGGTTGGGGCTGCCCTCTCCTGGCTTTTGTTGTGAGGGGTTCCCAGGCCCAAATTGTCGCGTCTTTTGTTTGATCTTCTGCTCGATTTTGACGGCATATCGGTAGGTCGCGCCCAAGGATGAGATGTCCAGAAATTCCATTTCGGTCTGGACGTATCTATGCAAAGCACCGTGATACTTGAGCACCAGATGTCACTCTGAATCTTTGATACCCAACTTGGTGCGCAAGGTATGGAAGATATTTGTGAAATCTGGCACTGTTTGGTCTCTTTCTTTCTGTAGTGTGGTCCATTTTGTATACACGTCATTATAACTTCCGACAGGGTAGTATTTTTCCTTAATAGCATCCCTGAAGGATTCCCAGGTGGTCGTGACTAAAAATAATGAGGTTTCTTCTATTTCCTTTTTCTCACAGAAAGTTTCCCACCAATATTTGACATGGGGAACGGCTTTGAGGAGCGCAAAAGTAATATTTTCTCTATTCGAAAATTTATGAACAGAAAAACGCCCTTCTAGTAGATTCAACCACTTGTCTACAACATCTACATCTATCTGACCTTCAAATATAGGAATATCAAATTTTATTTAAACCTTGAAGGGGGTGGCGCCTCCGTTCGAAAAATATGCATCGCCTGTTGGTAGTCGCCAAAGGATTTGCACGAAACTATCCATCATCTCGTTCCTCTGTTGCGTGAGGGCTTCCTCAATCAACAGTTTGAAAGGATCTCTTGTCCCGTCATATTTGATTTCTCCTTCCATGGGAGGTCTCTTGGGCATGTGAGAGCTTCTATCCTCAAGAGAAACAAACTCGAGACCCAACTCTTTGTACTCCGACCTCGTTGGGGACATGCATTAAGACGACAAGGAGCCGACCGCTCTGATACCACTGATCCATATTTTATGAGCAGAGCGGAATGAATACAGATTATTAATAAGTTCTTAACACAAAATAATAGAGATACAGTAAAACTAGTTTTCTATTCAATAACGAAATAAGTTGAAACTGTAAAATGCAGCGGAAACAAGCTTGCTGGAATCGTGGCGGTTTATCTCTAAGAAGAGATGTGACGGCAGCGCGCATTCGCAAGAAGAAGGTTACAATGAGGCTCTGAAGGCCTTTTTACAATAATCAAGAATTCAAAAAACCCTAGACATCCAAAAACCTAACCCTAGGAGATGAAGTGTCAAAAGTCATGTGGGCCCCGTTTGGGTAAGTTAGTACATCAACTTCCCGGGGTCGTAACTTTTGCATACAATATCTGTTTTAGGTGTGTGATAGCTCGTTGGAAATGTATCGTCAAGGAGATTAATTTTTAGGGCGCAATCATTCCTTTGATTATCCTTAATGAGCTCGATACCGAAAAACCTTCATTTAGGCCCTCAAAATGGCCCCGAAAGTTAAAACTGCTAAAAATAGTAAATTGCCAAAAATGTCAAAAAACTGTTTTGAGCCAGTTGGAAAAGGTGGGTGGCCACTGATATCCATATAGATAAAAATAGATCTGAACTTTTTGTCGTATCCCAGGGAAGATAACTTCTTTTCTCCATCCCCGGCAAGGGCGCCAGAAAATGTTGTCGCAAGAGTTGGTTCTAGGTTGTAATAGAGCCAAGCCTTAGCACATTTTAAATGAAATAAATTTTGTCACTCGGACTTGACTTGGGTTGCATGCAAATAAATTCCGAGATAACCTTGAACCACTTTTGATTGGATACTGCCCCTTCCAACCCGAGAGGGATCTCTTAAAAATATGTCACAACAGGATATTCAATAAGCTTAATAGTGGGCAGATCTTTGGGTAATATAAAGTTTTGGGTTTTTAGGGTTGATGGTTGGACCGGAAAGCAGTCCATTGGGCATGGAGTCAAATGATCAAGCAAGTAATAAGAGTGTTTTGGCAATGGAAATCCATGGAGCAGAGGTGAGATAGAAGTTGATTAGAGAGGGAAGGATTTATAAAAAGTATGGCAGGAGAATAAAGAGAAAACATATCAAAATGCAAGGAGCACTTAGCAATGAGTGAATTCCAAGCATAAATCGATGGAAAGAGATAGTTGGGACAGAGCATCTAGCAAGAATGAATTATGAACCTTCATATCTCTGCAAGAAACAACCTATAACCTATCCAACAACAGAGCATCTAACAAACAGAGGAATTCCATTACAAACACATTTACAAATCGGGAAGAAAATGGAAATAAAACCAAGTGAAATGATGTGAAAACGAAGCAATAAGACATTCTCTACAAACAAAATCACAAGAATCTCTTATATAGATCGAAAATGCCCTGCACTCTTTTATTAAACATGATAACAAGTGCTACAGCTCAGGAGTACTACTCCTCTCCCCTCTTTTACAAATATTCCTCATATATGTATTGAGGTCTAAATCCTCTCTAATCTAAAAGATAACAACAGTTACAACCAATTCTTGAAACTTTCTGCCATAGAAAATGGGCCAAACTGCCAAAAAATAGGGTTGCGGTTATGGCTCTATATCTCTCGAATAATGACATATGTGTATAAAATTAAAGAGGCTTTTTTGCATCTATTTATTCTGAACAAAAACCTCTCTCAGTTCCCTGAGATCCGTTTTCATTTGCCTCATATCTGCATTTTACAAACATGTGTCAAAACAGGAAAATATAAGATCTGAAAATTAGGGCTCGGAGATGGATTCGATTCTCCCAATCTGTAACACCTATAGGAAAAGTGAGAGAATCTTTTATATACTATGTGTTAGGAACAAAAACCTCCGACTGTTTCTCAAAATGATCCTCCAGTCGCTCAGAATCATCATTTGAAAATGATGACTCAACATAGTAAAAAACACCACATTTCTGAAAATGAATCTCATCTTGCGGGGGAATTTTGACTACCTTCACAAGATCCAAATGAAATTATGAAGAAACCACTGAAAATCTTAGGATCTGTAGATGTCGATCGACTATTCGAACGTGGAAAATGGCCTCCCCAAGG
>ML779604.1:290183-317138 GCA_009831015.1 Picea engelmannii | reverse complement strand
GACTGGAGTCTCGATTTCGGGTTTTTGGGTTTCGGGGTTTTGGGTATCATGTCTTCAAGAGTTATGACATGCAAGGAATCCTGAATCGTGAAATCGCGATGGGATTAATTAGGCGATAATCATTTGTCTTAATCTCTTAATTAATCATGATTAGCAATTAATCTTTAACCTTTCATGGATTCAAGTGTCGGGACTTCGATAACACTTGACGCGAGAAATCCCGAATCGTGAAATTGCAATGGGATTGATTAAAATTTAAAACACTCTTAGCTTTGTGATTAAGAATGATTAAAACACAGGCTTTCGGGGTTTCGAAAATCGCAAACTTGAAACTTAAAGCACGAAGGCAACTCGAGTCGCGAAATCCCGATGAGACTTTTCAACATTAATCTTTCTTATTCTTTAATTAACCTGGCTTATCCTTTAATACTTTAGTGAATTCGGGGATCGGGGCTATAGTTATTAGGATATCTACGTCGACCAAATCCCTGATGGAAAAAAACCTGGACTCGTGATTTTTTTCTCCATGTGGCTTAATGCTCGGTGTATGCGGTCGTTCCACTGCCAATGCTTCCATTCATTCTCCTAAGTGACAGAAAGCCAAAATTTCAATATTGGTTACAACACACTTTAAACTTCCAGTGGGTCCTATTCTTATCAGCATAACTTTTTTGCCTGTGTTGGGCAGCCTTCAAATTCTTCTTAATCTTCAACATTTTTTCTTCCATTTCCTTGAACAACTCTGGCCCAACCACTGCCCTATCAGCTAGGTTATCACATCTTACTGTGGTGTTACACTTTCTGCCATAAATTGCTTCAAATGGGCTCATCTTCAGTGATGCTTGATACCCATTGTTGTAGGCAAATTCTACCAAGTGTAGGTAGTCTTCCCATTTAGATGGTTTGTCCATCACATACATCCTTAGCATGTCCTCTATTACTTGGTTCACCCTCTCTGTTTTCCCATCAGACTCAAGATGATAGGTTGTGTTGAAGTTCAGATTCGTTCTGATCCCCTTTGAATAACCCTTTGCAGAACTTTGAGGTGAATTTTGGGTCTCTTTCAGACACAATTGTCTGGGAATACCGTGCAATCGTGCTACTTCCTTCATATAGATATCAACAACATTAGCTTCCTTTTAAGTAGTATTCAATAGAATAAAATGGGCAACTTTTGTAAGCTTATCCACCACCACCATGATGGATTCATGTTGCTTATTTGTTCTGGGTAATCCTGTGATGAAAAACATTGTCACCACTTCCCACTTCCACTCAGGAATGGGCAATGGTTGTAGAAACCCAGATGGGCGCCTATGTTCATCCTTGACCTTCTGACACTCCATACATATGGCGATGTATTCTGCAATTTCTTTCTTCATACCTGGCCAAAAGTAATGGCTCTTGATTTTTGCCATTGTTTTCTGATATCCAAGGTTCCCATCGTAAGACACATTATACATTTCTTTCAAGATCATAATTCTCAATTCCTGGGAATTAGGTACATACATTATATTTTTGTACAAGAGTGTTCCATCAACTTCCAATTTATAATCTTCCACTTTCTGTAGCAGCTTACCTTGTTGTAGCTTTGCCACCAATTCCATGTACTGCAAATCCACATTTGCAGCTTCTGAAATTTTGCCTTTAATATCAATTTGATACATGCTAATGGTTGTAGCATGTAGTTCATGCACTCTTCTGCTGAGTGCATCATCCACTTTGTTCTCCTTTCCTTTGATATGCTTGATATCAAAGTCATACTCACAAAGGAATTCCAACCATCTACTTTGCGTAGCATTCAAGGTTGGTTAATCAAACAAATACTTCAGACCATTATGGTCTATCCTCAGTTCAAACCTCCTTCCCATGAGGTAGTGCCTCCATTTCTTCAAAGCATGAACTATGGCTTCTAACTCCAAATCATGAGTTGCATAGTTCTTTTCATGATCCTTTAGCTTTCTCGGTTCATAACATACCACAAACCCGTTCTGACTAAGGACTCCTCCCAGTCCTTCTTTTCATCTACAATCCTCAAGATTGGAGCACTGGTAAACAATTTCTTCAATCACTGGAAGCTTCTCTCACAATCTTCGTCCATTGAAATTTCTTATCCTTCCTTTGCAAGGAAGTGATGGGATGAACGATTATTGAGAACCCTGCAATGAACCTTATGTAATAGCCAACCAGACCCATAAAGGATCAGATTTCTATCATATTCTTCAGCGCTAACCATTCTCTGATGGCTTCTATCTTCTCAGGATCCACGACTATCCCATCTTTTGAAATGATATGTCCAAAATAATGGATCTGCTTTTGATAGAATGAGAACTTTCTCAATTTGGCATACAGTTGGTGCTCTCTTAGCACTTGCAACACCATCCTCAGATGATGTTCATGTTCTTCCTCTGAATTGGAATACACCATGATGTCATCCAAAAAGTCTATGACAAACTTGTCTAGATATTCTCTGAATACACCATTCATTAGGCACATGAAAACAAGAGGTGCATTTGATAACCCAAATGGCACCACTGTGAATTCATAATGACCATACCTTGTTCTGAAGGCGGTCTTGTTGATGTCTTCATCCTTTATCCTTACCTGGTGGTACCCTGACCTGATATCTATTTTTGAAAATATCTTGGCATCCTTCAACTGATCAAAGAGATCATTGATCCTTGGCAAAGGATACTTGTTCTTAATAGTCACTTTTTTCAACTGTTTGAAATCGATGCACAATATTAATGTCCCATCTTTCTTCTTCGTGAACAGGACCGGGGCACCCCAAGGTGACACACTTGGGCATATATACCCCTTCTTCAAAAGTTCTTCAAGCTGCAATTACAGTTCTTTCGGCTCTGGTGTACTAATTCTGTAAGGAGTTTTTGACACTGGAGCTGCTCCAGGCATCAGGTTTATAGAGAAATCAATATCTCTCTTCGAGGGTAGTCTTTGTACCTCCTGGAATACATCTTCAAAATATTTTAATATTGCATGGTCTTCAATATTTGACACCTTATCCTCGAGTGTTTCTTCCATATGAGATGCAAATATTTGGAAGCCCTTCCTATAGCACTTCTTTAGCTGCATTTCTGAGATTTGTTTGACAATAACTGCCCTTGGGATTCCCTGTACTTTCCTTGGGTTTCCTTACTCATCCAGGCAAGTGAATTCCTTGTTACGACAGTCTAATATGGCATGGTGTTGGTCCAACCAGTCCATCCCAATTAGACAGTCATAGGAACCTAAAGGTAAGATGTTCAATTCATCCCTTGTGCTTAGTCCATTCATGTCCACTGGACAAGGCTTAACCAACTCAACCACCTTTCTCTTGGTTCTTGTAGCCAACTGCACTAACCAAGATTTACCATGCTTGCTTCTTGGTAAATGCAAACTTTCCACCATTCTAGGATCTATATAACTATGACTAGCCCTTGAATCAATTAAAATAGTAAAGGTAGGGTTATTGATCATACCTTCAAATTCAATCATGTGTGATTGAAATTCATCTTCCTTGTTGTCCAGGGCAGCATAGATCCTTGGTATTCTACTGCCCATGTCCTCCATTGTTTCTGCTTGATGAACATTGTGTACAACTCTCACTGTGCCATTTTTGTGGGGACAATCTATGTACTTGTGGTTTCCCTGACAGACCCAACATTGAATGGGCGTCTTCCTTGGCCTTTGTCCCCCTACTTCAGCCATTCTCTGCTCTCTAAAAGATGGTTGTCCTTGAGGAATATTTCTGAAAAAAGGAGGTTGGTTTCCCTTCTGCCTCTACTCTTTCTTCAACTTCTTCTTGTCATCCCAAGCCTTCCAGAAAGTGGGCTTTTCTCTTTGTTTCTCATATAAGAATTTGTCTCTCCTTATAGTTTCTTCCATAGTTTTAGGATCATCATACTAGATCTTGTCACTGATGGAAGGTGGAATTCCACTTAGATACCTTTGAATTTTGACAGTCTCATCTTTGATGAAAGGAACATACTTCAACAATTCCAAAAACCATCGCTCATATTCATCAATGGACATACTACCTAACTTGAGTTCAAAGAACTCTTTCATCTTTCTGTCATAGTATCTCTTAGTTAAGTATTTCTTTTCAAAATACTTCTTGAATTCCTTCCAAGTAACATTGCAATTCTTCCTTCTGCATGAGATGAATAATTCTGCAGTTAGAAATATTTGCTCATGCCAAAATCCATGTATCAACATCTTCCTCCTTCTTGTGCTCTCCATCAAACGTATGAGGCTTAATCTTGTTCATTTCTCCCTTTAGTTCATCCACTCCAGATCTCCTATGCTTTCTGATAGGATATGGGCTTGAACTACTATGTTCCCTCCTCTTAGAGTGCCCTTGGGAGTGATGATGGTGTATGCCAACACTCCTTGATTTCCTCCTTTCATCAGGAGACCCGTGACTTACTAATTTATTGGATTCACTCCCCTTATCCAATTTCTTTTCTATCCTTTCTAGGCTCTGTATCAATTTTTTGTTGAATTCTCCCTGTTGTTCCCTGGATTTCATGAGCTTTTTGTTATCTACTTGGTGAGTCTGGACATATTTCTTCAATATTTCAATGATTCTCATCATGTTTCCCTCCTTATCTATCTCTTCTCCATGCCCATTGGAGTTCGATCCTTCAACTCCCAAATGGACATCCATTCCTTTAGCTTCATTCTTTAAACTGGAAGCATTCCATGCCTCCTCTGTTTTCTGCACTCTGCGACAATTCGGTTTGGTTCTGGCAATCGTTAACTCTGCAAACACAATGTGCAGTCAATTGAAATTTGTTAGGCCATCAGTCCTTAACAAATTCCACAGTATTCATAAACCAATCCGATTCAAATAAAACTTCCATATTCCATTTTCTTTCTAAGCTCTACTTTGTTCTGTAATAATTTTCGGGCACTGGCCCCTTTATCTTAGCCCCCAACCCATGCGACCACGGGTTGTGGCCAAGTGCTAGGTCGATAGGCACTTATTCGGGACTTCGGGCCTCCGGATTCAAAACTCTGGGCTTCTGAAGTTCCTAACCCAAGTCATTGTAACTCCCCAGAGTGTTGAATGGGCGAACTCGTGAAGTGTGGGGAGTGGATCTACGGTCCACTTTTCATCAGCAACCAACGGATGAGATGCGATATAACCCTTAGAAAGCATATATGACTATTTTCGTATAGTGGTTAATCTTCATGCAAGTCTCATCGGTTGTGATCATCAGCTCTCATATTGACGACCTATAATCAATTCTGCACCCCCCCACTTTCCTTTCTGCCTTTAACGGTGGGGGTTCCCTCCACTGCATAACATAGGAAAATTCTTCTGGAGAGTTCGGACTGCGGCATTCGATGCCACACGTCCTCTGGGCTCCAGGGTTTAATTTTAGAACACTAACATGTCACCTCAATCTTTACTCCTTTCAAATTGCAGGGGCTTGCATCCATGGTTTGGAGTAACCTGCCTTTCGTCCCACAATTATTCTGACACTGACACGTAAACCCTTGGTGAAACCGTGGTTTGGATTGCAGGACCGCCTTGGAGAATTAACTCTCATGCAACTTGGGTCCCCGCAATTCCTCCTGGTTGTCTATCTTGATGTATCGTTACCAACACCAGTGTGGGTCCGTCGACCTTTAAGTAGTATTGTTGCCACTATTAACAATGGTGACTCCAAATGGTCTTAATTCTTGAAGTAGTATGGTTGCCACTTTATAACGCACTTATAATCAAAGTTCTTATAAAAATTTTATAAATCTAAGAGAATAATTCATTATCCAACAAAGTCACATAACATATCATAAAACTTTCAAAGAGTAAGTGCAATTAGTCTCGAGACAAAATCATAATATAAACCATCACATAATCATTATAAACACCTTACATATTCATCATTGAATTTCATTCACTTGTATTACAAAATTATTTATGAACAACAATCACAAGCTATGAGGATATGGGAAAATGATTACTTTATTTTTTTAAGAAAGTCAATATAAGTAAGAGAAGGCTTAAAAGAATTCAATACAATACAATCATTAGACTACATCATCCTCATTTATAAATGTTATTAATCAAACCTTATAATTAATACCCTTTTATAGTTAATATTCTTTTAGGCTATCATTTCCACCCTTAAAACTCAAAATTCCATCAAAAGAGGTCAAGCAAGCCACTATAGGACATGTTAGCTAGTTTTCTAAGGGCAACTAGTGATTATGTAGTGTGCTCACGAGTTACACAAAGATAACTAGTGAGTTTCTCACTAGCAAGAGATCATAATGAAGAATAGAAGAATGGAGAGTAAAACAATGGAACCCTCCACTCCCCACCCCCAACCATGAGTCATTTTCAAAATATGCTTCTCTGTAATGTTGATAAACGAATCATAAAAATGCAATAGAACACAAATGCAACGATTCTATCAAAGAGATGAGACGAATTGTCTCATTCACGCTCACTGAATATTATTGCTTGAACATGTTACATTTATAGAGAATTTTTTTTGTAATTGTTTCCTAAATCAATGGATCTAGATTTGCTAATTGATCTATTAATCTGGCACCTAGTAGACACCTATGCAATTCTATATTTTATTCTAACACCCCCTCTTAATCTAGAAATGTATTTTTTACAACACCTAACTTATCTCTACAAATTTCAAACTTCCCCTTTCTAAGAAGCTTTGTAAACATGTATGTCGCATTATCATTTGTATTACAATATACCAAGTCAATTTCCTTTGACTGTATCTTCTCTCTTACAAAATGATGTTGTGTCTCAATATGCTTTGATTTGGCATGACACACTAGATTGTTTTCCAATTTGTTGGAACTTTGGTTATCACATTTGATGACTATTGGTACATTTTTCTCTTCTCCCACATCTTCAAGAATCCACTAGAACCAAATTGTCTCACAGGTGGCACTGCATAGAGCTTTGTACTCGGCTTCAGTGGATGAAAAAGAAACAATTGGTTGCTTCTTTTTGGTCCGTGACACGATCCTGGATATAATTATGAACTCATAGTATGTGGCTAAATTTCTATCATCTAGATCTCCTACCCAATCTGAATTTGAATAATATTCGATACCAAAATTAATAGCCCCTTTCAAATATTGAAGGAATCTCTTTGCTGCTTTTCAATGATTTTTGTGAGGATTAGCCTTGAATTGACTAAGTATGCTAACTAAATATGCAATATTTGACTTGGTTGTAGTTAGATAATTCAGACTTCCCACCAAATGTTGATACAAAGTACCATTCATTTATTTAGTTTCATCATCATTGTTGAGCTTAATATTCAGTTCTAATGGAGTAGAAACTGGTTTACATTCACTCATATTAAACCTCTTAATTAACTCCATTGCATACTTTATTTTTGTGATTAGTGCCTTACCATATTCTCTCCATACCTCAAGGCCTGAACAATAATGCAACTGACCAAGGTATTTCATCTCAAATTCCCGCGACAACAATCTTTTTATTTCTTCAATCAACTTATTAACATTTCTTGTTATGATCATATCATCAACATACAAAGAAATCAAAGCAACATGACCATTTCCATCCTTCTTGATATAAATATTTGGATCACCTTTACTTTTAATAAAACCTTGTTGAAAGAAGAAAGTATTAATTTTCATATACCATGACCTGGGTGCCTGCTTAAGTCCATAAAATGCCTTCTTTAACTTGCAAACAAGATGATCCTTGCCATGTTTTACAAACCCCTCTGGTTGCACAAGATAAACATCTTCCTTTAATTCTCCATTCAGAAAATTTGACTTAACATCCAACTGATGTAGTTTCCAATTATACTTAGTATCCATTGCAGTAATTAACCTAATGGCATTCATCTTAGATACAAGTGCAAAAGTGTCTTCATAATCACTTCCTTCTTTCTGTGAATAACCCTTTGCAAACAATCTAGATTTATACTTGTCTATAATACTGCCAACATTAAATTTAGACTTGAACAAACATTTTGATCCTATAGGGACTTTATTCTTAGGAAGTTCTGTTAATTCCCATGTTTCATTTTTCATGATAGAATCATGTTCTTCTTTCATACCGTCCATCCATACTCTATGGTATTTAGCTTGCTCAAAATTTAAAGGCTCCACTACATTCATAACTTGAGTCATTATTGCATAGTCTTTGTACCTGACAAGTGTATGAGTTTGTCGTGTTGATATCCCTAGTGCTATACTACTTTGTGGAGTTCCTTCACCTCTTCTTCTACTATGTGGATTTCCTTCATCCCTTCTTGGTGAATTCTGGCTTCTTGAAGTGTCCATGTTGCATAAATATTCATCTTTAACATATTTAAGATCATCTTCATTGACACTTTCATCATTGTCATTAGGAAGATTCCATACACCATTACTATCATGTTTTTGACCTTCATATGCATGTTCATGAAATAATATATATTTTCTTGCAAAAACCTTATGTGTGTTGGGATCATACATTTTATATGCTTTGTGATCAGTACAATAACCAATAAAAATGCATTTGATTTCCTTGGCATCAAGCTTTCTCCTAACTTCTTAAGGAACATGAGAAAATGTTTTGCTTCCAAAAATTCTTAGATGACTTACTATTGGTTTAAAGCCATAAAATGCTTCAAAAGGTGTTTTGTGCTCTAAACTCTTTGTAGGACTTCTATTTTTATATATACAACAATACTAATTACTTCAACCCAAAAACCATTATAAATGTTTTTACCTTTTATCATGCTTCGAGCACACTCAACCAAAGTTCAATTTTTCCATTCAACTGCTCCATGTTGATGAGGAGTATGTGGCACTATAAATGTTGTTTTATTCCATTGTCTTTGCAATATTTGAAGAAATCCCTTGATGTGTATTCTCCTCCTTGATCTGATCGAAGAATCTTGATGTACTTGTCTTTTTGTTTTTCCACCAAATTATTAAATTATTTAAAATACTCAAAAACATCACTTTTCTTTATGATAAAATAGGCCTAGGTATATCTAGTTCTATCATCAATAAATATAAAGAAATAATATGCTCCACCAAGAGACTTTGTTTGCATAGGACCTCACACATCTATATGCACAAGCACAAGCATTTCTCATTTCCTATGATTTGTATGTGTAGGAAACTCTTCCCCGTGTTGTTTATCTAGTGCACACCCCTCACATGAAATATGCTCATTCTTAAGATTTGGAAGACCCTCCACCATTTCTTTCTTATGAAGGAACATTAAATAATTATGATTAATATGACCATATCTTTGATGCCATAATTCTTCCTATGACATAGTTGTTGATGCCAATGCTTGATGACTCTTCCTTGTGACATCAAGCTTGTATAGTCCTCCAACTTTGACCCCCGTCGCTACAACTTTGTAGTGATCATGTATATCCTTCACAAAACACCATGACTTTTAACAAATTCAACTTTTAAACCTTGATCTACAATAGTGGAAACTGAAATTAAATTATTTTTAATTCTAGGAACATACATCACATTCTGGATTTGTTTCTCCTGACCATTAGTCATTGTCACACAAATATCTCCATAACCTTTAATTTGATGTGATCTATCATCTCCTAGATAAATAGTAGAACCATTATTGATCTCATAATAAGTTTCAAACCAATCCCTATTGCATGACATATGAATTGAAGCACCAATATAAATAAACCATGCATAAGAATAATTAGTTTCTGCTAATAAAGAAGCATCGGAAATAAATAATTTGAGATTTTTTAAATCATCTCTTACTGTGACATATTTATCAAGATAATTCCTTGAATGCCTCCTATATTTGGATTCATCAAATTTCCTCTTCCTACAATCCTTAGAAAAATGACCAAGATTACTACAATAGAAGCATCCATCATTCCTCTTTACATCGGTGTCTCTTCTTGGTGGTTCCCTTTGCATGTGCCTTACCTCCTCTATTTCTCTCCCATGGATTTTCTTTGAACAGATGTTTCCATTTGGCTACCAATACCAAATATGAACTTTGACACCTGAAGTTAAGATTATTTATGCGTTTTGTTAATGTTTTGGTAGATGTGGGAGGTATTAACCTCCAACTGTAACCTTTGTACTTAGATTATAATATTTTGGAAGTAATATAACCATTAAAGAAATATGTGGAAACCCTAGAAAGAGAATTCGGCCCTACCATAAAAAGTCAAAGTAAATTATATTTTCCAGAAAAGACAGGTCGACCCTATGGGAAAAGTTCACTGGCCAAATAATTATAAATAAGGTGACGCCTTATCTCATTTGTACACTCACTCGCTTAGCCAGTGCGCAAGTCTAAGGAGGAACTGTAGTGGCATAAAGGGTGCAAGTTTGGAGAGCTGCAGTTGCAGTTGGAGAGGGAACAAGTCTAGAGGAATAGTGTAGCAGTCTTTCTAGTATTTTTCTTGTGCTTCTCTTGGTGTAAGGTATGCTATCTTTGTATGGTTATTGTGTCAATGTTGCAGCAGTATTGTGGCTAGGGTTTATTTGTTGGTTCTAGTGTGGACTTGTCGAAATAATTATATCTAAGAAAAGGTTAGTGTGCTCGGGGGCGGCATAGTGAATGCTTATGGTTGGGTGACAATGATGTGATATTGTTTATGGTTAAACGAGTATACCAAAATTTTAACATGGTATCGGAGCTGGTTTCCTTCGTAACAGTCTAATTGTTGGAAGGAAGATCCTCGTTTTCCCCCATTGTCAAGATCATTGAGCACTTAATGAACCCACTAATAAGGTCACCTAAGTAGGGCATATCTCTTGCCCGGATCAGATCTGCAAATTTCTGAAGTTGAGAAATTAGGGTTTCCTCATAAAACCCTAGGTTTGCAGTGCCAATTTCTTCATGCCAGTTTCTTCGTGCCAGTTGCAGTGCCAGTTGCAACACCAGTTGTAGTACCAGTTGCAACACCAATTGCAATGAAAGTTTCTGTGAAGTATTGGGACTAAATTTTGGTTGTCCTAATGTGTCTTACCCTAGCACATCCCCAGCTATATTTAGATTGCAAATTGGAACACTTTGAATTTTTTGGATTCGCCATTACTTGTCGTTGTTGTCGAATGGTACAGAGGTATATACTCGTATATGTTTAAACTGTAGCACTATCTTGAGGATTTTTGCAGGAGAAGGGATCTTTTGTCGAAGAAAAAATCACAGATCCAGCACAGTTAGAGGAACAACACACTCTAGGTTTGATTGTTTTGATATGCCTCTAGTTGTTATGACATTATTGTGATGTTATGAACATATAGTTGTATTTTGATCTATTGAAGTTATGATTATCACACTACCTTTGTTCAAAGTTAAATTTATGAGTTGACTCTAGTCAAAGTATTAGATTGATTAAGGTTGAGATTTTCAATATTACTTGCATTATACTCCCTAACTCATATTTATGTCAAGAAAGCATATTGTCTTAGTACATGGGACAAGTTGGAGAGAATACTTGTCATCTGGAGTAAAGGAGACTCGGAGGGAAAGCAACAACACTCATTCTTGAAGATAAGACTCCAGGTTCCAGGTTTGATTGATTAAATTGACAAGTTTCCAATTTGCACATATCAAGTTTTTTCTACATTACAAATAAACATTATAGTTATGACAACAATCCTTGAAAGGTTCTATTACTACTAGATACAATGAACACTTGGTAACATGTGAGTACTATTAATATAAATGCTTATTGTACTTGTTTGCAAGATGAACTAACATCTCCTCTAGGAGATACTTCTTGTTTTGCTTCCAGGCAGGTCACATTGGTAATGCTATGATGATTACCATGAAATTGGTGTTTATTCTTGTTAACATAGATATGTCCTTATGAAAATACTATTATATTGGAAATTCTTTTTCTCTTGTTGCTCTTGTCTCGGGCAGGTTACCATGGATTAATGATTGGTCACAACAATAGAAGATGGTGTTCCTATTTCTTATTATTGCATCTTTATCTTGGCTCTTGTTCCAAACAGGTAACAAGTGATAGCTCTGAGAAGGAGCTACTGTGACGATTGTTCTCGGTATTGTTTTCATAAGAGTATTATTCTTGTCTATTGTTTTCCCTTGTTGTTGGTCTTGTTCTGGGAAGGTCACAGGTGATAACTCTGAGGGAAGATATAGTGACGGTTGCAAGAGAAAACATATTAGATAGTCTCTAGTTTGAGACATGGAGTAGACTACCCAACTAAGAAGTTGTATACTCGATCATATACATCCATGTATCGAAGAAAAAGAAGACGAAGGAGGTTACTTTTGTGGGATACTGAGTATCTCATATGGAGATTGAATGTAAGGAGAAGAAGGCTCCAAAGATGACTGAAAAAACCCCTCTGGTGTAGTTGATTACTCTTCAGATCATCAAGAAGAGTTAGTAGAGACAGAAGGGCCTACCCAGAATCGTTGCAGTAACCAAGAAGAGACCAACATGGTTCTGTGACACTTTGAAAGGTGCAAAGATACATAATATTGATGATCCATATCATGAGGAGCAGATGGCTCCACTAGTGGTGAGGCAGATGGCCCCACCAAATACCAGCTCAGAAGGAGCTAGAGTTCATAGGGAGTCATCCCTCACGATCCAGTAGGTAGGATCAGCCTCCCCAAGACCATTCATAGGAGACTTCATAGAAAATCATGACATACAGAGGGAGCAGATGACTCCGAAGATTATATAGACTCAGAGGGAGTCAAGCTTCAGAGGGAGCATGAAGACTCAGAGTGAGCTTGATCTCAGAGAGAGTTAGTATCTTAGAGGCTTTCATTCAGAAAGTATTCCTCCTCAGATTCAGATGGGAGAGAGGGATGCCTTCCAGGATTGACAATCAGGGGCCATGATTTGAGGAGGCTATTTTGTAGCTTCAAAGAATTCTAGGAGACATGAGATCTCCTGGGAGGATTCCCTTGCTTAATTAGACCTTGTTTCAGTGACATAGTAGGAAGCCAGTCAAAAGAACTGGGATATGGATCTTTTTCCTTGAGACCAGAAGAGATTTCAATGGTGACTTCCAAATTGATCTACAAGATCAAACATGTTGTTGATGGAAGCATATAGATGTATAAAGCCTGATTTGTGTCCAAAAGATTATTCCAACACGAGGGAGAATATTATGACAAGACACTTGCTCCAATAGCCAGAAGAAGTGTACGTAGAGAAGCCACAAGACACATGAGAAGGAGTCGCATGTCTGCAGATTGAAGAAATCCTTGTACGAGCCTAAGCAGGCACCCAAGTCATGATATGCCAGATCAGACATTTTCCTGATGAGCTTGGGATTTACCAAGAGTAAAGCAGAGTCTGAACTTTACTACAAGGTTGTTTCTAACAAGAGACGAGAAGCTCATCATTGAGTGCAAGAGAAATCTTGCATCATAGTTTGAGATGAAAGACCTGGGTATGATGCATTAATTCTTGGGTCTAGAGGTGTGGCAGAAACTGGATGAGATTTTCATGTGCCAAGGAAAATATAATGTAGAGATTCTGAAGAGATTCAGAATGATGGATTATAAAACTATGCATACATCGATAGTGACAAATATGAAATTATTGAGTGATACATCTTCAGAGACAGTGGATTCTGCCATGTATAGACAAATGATTGGTTCGTTGATGTACTTAACGAACACGAGGCCAGATATATGTTTTGCGGTGAACACACTGAGTCAATATATGGTTGAGCCGAGATGTGTTCACTTGATTGCAGCAAAACATGTGATAAGGTACCTGAAGGGTACAATTGATTATGGACTCAGATATGCTTCAGATCGTGAGATAAGCCTACAAGGCTTTATTGATTCAGATTGGGTCAGTAATGTTGTAGACCAGAAGAGTACATCTGGATGTTACTTCAGTATGGGATCAACTATAATCTCATTGTTCAACATGAAGAAGACTAGTGTGGTGCTCAGTACAGATGATACAGAGTATATAACAACATGTCCAACTAGCAGCAAAGCAGTGTGGCTTCAGAAGTTACTTACGAGATTGTTTGATCTCGAGTTAGAGGCGACTTATATCTGGTGTGACAACCAGAGTTGTGTTAAGTTGACAGAGAACCTGATGTTCCATGACAAGTCCAATCACATCGAGATCAGGTACCATTTAATATCATAGATATGGTACAGAGGGGAGAAATGAAGCTCCAGTATGTCACTATAGATGAGAAGACAATTGATGTGTCGACCAAGCCTCTATCAAGAGTGAAGTTTGTGTAGTTTAGATACAATCTTGGTGTGGTCCAGAAGGACTTCCCTAGTAAGAGGGAGTGATGAGTTACAATGTGATTCCAAGGCAATAGCTTCAACATGTGACAATGGCAACATATAGTCATTCATATGCATGTTACGACTACTCCAGTGAGAAAGTATGGTACAACGAGTTAATGTTATTCCAATGAAAAATTCTGGTATGCAGTGGGCTACTCCAGTGAAAAAGTCTGGTACACCGAGTTACTGCTACTCCAGTGAAAAATTTTGGTACGCAGAGGGCTACTCCAGTGAAAAAGTATGGTGCACCGAGTTACTGCTACTCCAGTAAAAAAGTCTGGTACGTCGATGTTATGACCCAAGGGGGGCATTTATATGGCTAAATGTATATGATATGACCCCAAGGGGGGGCATATATGGGCCTAAATGTACATGTAATGTGTAAATACATATGTAATAGGGTTGGCCTAGTGATAAAGGGGCCTCATGTGCAAGTGTGAATAGCTATATATAAGAGATCATGTAGTCATTATTGGAGATGAAAATTGTGAAGTATGAAAGGTATTTGGTTATTTGGAGGGGGTCCCCCTATTCTTTAAGGAGTTATTATGTAACTTATTTATCTTGTAGTTGTGCTCCACGCTCACATTTTGTGCATGGTGTGTACTTCTATTCTATTATGATAATTTAAGCAATTGGTACATTACATTTGGTATTAGAGCACCGATCCTAGGGTTTTAATCCAAGAAAAAGTTATAGCGAAAATACAAAAATCTATATCTATTAACTTTGTTGACCGATCTATTAAATTGACACTTATTCAATTCTAAATTTTATTCTAACAAAAAGCATGTATATCTCCTTACACATTAACAACAATGATGTGCATAAGCATTTTCCCCCCAGAAAAGCAGTTGTCTTGCTATTCAATTGAATCAAAGGCAACTTTCCATTACATATAGGCTCGAAGCCATTACAACATACTCATTATGAACTTAACATGTCATTTATGGGAATTGAACTAGGTGGGGAGGATAACAATCATTCCTCACAACCATCCAAAAAAAAAAAGATGTGCATAAGCATACAATCCTCCCTCCAAATTAGCAACTCAAATGTGCATTAGCCTCACACCTCTTTCTAAATTAGAAATTGGATTTACATATTAGAGCTTCTCGCTAGCTAATGCCCTCCGAACTTTATTTTTATCAATAAAACATAAACAACTTGCCTCTAATTATCAGCTTTATTTTTATCAATAAAACATAAACAATTTACCTATAATTATATGCTTTATTTTTATCAATAAAACATAAACAACCTGCCTATAATTATCTGTTTTATTTTTATCAATAAAAGATAAACAACTGACCTCTAATTATGTAACATGCCACACTATTAATGAAACCTTAATTGATAAACATTAGTTATTTTAATTAACTGATATACATTATTTATGAAAATTTTACTTAATTAGAAATCTAAAATAAATATATCACATTGCTTTATGTCATCTCCATAGCAATTTACTTTTGTGTTAGAGTGTTACATTCCTAAAGGCCCAAACCTTCTCCCCTTTAGATTGTATATCATTTTTAATGGTGTCAATGACCTTTTATGATTTAATTTTGTTACATAGGAATTTTTTTGGAATATTTTTTATTTTATTTATAATCTTCAAATGGTGTCAATGACCTTTTATAATTGAATTGTGTTACATAAGGATTTTCATGGAATATTTTTATTTTATTTATAATATTTTTTAGAAGTTGTTATCATTTAAAATAGAAAATTAAAAATAAAAACAACAATGTTTCATTTCCATGGATTTTTTTTCCTTACGTTATAAAGTTTTAGAAAAATTCACAAGTACTTATCATGATTTTCAAGATGATACACAAAGTAAAACCTGGAATATTTAAATCCAAAAAATTCATAAAAAAATTTAAAAAATATTATAATAAGAACTTACAAAATTGAACAATAAAATTTTGATTGACCTTTATTATACTTGTCTAAAATATCAGTTAAATAGACTTGACCTATTTTATTAAAACAGTTAAATAGACTTGACCTATTTTATTAAAAAAAATTACATTTTTTTTTTGTTAAAATGATTTATTTATTTATTAATTTAAATAAGTATTTTGTGATTGTTATTGTATTACAATTCTTAAAAAAAAATGAAAGAAAAAACTTAAAATTAAAATTAAAAGGTATTTAAACAATATCAAACCAAATTTACGTGCAAGGAAAATGCAAATGAATCCACATAAAAACTTCTGACAAATATCCAAATTATTCGGAAAATGTGCCTCAGAGATAATGAAGAGACAGAGATGTGAGGGAGGAAACGAATCTGGACTCGCTGTCTGTGGCACGAATTCAACGGGTAAAAGCACTATTAGCTTAAACACTCACAGCTTAAGAATGCTTAATTACAGTGGATTTGTCAGAAACGAAGGTAGAAAACGATGAAAAGCAGTAGTGAAACATCAGGATTTGGGAATAATAGCTTTTCCTGAAACGAAATCGCCAGAAGAGAAACCCGAGAAAAAAAGATACAAAGTGACTAGAAATTAAAAAGCGATAAACGAACTGATACCGCGCTGCTAAACGTTGAGGAAATAGAGTAGATTTGCAGTCCAAGACCAAATGAAACAGTGCTCTGTAGATACAGACCTCGTTACCAAACTATGTGATAAATTCTGAGAAAATAGAGAGTAGAATAATTCATAAGTTAGATCTAATGATATTTGACCTTTGTTATGAGATGCTCCAACCCCAAGTTTGGATGCATGCTCTATTTTGATAGTCAATAGATGACTAGTTGCTAGTCACCAAATATTTGTAAGTCATGACATCCTCTCTCTCCACAACAATATCCACTATAAAAAACAGAGCCTTAACCTATGCTACATTATTGCAACCAAACTCTACCTAGATTATAGAATGCATCTTTCAACACAATTTCGAAAATGAATATGAAGAAAATTTTGAAAATGGATACGAATTTCAAACAAGTTCTTTTTGGGTTACCTAAAATAATAGTGACAAGCACTTTGCCACCAATCTAGTGAAGTTAAACACTGTCCCTAATTCAATAAAAATGCATGCATGTAAGGTTCAAGAGGTTTCCTTTTGATATGCTAACAATGATGACTCAAAATGGTTTCAATCTTGAAATGGTTTCAATGATTGAAGTAGATTTGTTGTTACTATTATAATGCACCCATAATCATCAAGGATATTGATATAATGCACCCATAATCATCAAGGTTCTTGACTCGAGATTTAATAATACAAAGCCACATAAAATTTCATAAAACTTTAAAAGGGTAAGTATAACTACTCTTAAGACAAAATCATTATATAAACCATCCCATTAACCTTGTAAACACTTTACATCATCATACATCATTCAATTTTGGTGCAAACCCCCTTTTCTCCTTGGGGCTACGCGACCTCTCGGTCAAGGATCTTCAAATCTCGAAGTTGAATTAGCTCTCTGAAACCTTAATGGTCTCGCTTGTAAATAAACACATGTGTTTTCTGTCTCTCGATGCAAGTTTTGTAACACTCGTGATCTCTTCTTCTCACTACTGAATGATCACGACTCCGGTGATAGCTCCTCCTCCGTTAACTCCTTCCCACATGTGACCTCGGGCTATGTCCACACACGATTTTGGGTGCGGTCAAAAGTGGTTTGGGATCAACCCACTTTTCTCCCCGCAATTCACTACCAATCGCCACGCGTCGTTTTTGCAATATCGTGGTTTCAATTGGGCCCGCTATCAAATTTTTAACATTCGAGTACTTTATGTCCCTGCAATCCTTTGTGATTGTCGATCTCAAGATCTCAACGACGCTTTTGAACCCGACGGTTCAGATCTGTCCTTTCCCAATCTACAGATCAGAACTAACCCTTCTAAATCAACGACTGTGATTTATTCTGTGATTCGGGCTTCGGGAATTTAAAATATCAACTCTTGTTTTCTCCACAATGGTTATCTCCTGAAATAAAATATTTGTTGACATTTTTCCTCCTCAAATCAATGGTTATAATTTACTTCGGACCTTCAGGGTTCAAAGATTTCAATTATCAACTTTCCAGAGTATTATTATCCGAAGTTCGCGATATGTCGCCACGCGTCCCTCTGGATCTAACGATCCATATTTACTTCAGGTCTTCTTGGATAGGTCTTAACCCTTTATCTTGTCCAACTTCCACAAATTCTTCTTCTGAAGGATTTCTTCGACACTTAGTCAATTTATGGTCCTGTGCACTCCTTGCAACTGACCTCTGCACTTTCTTATGAGAAAAACCCGAGTTATTTCTCCAAGTCAAAGACTTCACATACACACTCATTGCACTTAATATGCACACTTTGCATACAAAAGTTCCACGCTATCTCTTCTGAGCTTCGAGTCGAAAAAAACTCCCTCACACACACTCCTTGTGTTTGGTATGCACTCCTTGCATAACTTATAGAAGAGAAAACACTTGAAAATTATTCAATTCTTCATAAATTCATTCCTTCACCATGAAAATCATACATCCACAAAACACATAACAATAGTAAAACTGTAAAATAGTATCAACACTGTACAATTGGATGAATTTCCTCTGTTCTATTCATTTCAGAAATAAATACATGATTACAACTTCTGTCTCTTACAAAACTACAATGAAAACTTGTCTAAGGACCCACAACTTCCTCGCTCTTCTTCCTCCTATCTAAATTCTATCACACCCTACTAAAGCGGTTACCTACTCAGCTTAACTAATGAAACCTAATGACTAATACGAGCTAATATCCTAGACCTGTAATATATTACAGTCATCTAAGGATTTACAATGATCTGTCAATTCAAAACGGTGGCCCAACTTTACATACATCTAATTAATTAACGAGAGATTAAAAAATATCTCCACATCGCTACCAAGCTGGTTAAGAGTCAGTTTGGTTCTTTTAATGCGTTGATGTGTCAACTTTGCTTCCATGTCCACTTTGTTTTGATTTGATAGCGATGCTCCTGCATCATACTCCTTTGGCCAAAATATTCATGGACTCTTGTCCATGAGCTCTCACACTGTCTTGCCATGCTTCAAAATATCAAGTTCAGTTACCCAACTTGAATCTTCCACAAGGTGATCCTTCCACTTTACCAAATATTCAATATGCATCTTTCTTCTGGGTTTCCTTCCAACTCTTTGTTCTAATATTTGCTCCATCTGAGGTTTTCTACTATGGACATCTGTTCTTCCCATTGAATCTCTTCCTGATCATCTAATTCTCTTGCGTCATCTCTGTTATAAGGATACAAATCTGTAACGTTGAATATCGGTGATATCCCAACATTTTCCGACAACAGGATGTCATAAGCATTTGCTGCAAATTTTCTAAGAATATTGCATGGTCCTATCTTCTTCATATTCAACTTATTATATGTTCCTCTTGGAAACCTCTCATTTTTCAAATGAGCTAAAACTTCATCTCCCACTTCAAATTGAACTTCCCTTCTTCCTTGATCAACTATGTCCTTATACTTTTGATTACTATCATGTATTTGTTTCTTAACTTGATCATGAAGTATTTTCATTTCTGTAGCAAAATCTTCTGCTCCAACGCTCATAATTCATCTTGTTTCAACTCTCTCAACTCTGCAATCACTCTTGGTTGTCTTCCATATACTATCTCAAATGGACTATTTCCAATGCTCCTATTAACTGAATTGTTAAATGTGAATTATGCTTGTGCCAGAATCTGATCCCACTAACGACCTTGTTCAGTGACTAAACTCCTTAATAAATTTCTCAGACTCTTGTTAATCACTTCAGTCTATTTGTCTGTCTGAGGGTGATATGTTGAACTAAAAGATAAATTAATTCCCAACCTCTTCCATAAAGTCCTCCAAAAGTGTCCTACAAACTTAGTGTCCCTGTTTGAAACTATACTTCTGGGCAATCCATGTAATCTCACAAATTCTCTGAAAAACAAATTGGTTATGTGTGTAGCATCATTTGTTTTCTGGAATGGTATGAAATGTGCCATTTTATAAAATCTATCGACCACAACAAATGTGGAATCACTTCCTTTCTGGGTTCTAGGTAATCCCAATACAAAATCCATACTAATTACATCCCAAGGCCTTTCTGGAATAGCCAATGGCTGATACAAACTAGTGTTTTGTCTCTTCTCTTGTGTATGTTGACAAATATTACATCGATCTACAAATTTCTTCACATATGCCCTCATACCTGACCAATAATACAAACTATTTAGCTGCGCAAATGTTTTGTCATGACCGAAATGCCCAACTAGACCTCCACTATGTTTTTTTTTTCAACAAATTATCTCTCATTGAGCATCTTGGTATGCACAATTGACTTCCCTTAAACAACAATCCATCCTAGATCAAATATTATGTCCATGAGTTGTTATCCCTCAACAAAGGATTTCCATATGCTTCATAAGCCTCCTTAAAATCTAGATCTTCCTAATACATTCCCTTAAGGTGCTCAAACCCTAAGGTCTTCACCTGGAATTCCTGTATAACCAAACAACTTCTGCTCAAAGCATCTGCAACTTTATTAGCACTTCCATAAATGTGTTTAATGACAAAAGTAAAATTATGCATGAATTCTACCCACTTAGCATGCCTCTGATTCAACTTCTCTTGCCTAGTAATAAATTGTAAATTTTGATTATCATTATACAAGACAAACTCTTTTGGAATTAAATAATGTCTCCATTTCTTCAAAGCTTGAATCACTTCATAAAACTCCTTGTCATATGTAGAATATTTCTCCTTGGTGTCATTTAGCTTCTCACTAAAATAAACAACTAGCCTATTATCTTGACTCAAGACTGCTCCAATGGCTATTCCACTTGCATCACACCTCACCTGAAATGTTTTTCCAAAATCAGGTAAAACCAAAATTGGTTGTTCTGCTATCTTCTTTTTCAACACTTTGAAGTTTTTCTTAGCCTCCTCTGTCCAATTAAAAGACTTGTGTTTCTATTTAACAGTGTCCATCATGGGTGCACATATAACACTAAAATTTCTGATAAACTTTCTATAAAAACTTGCTAACCCATGGAAACTTCTCACCTCAAATATGCTCCTTGGTGATGGCCATTCTTTGATTGCTCTCACCTTTTATGGATCCATCATCAATTCATTCGAAGAGATCACAAAACCTAAATATATGAGTTATGTCTTCATAAAAGAACTTTTCTTCAATTTTATTAACAACTTTTCCTGCTGCAATCTCCTCATCACTAATGTCAAGTGATTTAAATGTTCTTCCTTTGTTTTGTTGAAAACTAATATATCATCCAAATATACAATGAAAAATTTACCTATGAAGTCTTTCAATACTTCATTCATCAACCTCATAAATGTGCTTGGAGCATTTGTCAATCCAAATGACATGACTAGCCATTCAAGCAAACCTTCATTTGTCTTGAATGTTGTCTTCCATTCATCTCCCTCTCTCGTCCTTATCTGATGATATCCACTCTTCAAATCTAATTTTGAAAAATAGTTTTCTCCACTCAAACAATCCATCAAGTCATCCATCTTGGACAAAGGAAATTTATACATGATGGTTATCTTGTTGATGGCTTTGGAATCTATACACATTCTCCATCTACCATCCTTCTTTGGACTCAATACAGTTGTCACTGCACATGGGCTTAGATTTTCCCTAACTAAACCTTTATCCAACAACTCCTGAACTTGATTCTTAACTTCTTCATTCTCTCGAGGTGTCAACCCATACACTGCTTTATTTGGTAAACTAGCTCCTGGAATCAAGTCAATATGGTGGCTAATACCTCTAATAGGTGGTAATGAGTGAGGCAACTCATCCACTACTATGTCAACAAAATTCTCTAACAATTCTTGGATTTCTTCAGGTAAATCATTCATAGAAGTATTGGTAAGGATAACTCTTGGCTTCCTTACTACAATAAATTGCATTTATTGACCTTTCTTAATCTCCTTCAAGAGTTCCTTTCCACTCATGAGAAGTATTCTTGTGTTGACTTCTTTCTTTTCTTTCTTCTCTTCTATTGGCAGTAACATGTGATTTCTACCATTTTTCTCTAGAGTGTAAGCATTTTTTCTCCCATCACGAATGACATTCCTATCAAACTGCCATGGTCTTCCCAACAAAATATGACAAACATCCATGGGAATTACATCACACAAAATCTCATCTTTATAGCCTCCTATTTTAAATTCAACTTTGCATTGTTGACTTACCATTACTTGATGTCCTTTTTGCAACCAAAAAACTTTATATGGACTTGGGTGTGCAGTTGTCTCCAACTCTAGTTTCTCCACCATCTCTGTAGATACTAAATTATCAGTGCTCCCACTGTCTATAATCATCTTGCAAACTTTTTCCTTTGTTTTACAAGCAGTCCTGAACAACTTCGTTCACTGAACTAAATCTTCTATTTCTTTCTTTGGCTTTAGAAGAACTTTCCTCATCATAAAGTTATGTCCTCCTTCTGTTGCCTCTACTTCCACATTCTTCTAGGCCTCAGAAATGTGTGTGTCTCCTCCTCCTTATTTATTCCTCTCGGGACATTCCCAATACATGTGTCATGTCTTTCCACAGGCATAACATTTAACTCCACCTCCTCTACCTTTTCCTCTTCCTTAAGGAAAATAATTTCTCCCACCAAACGGTCTTCTTCGGGAACTTCCTCCTCTTTCAAAGTGACTATATGATTTCTCAATCTCATCCTTGGTTTTCGGTGCCTTATCATAGACAATTCCCTTACCTATATTTGAGCCTCTGCTTTTGCTTCGCTGACTCTGGTTCCTGGCCAACTTTTCTTCTGCCTTCGGTGCAATATGGTAAGCATATTCCACTATCCTCACAGTCATCATGTCGATCTCATTCTGGATTTCATATCTCAAGTCATTTATATAATTGACAACTTTTTCATCATCCCTCTCTCTTTGTCGAGTCCCAGTATTCATTCTATAAAATTCT
Organism: Picea engelmannii; assembly: GCA_009831015.1. Taxonomy (NCBI): domain Eukaryota; kingdom Viridiplantae; phylum Streptophyta; class Pinopsida; order Pinales; family Pinaceae; genus Picea; species Picea engelmannii. The sequence continues at coordinate 293,922 of ML779604.1, read as the reverse complement.
TCTTTGTACTCTTTCACTGTGATACCCCTCTGTCTCAGGTTCTGCAACTTTCTGAACAGGTTTATCTGGTAATCCTTAGGTATGAATTTATCCTTCAGTTTGGCTACCATTCTATCCCAATTCTTTATCTTTTGTTTACCTTTGCTCCTTCTCTCTGCCTCCAGTTCATCCCACCATAGTGTTGCATGTCCTTTTAATCTGGTGACAACATGTCTCACCTTCCTTCCTTCATCGACATCTTCATAGTCGAAATGCTTATCCATGGACCTTATCTAGTCCAATATCTCTTCGACATCCAAATTACCTTAATACATTGGGACATCCATCTTTGCTCTAGCTCCCAACTTCACAACATCTTTCAATAAGCGTTCTTCAGTCGCATCTTCCCCTGTAGCTTCTTCAACTTCTACTTCTTCACTTTCTGCATCACTGACGTCTTCAGCAACAGGTGTTCTTCTTTTCATTTCTTCCATCGCTTCCAACCTTGTGCGAAGCTCTCTCATTTCTCTTCCCACAACACGGTTTTCCATAGGTGGATCTACACGAATCTTGGCATCATAATTTCAACTATTTCTAATACACATAATGCAACTTCAAACTTTTTCAGGCTCTGATACCACTTGGTGCAAACCCCCCTTTCTCTTTAGGGCTGCATGACCTCCCAGTCAAGGATCGTCAATTCTCGAAGCTGAATTAGCTCTCTGAAACCTTATTGGTATCGCTTGTAAATAAACGCAGGCATTTTCTTTCTCTCGATGCAAGTTTTGTAACACTCACGATCTCTTCTTCTCACTATTGAATGATCATGAATCGGGCGCTAGCTCCTCCTCTGTTAACTCCTTCCTGCATGTGACCTCAGGCTATGTCCACACACGATTTTGGGCTCGGTCGAAAGTGGTTTTGGATCAACCCACTTTTCTCCCCACAATTCACTACCAATCGCCACATGTCTTTTTTGCAATATTGTGGTTTCAATTGCAGCCCCCTATCAAATTTTTAACATCCGAGTACTTTTCATCCCCGCAATCCTTCGTGATCGTCGATCTCAAGATCTCGACGATGCTTTTGAACCTGACAGTTCATATATGTCCTTTCCCAATCTACGGATCAGAACTAACCCTTCTAAATCAACGACTGTGATTTATTCCATGATTCGGGCTTCGGAAGTTTCAAATCTCAACTCCTGCTTTCTCCACAATGGCTATCTCCCGAAATAAAAGATATGTTGTCATTTTTCCTCCTCAAATCGATGGTTATAATTTAGTTCAGACCTTTGGGGCTCAAAGATTTCAATTCTCAACTTCCCAGAGTATTATTATCCAAAGTTCGCAATCTGTCGCCACGCGTCCCTCTGGATCTAATAGTCCATATTTACTTCAAGTCTTCTTGGATAGATCTTAACCCTTTATCTTGTCCAACTTTCACAAATTCTTCTTCTGAAGGATTTCTTCGACACTTAGTCGATTTCTGGTCCTGTGCAATCCTTGCAACTGACATCTTCACTTTCTTATGAGAAAAATCTGAGTTATTTCTCCAAGTCAAAGACTTCGCATATGCACTCCTTGCACTTAATATGCACACTTTGCATACAAAAGTTCCACGCTATCTCTTATGAGCTTCGAGTCAAAAAAGACTCCCTCACACACACTCCTTGCGTTCGGTATGCACTCCTTGCATAACTTACAGAAGAGAAAACACTTGAAACTTATTCAATTCTTCATAAATTCATTCCTTCACCATGAACATCATACATCCACAAAACACATAACAACAGTAAAACTGTAAAACAGTATCAACACTGTACAATTGGATGAATTTCCTCTATTCTATTCATTTCATAAATAAATACATGATTACAACTTTTGTCTCTTACAAAACTACAATGAAAATGTGTCTAAGGACCCAGAGCTTTCTCACTCTTCTTCCTCCTATCTAAATTCTATCACACTCTACTCAAGCGGTTACGTACTCAGCTTAATTAATGCAACCTAATGACTAATACGAGCTAATATCCTACACCTGTAATATATTACGGTCGTGTAAGCATTTACAATGATCTGTCATTTCAAAATGGTGGCCTGACTTTACATACATCTAATTAATTAATGAGAGATTAAAAAAGATCTCCACATCGCTACCAAGTTGGTTAAGAGTCGGTTTGGCTCTTTCAATGCATTGATGTGTCGATTTCGCTTCCACATCCGCTTTGTTTTGATTTGATAGCGATGCTCCTGCATCAACTTTGGTTACAAACTAATATATGACCAACAATAACAAGCTATGAGGGTATGGGGAAATGATTAATTTTTTTCTTCAAGGAGGACAATATAAGTAAAAGAGAGGGCTTAAACATATTTAATGCAATCCTGAGATTCTATCATCTTTATCAAAAAAATCAAGTAAGCCATTATAGAACATGCTCATTAGTTTTCTAAAAACAATCAATGTACTTGCAAATTACACAAGGATAACTAGCGAGTTTCTCACTAACAAGAGATCATAACGAAGAATAGAAAAATGAAATGTGAAAGAGTGGAACCCCACACCCCCCACCCCACATCATAATGAAGAATGAAAAAAATGGAGAGTAAAAGAGTGGAACCCTCCACCCCCTAGCACTCAAGTCCTTTTCAATATGCTCCCCCAATACTAAATGGAATATGACATGTTGGTAAAAGCATGCATATCTCCCCCATACATTAACAACAATGGTGTGCATAATGCAATCCTCCATCTAAGTTAGCAATTGTGTGCAATAGCCTAACACCTCCTGCTAAATTAGAAACTAGATATGCATATTAGAACTTTTTTCTATTTCTCACAGTGAGTTCCCCCAACCACCCATCATGTGCTTTAATCTATCAATAAAACATAAACAACTCATCTCTAATTATATCATATGCCATAATATCATCAAGTTATTATTTTTCAAATAACAAAATCCTTATTAAAAATATCCATTCTCTTAATTAAATGATATGCACATATATTATTTAGTGGATAAAAAGAAATTAAGATACTACAAGGAGGTGGTCAACCTTAATTTAGAATATCAAAATTACCTCTCATTTTTTAGAAGTGCAAAGAAGAAAACCAACACCGTTAAAATAAGAACAAACTCTCACCACCTACATAGTGAAACTGGGGTTGGACAACTCCCAAAACACCATGAGATGAAATAATTTGTCATATTTGTGACACTAAGGGGGTAGAAGATGAAAAACACTTCCTCTTAGATTGTGGTGCATATACTCGTATTAGATCCCAATTTAAAAACATTTGCCACAATATAGACCTTCCTAACCTCCCAAGTCATCAAAACTATGGTGATCTTGAAACGCTTCTCTCAATACTTTTTAAATATGGAAATACAATTTTTTAAAAATAAAAGTAATATTTTACTTTCTTAAAGTCAAATAGACCAATTGATCTCGTCATCGTCATCATCATCAAATATAAAATAATTATATTACAATACTTTATATACCATCTCCATATTAATTTACTTGTGTGCTTGTGTTGCATTTATAAAAGAACCAAACCTTTTATTTTTTATTAAATAAATATATTTATTCTTTAACTTGTATATCATTTATAATACTTTATATACCATCTCCATATTAATTTACTTGTGTGCTTGTGTTGCATTTATAAAAGAACCAAACCTTTTATTTTTTATTAAATAAATATATTTATTCTTTAACTTGTATATCATTTATAATGTTCTAGTAATGACCTT
>ML779604.1:276676-286913 GCA_009831015.1 Picea engelmannii | reverse complement strand
TTAATAATACTCACTTTTTAAAAATTATTTAAATAAAAAAACTTAATAATATTCACTTTATAGTTGTGGATATGAAAAACTTTCAATGCATGTATGTTTTCTTTCAAACCTAGACTAAATCAAAACATCTAAACATGAAAGTCTAATAAATCAATACCTTATCCACGACAACCATTTGTTCCAGTGTGTTGTTGCTATCAACCAACCATATCATTGACTTATATTGTATTTTCATATAAAAGATTAGTACTATTTAACTTTTTCCAATCATAACAAGAATAATGTTTCAAATTTACAAAGATGTTTGAAGTTTATATATGTAAAATTTAATTTTAAAAAGATGTTAAAATCTTATATATGTATATTCAATTTTGTTTCTCATTTTCTAATCAAATTTTTATGGATATTGAATTTTCAATATTGTGTTAAATATATTCATATAATTATTAGTACAAATTAAATTACTAATTTTGATATTGTAGTTGTTGCAATAAGAACAACATAACCTTGCACCTTCAATTTTATTGAAATAAGATTTAAAATGTATCATTATCTCGATACATTTTAATCTGATGAAATTTGGAGGAAACTTCTACTGGTTATGGACACTATCGACGTTCCCAAAGTTCCCACGTTCCAAAAATTGTGCAACATAGGTAATTTCTTGTTTATATAATACTAATCTATAATGAAAAGAAGAGGTTTGACACTGGGTCTATAAATGAGCACAATAAACACTCTATAATCTTCCTTGGAAATGAAGAAAAGAGAGAAATAAACACAAATACAACAACTTAAAAACAATGAACATATTTTGTGGAGTCATCTTGGAGATTTTCTAGGTTCCTTTTTTCAATGCTAGTCCAACTTTGGATAATTGATTCGTTGCTTTGTTCCTATTCTTGTACATATGTTTAGAAGTGATGTGAGAGAAAGTTGCATTGGTGGGCTTGATGTCTTGGAATAAAGGTTGTAAAGTGAATTGAAGACACCATTCATCCATTGTATAACCAAGAGATAATCCCCATAAATTTGGAGGTGAGAAATACCTTTTTCCTGAGTGAAACATAAAGTGAGCTTGAGGAATAATTCACAAAAAATATTTGTTTAATTTCTTATACTAGAAGAAAAAGAATTGTTGTGATCCTACGATAGATGTAGGACACCTCCACCTCCTCCCCTTGTGGGGTTCCCTTGAGAGGCTCCATCAAATAAATCCGAAGGCATGTCCTTGTTTACTATTTCATGGGAGTTGTGGACAGGGAAGTGGGAAGTTGAATGTTGAGGGAAAGCAGAGAGGATGTTCGGGATTTGCATATCACATTGTAGGGGGGTGATATCTTTTTCTTCAAACATGGATTTTTTTTCTAACGAGAGTCGTTAGGAAATAATAAGGATTTGATGTTTGAAGTTTCAAAGTTTGTGCTCCATTTTTTAAGAGCCTCATCAATTGAGGTCCCATTCCATGTGCTTTTCAACCTCGTGACTATGTTTGCTTCCCTTCACACCTCTTTTCTATAATTGTATGACAAGATCAAGTGTGAGATTGTTTCATAGTCTATCTTACATATGTAGCGTCTGTTAGGCCCTTCAAAATTTCTCTTTTGGAGAATGTCCTAGGTAAGGGATTTGTTGTTCAAGAGGAGCCACATGAAGAGTTTTTCTTTTGTTGGGCATTTGAACTTCCAAAGCTTTCCACCACCATACCTGTGGCTCTTTGTTGACCCCTTGAGCTACAATTTTGTATCCAATTTTTGGCTCATAGTTTCTGGTGGGACTCTGAGATCAAACAAGTTGATCCTCTTCCTCTATTAGGTTAAAAAATTATTGCCTTAGGTTTTGAGTGTAATTGTCCCAAGTGACTGCATCTTCTTCTCTAAGGGAGACCTCCCTCCATTATAGCTACTGATATTGCCCTATATTGAGCAGTTCCCTTGAGCGATCTGACATAGGGTATGGTAACCTTTGCTTTTGAGCTCATGGATCAGAGGATCAAGAAGTGAATGAGCTTCCTTGCATCTTATCCAAGGGTGATGCATTTTGAAGCTTTTTGGGGGGCTTTCATATCCAAGCCTCTATAGAGTCTTGTGGGAAGCATTTAGCTTTTGTGACTCGTGTTCAAAGCCACGTGCCTTGTATGAACTAATTAGAAATATAAAAATATTTTAATTTTATACTAGTTTTTAAAGGAAATAACATAATATTCATTTATTTTTAATTAACTATTTTTAAAAATCAATATCTTTATAAACACTTAATCACTTCAAATACAAAATCGTTTGGAAGTTATCTTATTTGTAAACTGCCATGGATATTCTACTAGAACAGTTTGTCACAATAGATCTTGTAATATTATGAAATCTTAGATTATGCAATATATTTCCTTATATCACAGATTAATAATTACTAGCTTAGTGCTCGAATTTATGAAAATAACTGAAATATGAAAATGAAAGAAGAGGAAAATGAATACACCATACACAAAAATGAACACAAGATGTATCCTAAGAAACATAATATGGGAGAAAACCTAGCTAGAAGGTGAGACCTATGCTTTATTCGATTTTCTTCAGTTATGAAAAAACAAGTACAAAGAAAGGGCGACACTTAAGTTATAGAGTAAACTTTGACACTTGCACTTGAAGACTGCTATAGAATCTCCTACCTCCTCTGTTATGATCTCAAAATACCACTCCTAGATGTTCCACCCAATTGAACAAGTACAATGCTAAAGAATGGAACCCCTTCTCTTCCTAACAGCCCGGTACTTAACATAACCTGATAGTCATCTAGGGTTAGGGGTTTTKCATCTTCAACCCTCAATTAGTGATAAGGTTTTGGACATTCTAGAAGATTCTTAAAATTCCACATGTCACTAGCCCCACATATATGATTAATGGAGGATGATGTGGCATCCACTCAYACCATGGTGGTCAACAAGGTAGGTCAACTTGCGGGGGGCATAACTTCAACGTACGAGCACCGATTGAGATTATTTTCGCATCATTGGAAATCTCTCGATGTGTAGAAAAGCATAAAGGGGGGGTACACTATGCTAATAGATTTTTTACCCCTAAAATTCCATTTGATGCCTCAAAATGGATTTGGAAGGTTCCAGACCCCAAATCTCCAAACTGAAACTTGTCGTTAAAACGGGCGCTACAAACCAATTTCTCTAATTTTCCACCTATAAAGTACCACTATAAATGAAAAATTATATAATGATTCAATCCAAATCATACCTCTCCGTTTAGGGAGATTTTTGATCCCCAAAATATTTTACTAAATGAGCTAAGGAAATTTTCCCTCTACCTTCTCCTTGAAGTACCATTTTTCCTTGCCTGGAAGTTGTCCTTTCAACCCAATATGTCATAGATCATGTCGCCCTTGTCTGGTAGTTTTGGAATTCTTCTATAAAATGTATCTTCTACCAACTTTTCTCTAGTTTCTCGTGATAAGTCCTCTATAGTAGGTATGGATTGTTCCTCAATTTCCTAATCCAACATGGAAGGCTCATAGAGTTTTAGATTCTCCACATTCACTATTGAGTAAATGCACATATATGGGGGTAGACTAAGTCTATAAGAATTATCATCCACCTTCTTCAATGCCTCAAAATGGTCATACCATAGAGCCTTGATCTTCTTACCAGGGCCTTGTAGTCTTTCCTTAACCAACCTCTATCTCCCACTTTGAATGATTTTTTTGTTATGTGCTAATTATGACATGCCTTGTACATTTCATGTGAATTATTTAACATCTCTCGTACTTGCAAATGGATCTGCATAATATCTTCGACAAATTTCTCCACTTTCAATTCTTCTCTTGTGATGCCTTCCCTAACTCCTTCTCGTTGTCCATAAACAACATCCAAGGGAAAAGGTAGCAAATACCCAAAGCAAGTTTATAAAGGGAACTTACCAGTGGAAGTACGGATTGCTCTATTATAAGAGTGTTGAATGTAGATCATGTTTTCATCCTAGGTTTTTAGATGCTTATGATTGTATACCCTCAAAAGTTGAACCAAAGTCCTATTGACTACTTGATTTGTTTGGCCATCTATATGTGGATGGAATGTTATAGATTGCTTCAACTTCGTGTCCATATTCTCCCAAAGTGTAGTCCAAACGACACTGGGAATATGGTATCCATATCTCAAATGATGCTCCTTGGTATTCCAAAGTGCATCTAAACCTATTCAGAGAACATGTTTGTTGTTTCTTTTCCTTTGATGGTCTGTTTACGAGGCATGCGAATGCACATCTTGTTGAACCTATCAACTACCACAAATAGATAGCCATGTCCCTTTTTGGTTGCTGGAAAACCACCCACAAAATCCATGAATTTTTTTTCCCAAGGTCAAATGAGCACATGTAAGGGATGGTATAGAGCTTACTTCCTATTACTGAGCTTGTTGGTAGAACAAAACATGCATCCTCTAATATACCATGCTACATATTCTTACATTCTAAACCAATACACATACCTTTGTAAATTGATATATATCTTCCCAACACCAAAATGTCTTGCAACCACCTCAAAAGTGTGGGCCTCTCTAATAAAATGGAATAAAGTGTGGGTGAAAATATTTTGTGGAGTCATTTTGGAGATTTTTCAGGTTCCTTTTTCCAATGCAGTCCAACTTTGGATAATTGATCAACTACTTTGTTCCTATTCTTGTACATATATGTTTAAAAGTGATGTGAGAGAAAGTTGTGTTGGTGGGTTTGATGTCTTGGAATAAAGGTTGTAAAGTGAAAATTTGTAAATTGAAGACACAATTCATCCAGTGTATAACCAAGAGAGGATCCCCATAAATTTGGAGGTGAGAAATACCTTTTTCCCGAGCCAAACATAGAGTGAGATTGAGGAATAATTCACAAAAGATATTTGTTTCATTTCCTATGCTAGTATAAAAATAAATGTTGTGATCCTTTGATAGATGTAGGACACCTCCATCTCCTCCCCTTGTGGGGTTCCCTTGAGAGGCTCCATCAAAGAAATCCCAAGGCATGTCCTTGTTTACTATTTCATGGGAGTTGTGGACAGGGAAGTGGGAAGTTGAATGTTGAGGGAAACTAGAGAGGATGTTCAGGATTTGCATATCACATTGTAGGGGGTGATCTATTTTTCTTCAAACATGGACTTTTTTCTAACGAGAGTCCTTAGGAAATAGTAAGGCTTTGAATTTTGAAGTTTCAAAGTTTGAGCTCCATTTTTTAAGAGCCTCATCAATTAACACGGAGTTATCAACTCTCTTGACCTTCTTGATCAGCGTCGACATCCAAACCATAGGTGGTCTAGATCTGATCTCAAAATGGGTATCTGCTATTATGGCTAACCACTCGTATAACTCTTTATGAATTCCTCCAAAGCAAATCTCATGTATTTCGGTGAAGATGTACCTTCCCAACTAGTCTTCTATACTAAGATTAGGTTTCTTGTTCTAAGCTTCAACGAAGTCCTTTTCTTGTTCTTCTATCCACTTCTAAATCTCTATCTTCGATGGAAACCACCTTGACATTCCCTCAAAAATATCTCAGTCCCGGCAACAGAACCATTTGTTGGCACAGGGGCAGACCCAGGGTTCAACTCTAACAACGCACCAACAAGCCCTAAGTACTGGCCCTTTCGACAACACCTATGGAGCAAATGTAGTCTCACCCGAAGTAGAAATAGGGGATTGCAGGACAGAGGTGTCTACAACCAGGGGAAACGCAAAGTGGATCCAAGGCAACAACACCCAACAATCTAGATATTCTTTACCACACTTAAACCTACTTCGCAAGTTATATCTCAGATCTATCACAACAATGCATTAACAATATAACAGACGGAAAATAACACAGCATCAATCACACATAACAACAAGACATATGTGATTCACCCTCTCCCTAGGGCTACATCCACAGAACTGTGTTTCTTGATATATTATGTGAAAACATACAGTTCTATATGCGCACTTAGCTTGCAGATCTCTCTCTTTCTCTTTCTCTTTCTCTCCTCCCTATGCACCCTGCTGCAGGGTTGACCTTCGCACCCAGCTGAAGATCTTACAATACAGACTCTCTACAATAGCATTCTTCTCTCTCTTTCACAACAACTACACTCAACAACCATTAACCACAATAGTATGAACCAATTATTGAGAAACCCTCTCGACTCTCCTAGACCTTTGTTTATATATTACATGAAAAACGTCTAGGTGTCAAAACCCTAGGTCCACTTGACCCGCGCGTTTTCAGGGCTTCGCCAGCCTGTCTTTCCTTTTTTCCCGCGAGGTGCTTCAAGCATCCTTCGGTGGATTTTTCAACTTGTTGAGTTGTCCATGATCCATCTTCCTTGTTGATCTATCTTCCTTGGTCTTCTCTTCCAACAGCTAGCTTTTCCTTTCTTTACTCCTTCTTTTCCGCTTCTTTGACCACTTCGACCCATTCTCAGTCAATGTTCCTTCCGCACAGTTCGTACTTCACCTTTCTTCCTTAATATTCTCTTTCTTCCATAACCAAGGGCCAACAGAGGTCTATAAAGCATATCAACTGCCTTGTTACTCGTACCCTTTTTGTATTTGATTACCAAATGAAATTGTTGAAGAAAACCCATCCACCTGTAATGTCGAGATTGTTGCAGTTTGGTTTGTGCTTGGAGATATTGTAAGGGTTGATGATCTGTATGTATGATTGTTTCCTTCCCTAACAAGTAGTGCTTCCATTTCTTTACACTTTGAACTAATTCATACAACTCTTTATCATATGTAGGATAGTTAACAACATCTTGGTTAAAAGTTTCAGAGTGGTAACAGATAGGCTTACGATATTGCATCAATACTGCACCCATGGAATATACGATGGCATTTGTCTCGTTCTCAAAAGGTTGTTGAATATTCGGCAGTGCTAATAATGGTGTGGTATCGATATTTTCCTTCAAAGTGTCGAAATATTTTTGTTGCTTTCCTCCCCACTGAAAAGTGTCATTCACATCGGTTAAGGCGTGCAAAGGAGTTGCAATAAAAGAGAAGTTTGAAATGAATCTCCTCCAGTACTAGACTGCGCCTAAGAAGCTTTGTACTTCGGTTACGCTTTTGGGATCATGTCAATTTACAATTACATCAATCTTTGAAGGATCAATTCTCAGTTATCCTCCTCCTACAATATGACCTAAGTACACAAGTGCAGTCTTACCAAATTCATATTCGGCCAATTTTACATACAACGTTTCCCTTTTCAAAGTATCCAATACTTTATTTACATGCCTTACATGTTCATCCCAAGTCCCACTAAATATAAGAATGTTGTCTAGATATACAATCACAAAATCATCTAGGAATGGCCTGAATACACCATTCATCACACGCATGAAGGTTGTTGGAGCATTACAAATCTCAAACAGCATAACTAACCACTCAAACAATCCATGTTTGGTTTTAAAGGCAGTTTTCCATGCATCCATTTCTGCAACCTTGATCTGATGGTATCCACTGTGCAAATCCAACTAAGTGAAATAAAAAACATTCTTTAATTGGTCAAGTAAATCATCTATACGAGGAAGAGGGTATTGATTTTTCACTGTGATTTTATTTAAGGCTCGGTAATCGACACACATCCGCCATGTGCCATCCTTCTTTGGCACCATCACGATCAGAGAATCACAAGGAGATGAGATGGGCCTGATGACCCCTTGATCCAATAATCCTTGTACTTTCTTTTTTTATCTTTGTCATCTCTACAACTGACATCTTGTACATTCCCACATTAGGAAGAGGAGAATCATGTTGAAGATGTATTTCATGTTGGATTTCCCTCTTAGGAGGTAATCCATCTGGTTCCCGGAAAATATCATCATACTGAGAAATAATATCAATTAATTATTTATTATGAGAAGGATCACATCCTTGGAAGGCGTCGGATGTCCCAACATCCTTTTCCCTTACAACCATGAGTACATATATCTTATTAGTGTTTATGAGTCTCTTCATTTGTCCTGCACTAACAACTGTGATGTTTACTCTCATGGTGTGGGCTCTAACAATACATTCCACTCCCCCTTTAGAAAGGTGATATTTGTTCTCATGACGAAAGAAGAATGTTTTCCTATCATAAAGATACGAACTCCCTAGCACTATGCCACATATATCAAGTGATACAAAATCCAAATCCACTTCATCAATCAACTTTGAAGCAATAGCAAATCTGACCCTACATTGTTTGGTGACATTAAGTTTTGCTTTATCACATACCCAACCAAGAGGATAAGGCTTTGGATGTGGTTTAGTTTCAAGACCCATCTTTTTGACAAGTTCTTCAGATATCAAGCTTACTTGGGAACCCATATCAAATAATGTGTCTATCTTAGTGTGCTTAGATACAACTCTTATATGAAATAATTCATTCCTCTTTATTTCGTCATCATGAGATTCATTATTGGAATTTGAACTAGCATGAAGGGAATCTTTACCTTGTACTCCAACCCTTGTGATCTTTCTTTCGTCTCATGAATTAGAACCAAGATCTTGTTGCATTGTAGCAACGGTCTTTATCTTCCCCTTTCCACCGAATTGTTTTGGTCTCTTCTCTAGATGTAGTTTCCAACGGTGTTCATCATCGTGACCATTCTTCTTGCAATGAGTGCAAGATGGTTTTCCTTCTTCCCTCTTTAAAGTGGTGGTCTTTTTGTCCTTCCTTTTAAACTTTGTAAACTGCTTATGTGGGAGATTGGAAGGTTTCTTTTTGGGATCTTCTTGAACATGCTTTCCCATGTTCTCAAGGTGAGTGGCTTGCACATAAACTTTGTCAAGACTGGTGGGGTTAAACAATAATAAAGTATGACAAATATAACTATGAAGTGTGCCAATATACTTCATTAAACTTTCATAAGAATCCAAAGGAATGTTTTATGCAATATCTTTCTTCCTAACTTCTTTTGTGAAACTTTGTACAGCTTGACCTTTACTTTTTCTTAAAGTTTGTCATTCCATCATTGCTTTATGTAAATAACCCAATGGATAAAATCATTTCCCTATCGTTGATTTAAATTCCGACCATGAGGAAAGAAGATTACCACACTTACTTATGTCCTGAAGTTTTCTCTCCCACCATATGAGAGCGGTGCCTTCCAACCGAAGAGAGACCAATTTCACTTTAACTTCCTCTTCATTAATCTGTTGAACACAGCAATATACTTCAACCTTGCGGAACCAATTATCTATCTTTTCAGGATTAGCATCTCCATTAAACATAGGTAAAGAAAATTTTACATCAATCTTTAACAATGGTTTCTTAAAAGAAGTTTTATGTCTAGAATCATGAGAATGATGAGAATGCTCAGAGGAAGAAGAACTAGAACTTGATGTTGAAGATGGAGGCTCGGGAGGGTCTCCTCCAGCCCCTTGATTCATTGAAGCATTATCATCTGCTTGTGCTTCATTTTCTTCCCTTTCTTCTTCATCCTCTTCTCGTAGTCTCCATACATTAGTTGACCATTTCTGACATGTGATAAAAGACCATATGGAAGTTTTGATCCTGGTCATCACGCTTGTCCTCTTCGGCCATTTTCTTCCTTTGGGATGCACGACCAACTTCGGGATTGAAAGTCTTAAGTGTTCCTTCACCCTGCTTATACTTGGCCCTAGTAAGCATTCACACTCAACAATTCAAGTCAAAGATGACTACTCTAATACCAACATGATCCAGGATCTTTTCATCGATGTGACTTATTAAAGAATTGTATTAAATGAGCATAAATTGAAGTGCAGCATAAAGAACGAATAACTCGATAATGAAGAGACATATGCATCAAATATGAACATAAAAACTTGATAACAGAGTTCATCCCTAGTGGAGTACGTCTTCAGGTCCTGCTCTCAAATGGGTAGGCCTTTTTATTAACTCAACAAAATAATTTGGCAAAATACATAAGAATACCTCATTATGGTGTTAAGATGTAGAAGCTTTGCTTAGATCAGAAAACAAACAACATCACTAAATTTGTGGCATCAAATTACCCAAAAATGACTATCTCCACGCCTCAATATGAGTCTATCACTTTCAGGCCCTTGAGAAAATTCGTCTCGGTTTTCGTGCCTGCGCCTGCAATTAAATTCATGGGGAATTTCTCGATTTTCGTGATGTCTGTATGGTCACGCACCCCTGGTCTGACCCCCGAACTCTGAAAAACTCAGCTCTTAAGTAACATTGGTGGGTGGATATACCAACAGAGTTATTTGGCTAGTTGGTTGGCG
>ML779604.1:230942-269092 GCA_009831015.1 Picea engelmannii | reverse complement strand
AGCCGAGAGGAGTTTCTGAATTGAGGGATTCAGAATAGACTGCGACTAGCAGCGCTAGTGCAGAAGAATTCACTGAAGTGATGAAAGAACTTCACACCAGGGTGAAGGAGCGGCTATTGAAATCAAGCCAGGAGTACAAGCGCAGAGCCAATCAGCATAGAAGACAAATTCAGTTTGAAGTTGGTGACCTAGTTCTAATGCATTTGAGGAAAGAAAGGTTCCCAAGGGGAACATATAATAAATTTAAAATGAAGAAAATCGGGCCATGCAAGGTCTTGAAGAAAATGGGACAGAATGCTTATGAAATTGAGTTATCGGATGGGATCGGAATATCTCCGACATTTAATGTTTTGGATTTATATCCATATAAAGTTGATGAAGCATGAGCAGAAAGTGATGATCAACCAGAGATCCAGTGGCAGAAGCAGATGCCAGTTGCAGAGAAGCCACAGATGGAACAGATATTGGATAAACGAGTGGGTAAGAAAACCAGAAGGAAAGAATATTTCGAATATTTGGTCAAGTGGAAGGACCATTCAGTTGAAGATGCCAGCTGGGAGACTGAAGCAGAGATACGGAAGCATGGACATACCGTGCAGGAGCTCATGGACATGAGTTCATGCAAATTTTCAAGTGAGGGAGTATGATGCAGGAGCATCTCCCAAGACAAGCGAGCCAGCACAGAAAACAAAGGATAGTTGAGCACACGCTAGCGCCAATTTTTAAATTTTTCCCTTGAAGTTGATGCGTTAAACATAAATGAGATCATTTAATTTAGGCGCCTTGGTAAAATGTAATCAGACCTCGATCCATACGCTCTTTTCTGAAGTAGATGGAGGCATTTATAGTAGTAGATGTAAGTAGGTAGAATTGAATATTAGATTAGACAGTTTTAGAGCGCAGGAGGGAAAACGGAGATAGACACCCTCATTTCTCTTTGTAACATAAGCCAGCATAGTTCAGTTCAGGAAGAGTTAGAAGATTTCAGAGCGTAGGAGAGAAAACAGAGAACTGTAGGAGAACACCCATGTACAGACCTTGAATTAATAGAAGAAGTTGATTCAGATTCATGGTTGTTGTGTTATTCTCTGTGTAAGTGTGTTGAATGCTATGCTCATGAATACTTACTTCTTGTTAAGTATTTGCTATTATGTTGTGTGTATGACTTCATGTTTTAAACAGAAGTCTGAGGATAAGGAGGAATGAGTTTCAATCGTTTCTCTATCTGAGCAAGGATTCCTGCAAGGAGTGCAGTCGAAAACATCCGCAAGGAGTGCATTGATGGAAGCTCAGATAGTTTAACTCTTGTTCTCGTTTGCTCAGAAGTGAGATTGGGTTGCTGGAGCCGTGCAAGGAGTGTGAAGGCTAAGGAGAATCTCAATCATGGAACTGAGTGAAGTGTTGAAGGACTGCTGCTACGGGCATGTGCAGAGTCAAAGTAAGCTCGAACAATTGAAGTGTTCGCAGGTTTTCCACAAGGAGTGCATGCAAAGAACCTCGTTGAGGTTGAAGTAATTTAGAAAATCTCAGGAAGGGTAGGCCTCTGAGTTGTTGAAGATCAGCGTAGATAAGTGCGACTTGAAGTTGCAAGAAATGTCGCAGATTGGCGAAGCGGCGAAGGAGTCTCGTGGAGAGGCACTTATTCATTTCGCAGAATCCTCAAAGGGAGAACGGACGGACGAAATCTTTGGAGGAGATTTCGCGAAGTTCCGAGAGCCGTTAGATCTTTCAGAGGTGCGAGGCAGTTACAGCGCAAGTGTGGAAAGGATTCAAAGCTCAGGAGGGCAGAACCATTGATCCAAGTTGGTCGGGGCCGTTGGATTATTCACGAGATCACCTCTCAGGATCTCATGAGAAAAGTGTCCAAAGCTTGGTAACAGGAATTGCGATATTACGATACGCGATATCCCGACTACTCCGAGAACAGTGTGGGGCCACAGAGGTTGGTAAGTGGACAGGTGGCACATCGTGTATCGGGGTTTCGTAGGTTGAAACCTGTGATTTTGACAACAGAAACTGCGAAGTCGCGAAGCGCGATATTCCGACGAAATCAAAACCACCCATTGTTTGAGACGCGTGTCAGGATATCCCGAGGAGTCGGGGTTCGAAAAATCGGGGTTTTCAAGAGTAAAGAAATCTCGTCGCCCAGAATCGCGATCCGCGATATCCCGACGGAAGGGTCGTGTGGGCCACAGCCAGAGCTAGTGGAGGATAGGTGTTGCCCAATCGGGGATCGGGGAAAGGCAGTCCCGAAACCTTTTTCATCAGGATTCACGATCCTGCGAATCCCGAAGTCCCGATAGAAGTGATGAGGTGTGGAAGGGTCAATTCACACGTGCGCATCGGAGGTTCGACGCATCGGGTATCGAGAGTCGGCAATTCAAAGCGCATGACATCGCGAGTTGCGAATTCGCGATAGCGAAGAAGTCCCGATAGGTACGGGAATAAGTCGGCATTGACTGGCCATCGGGTCTCGAGGATCCGTGAGCCCAGTGGTAAACAGTGAGCTTGCGAAGCTGCGAGTTTTTATTTCCCGATCACTAAGGGAGATCACTTGGAGTGTTGCTGTGGGTAAGGAAAATTCCCGATAGGGAATTAGAGGAACATTTGAGTTCTTCGGGCCAAGAGAGGAAGGTCCTGTGAGCGGACGTGCCCTGGGAGGGTGCACCTGCGTCATCTTGATGTGTAGAAGAACATCAAGGGAATGTGCACTATGCTTGTATATTTTTAACAATAGAAAATTTGATTTGATGCCTCAAAATGGATTTGGAAGGTTCTAGACCCCAAATCTCCAAACTGGGACTTGCCTCTAAAATGGGCCCTACAAGCCAATTCCTACCATTTTTCCATCTATAAAGTAACACGATAGATGAAAAATTATACAATGATCCAATCTAGATCATACCTCCCCATTTAGGGAGGATTTTGGTCTCCAAAACCTTTTACTCAATGAGGTGAGGAAATTTTTTCGGTACCTTCTCATTAGAGTAACATTTTTCCTTTACTGAAATTTTTCCTTTCAAACCAATATGACAAGGGTCATGTTTCCCCTGTCTAGTAGTTCTAGACTTATTCTGGAAAAAAAAATAGTATATTTTTCCAACTCTTTCTGAGATTCTTTTGCTAAGTCCTATATGGTAGGTAGGACTTGCTCCTCAATTTCCTGAACAAACATGGAAGGCTCATAGTGTTCTATATTATCCAAATTCATTTTTGATGTTTCAGCAACAGGAAGATATTATCCCATATTGGTCATGCTAATTTTCCCAAGAAAGGATGATACATTCACTCACAGGGCTATGCTAGTGGTTAATGGCCCAAGATGTTGATGGTTCTCTAGTTAGCAGCATCGAGCAGACATTCTCCCAGATTGGTCATGTTGATTTGACCAAGGGAAAATGATACATTCACTCATGAAGCTTCGCTAGTGGTGAATTTCCCAAGCGTAGTCTTTCTCTTTAGTCACGTTGATTTGACTAGGAGTGATAAAGACTTGAGATGCAACATCAGGTAGACATTCTCCTAGATTGGTCATGCTAAATTGACCAAGGGAAAATGATACATTCACTCACGGGGCTTTGCTAGTGGTGAATGGCCCAGGTGTAATATTTCTCCTTAGTCGTGTTGATTTGATAAGGAGTGATAAAGACTCAATATGATAGATGCTTTCACATTGCCTGCTCCATGATGGAGTGATCTAAATTTTATATGGAAGGTTTGAATTGTTTACAAGTCTAGTCTAATGTTGAAGAAGTAGGCCCAAGAGAAATCTTGTGATGAGGGGATTCTCGGTGGGTTTACTCAACATTAGAGCCCTATATTAATTATGCATGCATGTGAGGAGATGATACATCAACATGGCTCATGGACAACTTTTCTAGTAAAATAAGAAAGCCAAGAAGACAAGTCAAAGACCATTAAAATATTAAAGAAACCCCAAAAAATCATTAAATGAATTATTGTGGACAAAAGAAGAAGTTGGCCCCACAAGTAAATAAAGGTGACTCTGACTGTTATAAATAAAGGTTGGATCATTTCATTATCACATCACTCACAAGCACTCCTCGGCAATTGCACAAGTCCCAGTTGCAGTTGCAGTTGTCAATTATAGTTGCAGGTTCAGTTGCACTTGCAGTTGTTAGTTACAGTTGCAATTGCAGTCGCAATTGCCAGTTACAGTTGCATTTGCAGTTGTGGTTGCCAGTTGCGCAAATTTTGGTGGTACGCTATATTTTTCTAGTGGTTCGCTAGCCTTGAGGGATCTTCCTCATGCTAGGGAACAACCTTCTATATGTTGGGTTCTTCATTTTATGGTGATGTATTTTCTGGCTTGAATTCTTCTTAAGAAAGGTTGTTGGGTTTTCTCCCAAGGTTGGATTTCCCATGGTAAAAATATTTTTTCTATTGTGCATCGTTATCTTTCTATAATTATGTTATTTCTACTGCAAATTTATTTTGGTTGATATTTCCAATGTGTAATTATACTATGATAACAATGGCATAAAATTTTGTTTGAAATCATATGGAAATAAATTAAATCAGATCTGAAAATTGAAAATTCAACATTCACTACTGATTAAATGCACATATATGGGGGTTGACTAAGTCTGTGGGTGTTATCACCCACCTTCTCCAATACCTTAAAAGTCCATACTATAGATTCTTGATCTTGCTACTAGGACCCTATAGTATTTCCTTATTCACATGTAACCAAACTCTATCTCCCACTTAGAATGATTTATTTATTTTTTGTTGATTATAACATGTCTTTAACCTTTCATGTGACTTTTTCAACATCTCCTATACTTTTAGATGGTTCTTCCTAGAATATTTTCATCAAACTTCTCTACTTTCAACACTTCTCCTGTTATGTCTTCCCTCACTCCTCCTTGATGTCCATAAATAACATCCAAGGGAGAAAGCAACAAATACCCCAAGCAAGTTTCAAAAGTGAACTTACCAATAGAACTGTGGATTGCTCTGTTATAAGAGTGTTGAATATAGATCATATTTTCATCCCAGGTCTTCGAATGCTTCTGATTGTAACCCCTCAAAATTTGAACGTATTTTTGACTACTTATGTCTGTCCATTTGTTTGTGGATGAAATGTTGTATATATCTTCAACTTTGTGTCCATATTATCCCAAAGTCTATTCCAAAATGCACTAAGAAATTTGGTATCATTACCTGAGATGATTCTCCTTGGTATCCCAAATTGCACCCAAGCATCTTCAAAGAACATGTTTGTTATTTATTTTTCTCTGATGATCCTTTTACAAGGCATGAGAATGCACATCTTGATGAATGTATCAACTGCCGCAAACAGATAGTCATGTCCCTTTATGGTTATTGCTAAACCACCCACAAAATCCATGGAAATGCTTTCCCAAGGATGAGTGGCTACATGTAAGGGATGGTATAGACCTTACTTCCTACTATAGGACTTATTGGTACAATAAATCATGCATCCTCTAATATTGTGATACATGTTCTTCCATTCTAGGCCAATAAACATACCTTTGTAAATTGGCAATTGTCTTCCCAACACCAAAATATCATGCAACCTTGGAGGTGTGAGCCTCTCTAATAAGCTGCAATATTTTACCTTTAGGAACATAGGTCTTGTCTAGCTTGTAGAGTAACCCATTCCAGAGATGATGGTTATCCTTATTGTCACGATTTTGGCCCTGTAGCTACTAAAACACATCCTTAAAGTCCTCATATTCTTTGTATGCCTCTTTGTATGCATCATGGGTAAGATGCTCCATGTGCATAAGATTTCCCAAAGATGTAATCTTGCATGTGAGTGGCCTTGAAAACATGCATGCCTACTTATTAGTATTTCCCTTCTTATACTTCATGAGTAGATGAAACTTTTGCAAAAAGGCCATCCACTTGTAATGTTGATTTGTTGAAGCTTACTCTAGAACTGCAAATACTGCAATCGTTAGTGATCGGTGTGAATAGTTGTTTCTCATCCCATCATATAGTGCTTCCACTTCTTAACAACTTGAACCAGGGCATAGAATTCCTTCTCATATGTAGGGTACTTCAAAACTCCCCCATGAAACATCTCAGAATCATAGAATACCATCTTACCTCCTCACATCAAAATTGTTCCCATAGCATACCCATCAGTGTGAATGATCTTTTGTTTTATATCATCAAAAGATTTCTATTAATTATTTCCCCAACGTAAACTCTTACCACTAGTTGTTATGGTGTGGTGTGGTGCATCTAATGTTGAAAAATATGTTATGAACTTCCATAGATATTGTATTTCCCCAACAAATCTCCTAGATTCAATGACATTAGTAGGAATTGACAACTTCACGATGGCCTCCATATTTATGGGATTTATTTTTGGGAATCCTTTCCTAGCAAGTTCTTGTTCTTTGTGTCCTTCTTACGGTTCTTTGGATTCAACTCTGGATGTAGCTTCCAACACTTGTCTTCAGTGTGACCATCAATATTGCAGTGGTTGTTTGGATCCTTTCACTAATGTGTAGTGGTTTGGATCTTCTTGTTTTTTATTTTCCACTTCTTCTTCCCCTCCTTGGAGGCTTATTGGTGATGTTTCTATTTAGAGCCACTTGGATATCCTTTATTATTACCTATGTTATCCATATATTTTTCTTGCACACATGTCTCATCAGCGGTCCTTAGTTTGAAGAGCATCACTTTCTTTCATAAATGACTATGTAGACCCCCTAGATACTTGAGAAGTATATTCAAGTTCTTAGGAGAGATACCCAACATGATAGCCATCTTCCTGAATTTGGTGGTGTACTCTTACACACTCTACCCTTGCCTCTGCCTAAAGTGATGCCAATGGATCCATTGTCCCTCTACACTCCCAATATGGTAGATCTGGGACATGTTGAGGGTTTTAAAATCCTTCCACTTAGTTACTGGTAGATCACCCTCTATCCTAAATGTCTTTGCGTAGATTCCCCACCAGATTAGTGCATGGCCCTCTAGTTTCAATCAATAAAATGAAATGTTCTTCTCTTCTTCTATATTATAGACACTAAAATACACTTCTAAATATTGGAATCAATGATTCAACTTAACATCATCGATATCACCTTAATAGGGTTTGATATCCACTTTCACTTCCATTTTGAATAGAGGTTGTGAAGGAGTGATGCCACTTGAACTTGGTTTCTCTTTCTCAAGCTCTTTTCTTGAATACTTTTATAGGTCTTCATTATCTCCCAGTTTCTCATCATATCCAGCTTCTGATTTAGAGCCACCAACCTCCATGAAAGGTTCGAATTTTTTGGATAGAGACACCATGAGGAGGGCTAGGTTGCAAGAGATATCAACAACTTGATCTTTCAGCCTAGAAAATATCTCTTCCATTGCATCAT
Source organism: Picea engelmannii (assembly GCA_009831015.1). NCBI lineage: Eukaryota > Viridiplantae > Streptophyta > Pinopsida > Pinales > Pinaceae > Picea > Picea engelmannii. Next base: position 261,719 of record ML779604.1, on the reverse strand, counting down.
GTGGATTGTTAAGAATAGATTCATCCACCATGGCTAGGGTTCTACGACTTCCTTCTTAAGCCAATTCTTGGATCCTACAACTTTCCACAAAACCCCCAAAAAAATTATCTAATACCAATATGGTCTATAAAGTATCCTGGACATTCCACTGGAACAATTCATCACAACAAATCTTGTAATATTCTGAAATCCTAGATTATGAAATTTGTTTCCTTAGATCCTAGATTAACTGTTAATAGGTTAGTGCTCGAATTTATGAAAATAACTTAAATACAAAAATGAAAGAAGAGGCAAATGGACACACCATACACAAAAATGAAAACAAGGTGTATCGTTGGAAAACTAATACGGAGGAAAACCCAGCTAGAACATGAGGCCTATGCTCTACTATTTTTTCTTCAGTTATGAAAAAGAAAGTACAAAGAAAGTGTGACACTCACTATGGAGTTTTCTTTAACATTGTGTTCTAAACGACTATTATAGAATTTTCTACCTCATATGTTATTCTCTCAAAATACCACTCCTATATTCTCTGTTCAACTATGGAACAAGTACAATGCTAAAAAATGGAACCCCTTCTCTTCCTAGTGGCTCGGTATTTAACATAGCCCAATAATCATCTAGGGTTAGGGTTTGTGTATCCTTAACCCTAAATTAGTGATAAGGTTTCAGACCTTCTAAAATCGTATTGAAATTATAGATGTGGCTAGCCCCACATGTGTGAGTAATGGGGGTTGGTGTGGCATCTACTCATACCATGGTGGTCAACAAGGTAGGTCAAATTGCAGGAGGCATAACTTTTGCATATGAGCTCGTTTCGAGGCATTTTTTGTAGCAGTGGAAAGGTCTTGATGTGTAGAATAGTGTCATGGGAATGGTAGCTATGCTCACAAGGTTTTGACCCCAAAAAATGTTGTTTGATGCCTCAAAATGGCTCTCGAAGGTTTTGGACCCCTGATCTCCAAACTGGGACCTGCCACTAAAATGGGTCATACAAGCCAATTTCTCCACTTTTTCCACATAAAAAGTACGAATATAGATGAAAAATTATATAATGATCCAATATGGATTATACCTCCCCATTTAGGGAGGCCTTTCGTCCCCAAAATATTTTACTGAATGAAGTGAGGAAATTTTTCCTCTACCTTCTCCTTAGAGTACCATTTTTTCTTTTCTGGAAGTTGTACTTTCAACCCAATTTCCAAGCATCATGTTTCCCCTAGCTAGTAGTTATGGAATTCTTCTGCAAAACTATATCTTCTACCAACACTTCCTGAGATTTTGGTGCTAAGTCTTATATGGTAGGTAAGATCTACTCAGTTTTTTGATCCAACATGGAAGGCTCATAAAATTTCATATTATCCACATTCACTACTAAGAAAATGCACATATATGGGGGTATATTGAGTTTGTAGGCGTTATCACTCACCTTTTTCAATACCTCAAAAGGACCATAAATCAAAGCCTTGATCTTCTTACCCAGACCCTATAGTCTTTCTTTATTTAGTTGTAATCGAACTTTGTCTCCCACTTTGACTGAATTTTGTTCTGTGTTGATCATGATGTGCCTTGTACCTTTTTTGTGACTTCTTAATCATATCCTATACTTGCAAATGGACTTTCCTAATATTTTCAACAAACTTCACCAATTTCAATGTTTCTCCTATGATGTCTTCCCTCACTCCTCCTTTTTGTCCATAAACAACATCCAAGGGCAAAGGTGACAAATACCCAAAGCAAGTTTCAAAAGGGGACTTACCAGTAGAAGTATAGATTGTTACATGTTATAAGAGTGTTGAATGTAGATCGGATTTTCATCCTAGGACTTTGGATGCTTCTGATTGTAACCCCTCAAAATTTGAACCAGAGTCTTGTGGACTACTTCTGCTAGGCCATTTGTTTGTGGATGAAATGTTGTAGATCTCTTCAACTTCATGTCTATCTTCTCCCAAAGTGTAGTCCAAAAGGAACCGAGAAATATGGTATCCCTATTTGAGATTATGCTCCTTGGTATCCCAAAGTGTACCCAAACCTGTTCAAAAAACATGTTTGTTGCTTCTTATCCTTTGATGGTATTTTTACAATGTATGAGAATGCACATTTTGTTGTACCTATCAACTACCATAAATAAATAGTCTTGTCTCTTTCTGTTTGTTGACAAACCACCCACAAAATCCATGGAAATGTTTTCCCAAGGTCGAGTAGGTATGTGTAAGGGATGGTATAGACCTTGCTTCCTATTACTAGACTTACTAGTACAACAAAACTTGCATCCTCTAATATAACATGCTACATTTTCTCCCATTATAAAACAATACATATACCTTTGTAAATTGATCACTCTTAGTCCTTTACTTCGGAGAGAGAGAATGTCAGATAGGCTCCTGGCCGACTGCTCAGGCAGAAACTAGTAATCTTTATCAAAATGGATTCTAGATCAATGTCTTTTAGAGATGTAAGAAATGTTGAAGAAAGTACTTCTGAGCCTAACTCTGTAAATAGCTTAGAGTCTATGTTTTCTTTTAATAGATCTCAAAGTATAAATCATGCTAGCATTGAAGAAGTAGAGACCCGGCCTCAAGCAGCATGGAAACTACCTCTTATTTCCCCAAGTCGTGTCTATCAAGACCTAAATATGTTCCATTTAAAGGTTGTCACCAGGGTAATTGTGAAAGAATCAGTGAGTAGAATACAACAAAATAGTGATGTGAGTCAAACAATTTCCTTGATCAATGCCAAGGAAATCCAAAAGGAAGCTAAAAAACATGGAACAAATTATCTCCACTTTGGGTGTATCGGAGTTGGAATCAGTCCTCTAGTCCACAAAGGAATAGACTCTTATGTTCTGTGTACAGTAAGAGATCTTACCCATAACAAGTTTATTGATTCCCTGATTGGAGGAATAGTTGCCCCTCTTTCTAATGGGCCTGTTTATTTTAATTGTTATCCAAATTTCTCTATCTATACTTTTGACGAAAATATTGAAAACATACTAAAGTTACAACTTAGAACAACTGGATTTGACATGTGTCCTTCCAGAACAAACATATTTGCTCAAGTTAAGGGATGTTTTAGACACACCAATACCCTGTTTCCTGCAGTATTACACACCCCAAGCAAAGAATCCCAATCCAGTACACTGGTGCTCACGGATCCATTAAAACAAAAAATGGAGCATTATCTAATAAAATGGGAAAACTTATATTTTCCAAATGATTGGGTCATTGACACTCCTAGGGCACCAATCCTAAGAGCCATTACCTCTGCTCAAATAAAAGAAACCTCAAACTCTGCAGTTATCTCTTTCCCTCAAAGAAACCTTTCCAAACAAGCCTCTTGTATAAAAAATCATCCAAGTTCTTCATTCCCTTGCTCATCATTCTGCTTGCATGCCTCACTCCAATCTTTGGCAAATCAAGTTGGCCAAATTCCTTTTACAGTAAAATGTTTTGATTGTGGAGAATTTATCACTTTGTCCACTCTTTCTGCATTTAAAGAAAATGAAAGAGTTCAGTTTGAACATACAAACCACAATCCAAGGACAAACTTACTGCCACCCAATTCTACTGCAAAAGACCAATGTCCTCATCCCCAGTGTTCTGACATTCCTTTCCCACATGACTCCCATGTCTTAGTTTTCCAAGAAAATCCTTGCACAGAAGTAGATCAGAGAAGACAAGCATATCTTCCTGAAGATATGAGAAGACCGTCTCATCCAGAAATCAAGAAATTTCTTTCATTACTAAAAGGGTGCAGAAAGGATACAATTAAACAGGACTGGATGAAAGAAATGCTTAATTGGGATTTATTTACTCATCCAAAAGCAGAAGATTTTGCCAAAAACTCCACAAATACAAAGAAATTAAGGCTAGCTTGCGAATGGAAAAATTTCATGGACACTGAAGATCTGTACATTTCCTTTTACGAGTGGAATTCCTTTTACCAAAGATCAGGGAAAACCCACTCAAAGCCTTTAGTCCCTCAAAAGAAAAAACATGTTTGTTGTCTTGTTCAGGCTCTTTCTATATCAGACCTTGGAAGAGAAATTAATAGACTGAAAAAGGCTATCAAAGAAAATTCTGTAAAGGAAAAGGAAAATCAAGAAAACAATCTCCAGATTGAACATCAGAAATTTCATATTCTGATTGATTTGAAAATACAAGGGATGTCTTTCAGGCTGAAAACATTAATAGATACAGGGTCAGATTTGAACATGCTACACAAAGATATTATTCCTGTGTCTTTATGGAAAAAGACTCAAGCTTTGGTTGTTGGATTAGGAAACATTCCTAATGACATTTCATTTCAGATTCCAGAAGCAGTCCTTTGCTTTCAGGATTATTGTTTAAAGTTGAAATTTTTTCTGGCGGATATTCCTATTGCCTGTATCCTTGGCACTCCTTTTCTTGCTACAGCTGCACCCCATGGCTCAACAATGGTGACTCCAGACAAAGCAGGATACTCTATTAGTATCCCTTCCCCAAAAGGAAAAGTTATGATAAAACTTCCTTTTGTTTCTACCCCACGCATTTCAGACATGGTTCAGCTAACCTTAAGAAAAAGTCTGAAAATAGAAGAATTGAAAACCTTTCAATCAGGGGTAAGAATCAAAGATCAGCTAAAGAAAAAGCAGATCCAAGAAAAGATTTCTCTATTACAACAAGAATTTATTAACACAGTCTGTTCAGAGAACCCTACAGCTTTCTGGAAACAGAAAAAAAAAAATGAAGTTTCCCTTCCCTATAAAGAAGAATATCAGGGAAAACCTTGCAAAAGCAGGGCCATACCAATGAATGTTGAATATCATAAACTTTGTGCAGAAGAAATTAAGGGTTTACTCAGCAAAGATCTTATTAGAGAATATACTAGTCCATGGTACTGTTATGGATTTTATGTTAATAAACATTCAGAACAGATAAGAGGAGTTCCTCAACTAGTAGTAAATTACAAACCCTTAAATAAAGTACTAGTTGATGATACATATCCAATCCCAAACAAAAGCAGTCTGGTCACTAGAATAGCAGGAGCCAAGATTTTTTCAAAATTTGATTTAAAATCAGGATTTTTGCAAGTTGCAATCAAAGAAGATGATAAATTCAAAACAGCCTTTAATGTCCTTGCTGGACATTATGAATGGAATGTTATGCCTTTCGTCCTGAAAAATGCACCAGCCAAATTCTAGAGAGTAATAGATGATACCCTTAAGCCATATTTTGATTGGCTTATTGTTTATATTGATGATATACTTATGTTTTCCTCATCCTTAGAACAACATTTTAAACATCTAAGGAAATTCTTGCAAGTTATTATGCAAGCAGGCCTAGTTCTTTCCAAAAAGAAAATTGAACTTTTCAAAACAAAGATTAAATTTATGGGCCATACTATCGATAATGGGAAACTAACTCTACAAACTCATGTTGTAGAGTTTGCAGACAAATTTCCCGATAAGATTCTTGACAAAACACAGCTACAAAGGTTTTTGGGCAGCCCGAATTATATTAGCCATTTTTACAAGAGATGTGCACAAGACAGAAAGATGCTAAATGATAGATTGAAGAAACATCCTATGCCATGGACAGAAGCCCATACTCAAGCTGTAAAGAATATCAAAGCCAAAGCCAAGAATCTTCATATTCTTCATATTTCTGATGATGACCTCCCCAAAATCATTGAAACAGAGGCTAGCAATATTGGTTGGGGAGCAGTAACTAAACAAGTAAGAAATAAAGGAAAAGAAGAAATTATTCAGTTTGTCTCTGGGTTATGGCAGGCAGCAGAAAAGAATTATTCTGCCTTAGTTAAAGAAATCAAAGCTGCATTAAATGCCATACAGAAATTTGAAATCTATTTAATATATAAAAAGTTCTTATTAAGAACTGATGTTGTAGCTATGAATAAAGTTCTCAATAAAGACTTAAAATCACCTGGTGATTCTAAGTTTGCTAGATGGCAGGCCCTATTTAGCAACTTTGATTTTTCTATTGAACACATTAAAGGGTCACACAACTCTATACCAGACTTCTTGAGCAGAGAACACCTTCAAAGTCATTGCTTATTAATTTCTATACAACTAAGAAATGGTATAGAAACAGTGATTGATGTTCCTAACTCTTTAAATTGGGAATCTTATACAGCAAGTTGGGTACCCCATTGGGAGTTAAGAAGCACAAAGATTCTATCCCAGACAACTCATTTGCCATACTCCAATTTGGTACCTGAAGTAAGAGGAAGAAGGGTTTCGAATGTTTTAGCCCCCATGATTTCCAGAACAAATGAAAAGGCAATTGAAGCACAAAATGCTCTAACCGAATTATTTCACAATATCATTTTAGTTTGGGATATCAGACATAATGAGGGACATAATCAACAGTATTTTTGTTTAGATAGACCCAGATTATTATTTCACTGGCCTGAAAGGAATCCTCATATCATCTTCCCAAAAACCAGCTTCAACTATATTGAATACAAAGAATTATGGTGGAACTTCATTCAACAAGAAGAATTCATCACTTTAATTAAGTTTGGTAATGTGAACACTGCAACATCTGGAAGGCCACCTCTTTGGTTGGCAGACTGGTGGAAAGACTTTGGGATAAATAAAAGAGCAATCGATCCAAGAATCCTAAATTCATTCACTCCTTTATCATCAGTACAATACCTCTTCCGACAAGGACCTAATGATGGAGAACTATTACGATCATTTATTCTTAATCATTATCAATGGGTTGTTAAAACAAAAACCATTGTACAAATCCTGAATGGACAGCCTTTTATAGCACGAAAAATCTATACCAAATGTTGGGATACACTCAATTATCCCGAAAGATTTTTTGTATTCCTTGAAAATGATTAAGTCATAACCTCCAAATCGGTTTCTGTGGGTTGACGTGACCAACTCCACAGTGTAATCATGTGAATTCATGTCTTAATGGCCGACAGTGGTGTCATTATGGTTTCGTGGGTTACCATATTAACCTCCACTATGTAATTATTGTCCTTTTGTATCTTGGAAACTCGGAGCACTTCTCCGACTTTTGGTGAGGTTTGATCCACATTTCCAAGGTACTTTACTTTATGTCATATTAGCTTGTCCATCTGTCGGGGAATCTTGCATGACTACCCCGTCAGATCTACTATTCTATTTTTCTTTCGGTGGATATGAAATAAATCTAGGATTTGGTCGGGGAATCGTGCACGATCACCACCGCCAAATCATAAAAGTAAAGATTCAGTGGCAGACACATGGGGCCACTTATCTATTTGATTCTTTGCTTCATGATGACTCTTCCTTCACAAATTTGTATAAAGGAAGGATGAGAGCTCATTCTGAGTCATTTGCATTTGAGTTAGTCAGTCTGAGTCTCTAAGCTTCCCTTGTGTCTGAAGCTTCGTGTCTTTCTTGAGTCCAGAGTCTGTAATTAAGTTTGGTGAGCAAAGAGCATACTGCTCTCAGTTTGTGCATCTGGCACAAAGATTGTAATACCCGTGGATTGCTCTGATTTAATATAATACAAGTCTTCCGCATATATGTGTTTATCTCTGAAGTTTTACTCATTGTCTCTGTAACATGCACTCATTATGATCTCGCTTATTTGCCTGTATTTGCAATCGATGTTCCTTGGTACTGTCTGATATAGTTCACTCATCCAGATAATAAGGTTCACTGGTAGTCTGGTATAAAGCGACGGCCGAGCACTGGTAGTAAGTCCYGCGAAGGCAGGAAGCCGCTATAGGGCAGTTGTAGGTGCGGAGGGTCRTGGAAAGCCAGCTATAGGGTTCACATAAAATTGCAAAAGCCTGGTGGACTCCATGTGGTGAGGTTCATAGTTCGGACAGAGTAAAGCGGTTAACCCGACGATATTGGTTCTGTCAAGAGTAGCARAAATCAGAAGACCAGATGGCGAGAGRAGATAGWGCATGAGACAAGAATCCGATCAGTCAAGCTTCAAAATGTCATGCAACCTTAGAGGTATGAGCATCTATGATAAGTTACAATCTTTAACCTTTAACAACACACAGCGTGTATAATAATAACCCATTCTAGAGATTATATTCAGCSAAATTTTCATCTTTCAATTCTTTGGTTTCCTTTGACTAAAGCTTTAGGATCATTACTACATTCGGGTGGAAAACCTAACTTATCTTCCTCTCTCTCCTTCGAGAAATCTAATTCTTGATTTCTGCTTTTAAAACATTTATTATCGCGACTTTTGATCTTCTACTCCTTTTTTCATTTTTTTGATGGAGGCCTCCTACCTATTTGTGTATGTTTCCTTTCAGAATTAAGTATACAGTCCAGATCACTTCAAACAAACTCGACAGGAATATTATGTACAGAGTTTTCCATTCTGTTTGATGCGAAGATAGAGTAGCAATTATATGATCTGTGTAAATCAAAGGAAACTATGGGCTCCATTCCGCTATTCGATGGGCTCCATCCATGTTCAAAAACAAAAATGCTTTCTATTTTTTCGTCGCTGCTGGTAAGATGGTACAAACATCTCGTCATCTGTAGTTTGAAGGTAGATAAGATATCGCTTTGAGCCCCAGGAACTGCGAGCTCATGCGATTAATATGTAGCGTTGACCCTAGAAAACCTTTACTACTACGAAAGATTAGAACTCAATAAAACGAGGGACGTTGTCGATATTTACAGCTGAAAAACATCCACGCAGCCGACCGGGTGCCACCATGAAATTCAGTTGCCGCTGTTTCACGAGTTTCCTTTGTGTTGCTTCTTTACCCCTCTTCTTCTTTCCAACCACCGTGCATGCTTTCACACGCTTCCTTCCCGTGTCCCAATTTATAACCTAATCTACTCTATCTCTTCTTTATATACACCTATTCACATATTGGTTTTAGACCAGTTGACAAGTCCTTTGGATATTCAAAGTCTGTGGAGTGCTTTAGCCATGGTCATGGAAATATCTTCCCTGAGCTATATGAGGGCTCTTCCGCTGATTGTAGTTCTTGCGCTTACAATTACGCAAGTGAAGTGCGCAGATCCGGATCCTCTGCAAGATTTCTGCGTTGCAGACACGAATTCTACGCTTTTTCTCAACGGCTTCCCGTGCATAAATCCAAGCACAGTGGTGGCGTCCCAGTTCAAGACATCGGCTCTGGGAGTCCCGGGGAACACAAGCGCCAACCCCTTCGGCTTTAACGTCACGCTCACCACTGCGAAAAACCTGCCGGGATTCAACACCCAGGGCCTGGCCATAGCTCGCACCGACTTCGCCAAGAGAGGGCTGGTTCCTCCTCACATCCACCCCAGAGCCACCGAGATTGCGTTCGTCGTTAAAGGGAAGCTGCTGGTGGGATTCGTGGACACGTCCAACAAGCTCTTCACTCAGATTTTGGAGGCCGGGGATGTGTTTGTGTTCCCCAGAGCTCAACTGCATTTTCTGTTCAATGTTGGGAAATCCACTGCTCTCACCATTTCGGGGCTCAACAGTCAAAACCCCGGCGCTCAGCTCGTGGCGCTCGCTGCTTTTGGGTCGAAACCAGAGATCCCTCCCGCTGTTCTGGAGAAGGCATTTCAAATTAGCAGCGACGAAGTGGAGAAGATCCGTAAGAATCTCATTGGAGGCTGAGCCACATTTGATAGCTGACTTCAAGGAATTCTTCCTTGTGAAAGAAATAAATAGGCGTGGACATCATCAAAATAAATAAACTAAATTATGTAAGAATTACATCTACGCGACTCTATTCAATAAACTATCTTGCATTAAAAAAAGCTTATGAGTTTTTGTGTGGGTTTGTTGTTAATTTTAATATTAAATGATTTTTATTTTTCATTGAAATTTAGCAAAAAAAAAATTGTTAGATAAATAGATATGAGTGATTATTTTTGTATAATTTTAGGTTTTCAAAATTTTTTCTACTGAATTTATTTCTGCATTCAAAAATAAATTTTAAAGAATAATAATAATAACTTTCCAAAACCATATATATAACAATTTTTTCATAATTTTCTCTATTCTCCATTTTGGAATTTTCTTCTTCTAGCTGCTACGGATAAGGCAGCTAGAAGACTCATAATATAGTTTAATAATTTATTCTTGCCCATTGTAAATCCAATCCTTGCCATCTCACACAGATAACAGTAGCGCAAAGCCGCAATGCTGCAAATCCACTTGAACAAATCGATAAACAAAAGTGGAATGTATCAGTGGAATATTTCTCAATCAAAGAACAAAAGTTTGGGTTGCCAATGGACGTTTTTTTCAAATGATAGTTCCAAAGTTATTTGTAAAGTGTTTGATAAAATCCATGTAGAGATCTTGATACAAAGACATAATTTTATATTATTTTCAAGTCACTTTCTAGGAGAACCTTATTTCTATGGCTGAACTCTTATAGCTATATGTTGGATTCAAAGCATAAATTGAAGCATAGTAGAAGGATTCTTGTTATTGACAATGTTTTCTTTACAAGGGTAAATAGTTGGAGGATTTATTTCAATTGGAAAATAAGATAGCAGTCATATCCACACACAAAACACATGTTTTATTGAAGTAAAGGGTTACATATATAAGATATATCATGGACTTTTAGAAAACTAGATTCAAAGAAAGTGGATTTCATTAGTTAAAAATAGCTAAACTAGAAGTTCTTAATTATTCTAGATAACAAACCAATTCTAACTTAAGCATGCAAGCATTAATTCTAACACAATCCCTTAATGCTTACATTGTGAATAACAATATTGAAATCACATAAAAATATTTTTGAATTTTGATCTCTGTGTGTGGTGTGATCTTCATGAGCATTTCTACCCACTTTGAAATCTCATAGACTACGCTCTTTCTCAACCATCAACTTCGAGCTACCACTTGATTCATTTAAGATACAATTGTTTCTAACCATCAATGATGTATTTGTAGGACCGGCAATTCATAACATACCCCGAAGAATAGTCTAGATATTGAATCATCCTATTGACATACTTCCATCTATCAGAATACAACAAACTATATTCGCCAGTTATATAGGAAAACGACCTAGATATTGGATGTATCTAGCAGTCAATCATTCAACTTACCTTTTTTTCACATACACTAACACATAAAGCTAACAAGTGAACGTTGTTCTTGGAGCACCGAAGGACAACAAGAACCACCAGTGTATGACAGAATGTAGACATAATCAAACCAGTGATGTGTTCTTGTGGCACCGAAGAACGTCAAGAACCACTAGATAAAACTATGTTAATCTGTTCTATGAGTGGTCTTTCATCATATAATTTTACAAACAAAATACAATTAACAAAATCTAAAATTAATATAACTACTTCCTCTCTATGCTAGAAATAAAAATCCATCCACTATAGTTTGTTCCACATTGTCTTGTGATTTAGGAAAAATTTGAACCATGATATCTTATCAAGCACCAGAAAATGATATCTTCTTCCGTGTCTCCTCCACCATGGTTGACCTTGAAGCCAATTCGCAATCTCCATGCCAATTTCATCTTGTTTATCACTACTGATATTCTTATACAAGTGTTGATGAGATTTAACAATGGGCTTCACCATTGAGCGGGACAATTACCATGTTGTAGCATACACCCTACCAAGTTCTTTGTCCAATGAGGGAGCAAATCCCATTCCTCCTTCCATGTGCACACTTTGTTGCATCCATCCAACAAAGAAAACGTGAAATCCCTCAATCTATTCAACTTCTCATCAAACCCTAGCGATGATATCTGGCAATCTTCAAATAGCGGCTAGGTGACTTCTTTCATTATAGTGGCTCGATTCCTTCCAAGCAAGCACCAACGAACAGGTAGCAGATTTGACTTGGCAACTCAACATTGACGGCTCATACTATTTCATGGCGGACTCATACTGTGCATATCATTGTCTTACAACAAAAAATATTAATTTATGCAGTCACATTCTCTAGATAGATCACTCTCTTCCAACAAAATGAAATCTCCTCTAGCACAAGTCACTATAGATTGGTAAATACACAAGCTCTTATACCAAATTGGAAAGCAAGATAGCAGCCATAGTTCACACACAAAACACACATGTTTTATTGATCAAGTAAAGGGTTACATATATGAAATACATCATCAACTTCTAGAAAACTAGATCCAAAGAAAGTGGAATTGATTAGCTAAAAACATCTAATCTAGAAGTTCTCAATTATTCTCTAACAAACCAAATCTAGCATAAGCATGTAAGCATTAATTCTAACAATTTCAATTTTTTTGTTATTATATTTGCAAATATTCAACCATTATCTTGGAACTACGATTGTCTGGAGGAGTGGCGGGCATTGAATGCCTTTTAGGGATTTAATAAAAAACAATTCTACCACTCATAATGCTTAGAAGCCTTCACCTATTTCTAGTGCCTATATCGTAGACCATGTTGAGGAGGTGTCAATAGTGGAGATTATTGGAGGTTAACCATCTACATTCATTATATCAAAAGATGTAGTCATTTTTTATTTAATGGGTCTTGACATCATACTTTAGGTTTATATCATTGGATTCATTCATCTTGGACAAAGAAATGGGAGATCTCTCTTTGTTCCAAAGGAATTTGTATTCTTCAATTATTTTATCATGTTGATTATTAAATAGTTTTTGAGGAGGGCCCTTGGTTTTGGGGAAATGCATGGATTTTTATAACTCCTTGACTGATCAGATTTGATACTAATTGTATGTTAATTACTAGAATTCCAATTTGGGTTCATCTTCCTAATTTTCCATTACATTTTTAGCATTTACCAGTTTTTGAGGATATAGGGAACTCTTTGGGCACTTACATCAAATCAAATATTGAGAGAGCTCTCGCGAGATTGTGTACATATGCTTGCATTTCTATTGAGATGCACCTTAGTAAGAGTCTTCTGGACAAAGTGATTCTCATAGAAGTTTTCAATATAATGGAGTCTTATATTATGAGAACACAACATTTCATTGTTGAATATGGCATTTCCCAAGACATCTATAAGATACTTGTCCCAAGCTCACACTCATCCTCCTAGGAAAAAAGGGACAAAATCAAAATAAAAAAGCCAGAAATTTTTAGAAAATGATGATGATCAAAATGAGGATTAGCAATCACAAGTACCGATAGGGGAATCCATTCATCCTTCAGGGGATAACATAGAAGACATGGATACCAATATTTCCTCATCGAATGAGTTAGTTGTTCTTGAAGCCTCTTTAGGTGGAACAAAGAGACTTCATGAAACTTATTCGTCTAATTCAAATAAATAATTAGTTCCCTCTAATAAATAATTATTTTCCATTGTTGATTTTGGAGAGAAGATAGTCAACATGACAAGGAAACAAATTACCCTACTTGTAAAAATTATGAGACACTCATTCATACTTAATCCTAGAAGAACAAAATCCTAGGTTTCCAATAGAGCTCTCCTCGTGTTTCAATAAAATTAGTTGTATCCTAAGGTTAGAAAAGCATATATCTATCTCATATTTATTTTTTGCTATGAATATATGAATCTCTTATGCGAGTGGAATATTTTACATTCCAAGAATTAAAAAAGACTTCATTGACTTCCACGCACAAGTACACATGAAGGAAAATTTGAAGTTGTGCCTTCTTATACTTTATCGGTATGCTTGGATTAGATGGTCGGGACTTAGGAAGCTCCTACATCTTTGTCTGCATTTTTTAAGGATTCTTCCTTCACTAATTTTTATAATGGATGACTTTGTTTTTTGCTAGTTGTTGCAAAGTTTCTTATGAAGCTATGTTATGAACCAAAACCTCAAAATATCATAAGAAATCAAAGTACACACCATGTACACCAAATGTGAGCATAGAGCATAATTCCAATGTAGATAAGAGAGATGAGTTACACAATAACTCCTTAAATAATAGGAGAACCTCCTTCAAATAACCCAATACATTCATACATCCAAATCAAATATTCCTTCAATAATAACTACATGATCTCTATATGTACATATTCACGCATTGCACATGTGGCCCCTTTATTAAACCCGACACTATTGCATATACATTTAACCCATATATGCTCCCTTTGGGATCATATCATATACATTTAACCTCATATATGCTCCCCTTGTGGTCATATCATAGTACCCTCATTCAAAAACCTTTGTCCTTAAAGCTTTGCAAATAAGTTTGTTACATGAGATGAAACTAAGTAATAGGATTTCCTTATATTCCTTATTTATTGTTGTCACCAATGATGATCAATCCATCCAAATTCAAATATTTTTTGTCTTAATCCTTGATAGCTAGTTGTTGCATGGTTTTTTTCCTTTGATTCCATGTGTAGTTGTTGTGACTTATCCAATTAGTTGTAGTTGTTGGTCTCTCATAATATCCTATTGAATAGTGGTTTTGTGATTATCTATTCATGAATATTGTTCATTATTTCTTATTCTTCTTCCCTAGTAATGTTGATATCAATCTCTTTTCTTTCTTGAAAAATTTCTTGGTAATGAGGATGTTGATATGGTTTCACATGTGATGGTTTTCCTTCATTCTTCACACCCATTTCATTTATCTTCTTTTCATAGACAATAACATCATTTATCTTCTTTTCTTGGTCTTTGATTACTCTAGCCTCAGAGATAATACCATCATATTTGGCATGTACATCCTCTACATGGAGTTCAAATTCTTCAAGTATCTTCTAATTACCTTTTTGAATCTTGTCTTATTTCTCCTTTTGAAGCTACAAAATGAAATTCTTACATCATTCTTCAATTTTAGATTTTATTTATGGTTTTACCTCATCAATATTTAGGGATTCTTCAACCTTCTTGCAAAATTTACTCTTCAATTTTTTTGATAGTATCCTCTTCAATTTTTGTTATTTCAGACTCTTGTAAATTCATTTTCACCTTATCAACATCATTAAGAATTTATTAATTATGCTTACTTAACCTTTTGATTTCTTGATCTTTCTTTTTCAATTCTTCCCTTGAATTATCATTTTCCAACTTTCATTTTCTATTGTTTTCTTGTTCTAAGTTCTTAACCTCTTTAATGAGTGATTCATCAAGGGATGGCATCTTGGCAAACTCATCACCTTTCTTTATAATATATTTTATTATCTCTTCATTATCCTTCTACAATATGGAAACTTTTTTCTCTTGGTTCCTTTAATTCAACTTGAACTTTATGCATCTCCTCCATTTTGGTATCCTTGATCCATTTATTTGAGAAGAGGTTTTCAATTTTTTCCCATGTGGAGTAGAATCTAGTATCTTTATTAAGGTTATCCCACCACTTAGAAGCTTCACCTAGAAAAAAAAAACTATTGTAAAAAGTCTCAAATTAGTTTTATTTATCATCCTCAACTATTCCATGAGATTGATTTCATATTTATCTTCATCTCCACTAAAGTTAGATATTTCCATTAATTCTTAAGTGAAGTAAACAAACCCTCAACTTAATATTATATTCTCCTATGTTTTCTCTTTCTAACATGTTTCATCAATTGGAAATCCCAATCAAACATTATGATAGTTTTAAATTAGCATACTTTTTAAAACCTTGATTTGGAAATTATCTTGCTATCCAACATTTCTCTTGATGTCTCTAAAATTTTGGCACTTCTGAGTTTGAAATTTTGACATGTAGTATCCTAATATGTCTTCTCTACAATGCCACATATTTTATTAAATTTTAATATGCCAAGCGAAAGTTATGGTAACTTTCTCAAACTTGTTCATTTTTTCCCTTTCCATAGAGTGAACTTGTACAACATGCCACATGTCCAATTCTTAGGATATTTTTTTGAAATTTGTACCTGAAAACTATGGTTGATTTTGTTTCCAATGAAACTAGTGGCACTCAATTTGGATTTTTCAAGAATAAGATATGATTTTTTTTACTTGTAACACATATTTTAAACTAGTTTTAGGATTAGTCAAAACCCTTAATTTCGACAACCTATACCTTAAAAATTATAGTGAATCAGAATCTCAAAATTTTTACCATAGGTTTTGAGATATGTCTCATCAGGCTCTTGAAATTTTTTCTATCTTATATGTTTCACCTAAAAAAAAAAATAAAAAAAAATTATGATTGTTTTGCCAAGAACACATGTTTGAGACCAATTTTAGGAATAATAAAAAACCTTGATTTCCACATCCTATATTTTTTAAAGTGTGGAGAACCATAACCTAAAATTTTTACCATTGGTACTATGATATGTGTCCTCCGACTCCCAAAATTTTCACTATTTGAAACTTCTCCAATAAAAAATTATAGCAAAAATACAAATATGACTCATTTGAAAGAACCAAACCCATATGACTCGTATGCTTTGATACCAAATGTTATGAAACAAATAGTTATAGTATCATAAGAAACCAAAGTAACACTGTGTACACCAAATGTGAGAATGGAACACAACTCCAAGATAGATAAGAGATACGAGTTACACAATAGCTCCTTAAAGAATAAGATAACCTCCTCCAAATACCCCTTTACATTCATACATCCAAATCACATGTTCCTTCAATAATGACTACAAGATATTTGTATATACTTATTCACATATTGCAAATATGCCCCCTTTATTAGGCCGACCACTATTATATATACATTTACCCCATTACATATACATTAAACCTCATATAAATGCCCCTTTTGGGATCATATCAATACATTTAACCCCATATATGCCCCCCTTGGACTGAGGAAGCTCCAACAACTTTGTGTGCATTTTGCAAGGATTATTCCTTCACTCATTTTTATAATAGATGACTTTGTTTTCTACTAGTTTCTACAAAGTTTCTTATGAATTTATTACTCTCACTTCCTACATAAAGTACATGCATGCCCTAGCCCAATTGTCTTAAGCATATCTAGTTCACATATGGATTGAACACATGACTACAACTCACTTACAAACTTTATGGAAAACTCTAAAGTAGGCTCAATAGAATCGTGTGCCATAGCATTTGAGCAATGATATTCCACTCTATGCTAAGCATCACTCCCATGTATACAAATAAAGTCTATTTATGATCTTGGCTCTAGAGTGCTACATAGTTGTTTATAGTGCATCCTTACCAAAGATAATGCACTAAGAAGCGATATTATGTATCCCACATTGCATTTGAATTTATTTTGAATTCCACTATCTCTGAAGCCTTGGTACCTTCTCAACTCCACAAGAATATGAATAGAACAAGAAATTTAAAGAAGTGTAATGAAGAAGAGGTGGGCATGGATTAATGAGAGATGACTTGTAGGTTGATCAGAGATGGACATAACCACAAACTCGTTGTATGCAACTAATTTTTCCATTATTTTAGTTTAATTATTTAAATTATAGGTATTTTTGCTTCTAAACTAAGAATTGGCCCAATTTCAAGGGTTCGAATCTCATTAAATCCAAAATATAGTAGTTTTTGTCTAATTTCACATGTTTGAGAATATGAACATTGATATGTTAACAAAATGCATGGATATTAACAAGTTCTCGGAGAATGTGAGAATAAGTGAAACTCAAATTGACAAAGTTATGATGGTTGGAGCTAGGAAGTTCTTCCTGAATACCCAAAATGTTGGAGTTGCTTAAAGATTTTTTTGGTGTAGGTAAGGAGTTGTGTAAGAGCATCCATCCATATAAAGTTGTCACATATGGCCATGAATTTACAGATAGTGGTAGGTCATTGTGCTCATGAAGGTTTGGTACAATATTTACTTTCTTCTAATACAACTACAATATAATATTAAAGTCCAAACAAAAAAATTATTTGTGTATCCCGAATTTCTCCTCCCATGAATCTCAGACTCGGGTTTCTAAATATATGTGTAATGTACCTAGGGAGGATAATATGGGGTACCTAGGGAGGTACCCAAGGGGATAATGAATGTAATGTGGTCATATAAATAATGGAATAGGCCACTATATAATTAAAAGGAAATAATATAATAATAAGGGGTAGTTGGCATAGGCCCCTAGGAATACTCATGAGAAATTACAAATACTAATGAGTACCATTGTATTGGATGTGTGTTGGGTTTTTTTTGTAGTGAGAATGTCCTACAGAGTGATTCATTCCATAATGAGTAATTGATGGTGCTACCCTACCTTAAAGTTTATTCTCTCTATATTTGTGTGTTGCTCACGGTGAATGTTTTGGTATATTTATATTTTAAGGGTTTATTTATGAATTTTAATAATAAATTCTCTCTTATATATATCAAGTTTACTACAAGTGGTATCAGAGCTCTTTCTTGGGCATGAAGTGGGAGAATTTTTTTCTTTTTCCATATTTTTAATGAAAAAAAAATAACAGCAATCAGGTCAATTTATGAAACTTTGTGTGCATAATTTGAATAAACTAGAGGCATGTATGAATTCCTCTCAGAAAAATACCTAATTTCAAAAAAAATAACGTCCAAAATGGATTCTGAAAAGTGGAGCTATCATTGATTTAAATTGACATTTTTTAGGGTTTTTTTTTTATGAAGACTGTGAGGTTTGCAAATTGGATATATTTTGATAAAGTACAAATATTTCAATAAAACCAGTGCTAGGAGATCCCGAGAAGCCATGGAATTTCATAATTGGATTCATAATAGCCAATCAAAGAAGTGTCGCATAAGTTCTGATCATTTTACATTAGTGACAATGAAAAGTATGTTTTTTTTATAAACCCTATATTTTGTTATTAGTTTTCTTACAAGAAATATGTCTTTTACAGGAAAAGATGATGAACTGAGTATTGAAGAATACATTAAAGAGGTGAAGTCCTCATTTGGCATGTTTTGGAAAATGACTTTCCCTCCTAAATTAAGATGCAATGCGGTTATCTTCATTAGTTCACTTAACTATGCCAAGATGAAGGATCTTTCAAATGAAGAATATGAAGAAGTGTTTTTAGACAGGTGGTCTTATGTTATGAACAATGATAAAAAGAGAAATATGGATTTATTTTCATGTGACAACTTATTACAAGTTCATGGATTTATTCAATAAGAGAAGATCATTGTTTATATTAACCCTAGTTGCAAGCATAATTTCATGAATGTTAACTTGGCTAAAATATTGCAAGTTACCACTAATAATATTCAAATCATATAGGTTGAGGGTGAAAATGTTCAAATTTTTAAATATTTGAAGATTACCATGGATAAATATGTGTTGCATTCATATTTTTATGCTATATATATGGATGATGTGGATATTGTTTTGGGATATCCTTAGATGGACTTCGTTGGTACAATTAATATTAATGTGCAAAAGAAGTTTTTGAGGTTTTGGTATAAGAAAAAGAAAATTACATTGCAGGATATTTCTCTTATTAAATTGGAAGGGTGAGGAATTAATTGCAATATGTAATGACACGTCAATTGAAGAGCCTGAGGTTGAATCAAAAGAAGGGTTTGTAGAAGCAATTGAAGAAAAACCCCATGAAGTTCATAAAAAGGAAGAAGAAACTAAGGAACCACATAGTGAAGAGCCAAAAAAAGAAGAATCTATAGTTAAGGTTGTTTCATATCGCTATCCACACCACCCAGAGAAACATCAGTCATCAAGTCAAGGGAATAAGCATCATCAAACTTACTCTAGATCGACATGGAACCAGAAAGGAAACCAACATGGAGGTGCATGGAAAACTAAAATCAATACATGTAGATATCAGAGTTGTCAATTTTCACATGCAACTCTATGTGACTAATTTCAGATCTGAAAATTGCTTCCTAGTGATCTAACTATCATCGAACAACTTTACACTGAAATTATTGACTAAAAACATATGCATTGGAAACAACAATATTAGAGATGAATAATCAATACAAAAGAGACACAATAAATCTTCTCTGTAACTTTATTCAGTCCTTCAAATCTGAGAAAAAAATTCAGTCCTCTCAACCAATATAATATCACCAAATATGAGAATAACATTGTCCTTCCAAAACAAGAGAATCTGAGGACAACTTTGTCCTTCCAATACAAAAAAGAAAACCAAACCTCAACTATATTCTGGAAATCTCCTCTACTCACAAATCTGTTGTAGACCACTTGTACAGCATGTTTATGTCACTTATCAGCCTGTACGGATCTGTACCTACCCATAAAACCAGCTACGTGATTCACAAACTGGAAACTCATAGACATATGTAGTTTTCTCTCCTACAAACCGTGTATACCCTATACGTAATTCGTCCTCTGCAACCTGCGTATATACGTGCTTCACCCATCTGCAAACCACGTGTGAGTATAAAAACCAGTATGGTCACCTCCGTACACTTCCCTCTCTGCTACCTTCTTTCTCCTAGGCCAAATTCACCACCTTGCAGACTTTCTTAGCTGAGATCACCAATCCTCCTTGACAAAAGTGTAGACTCACTTATGCCAACTCCATTCTTCCACAATGATGATATAATTTCACAATGACATCTCTCCTTTATATAGGAGTCCAATGAGTGAGTTTAGGATCCCTTTCTAAACTCAACAATTAATTAGAATATTTTAGTCTTCTTTTTGGGTGTGGCACCCCCACACAAACCCACAAATCCCATAAAATTTCCCATGAGGCCCTAGCATCATTTATAGGTTGATTTCATTGAAACAAAATTCAAAACTAGTGCCAATGAAAATTCCCACATGCCTGGCACCTTGGCCTCTAGTGGGAATACCTCCTGAAGCTAAAAAAATAAACACTCCCTCTTAGTGAGGGAGGTATCCCATCCTCCAACATATGTATGCACTATTTTATCACATAGTAGATATAGCTATAGATCTGCCACCCCATGCATATATCTATACTCCAATATTCAAAGCTGGCTACTCGCTCTGTCATTGCAGAAAATGGGTCTATGAACTTTATCACATCTATCTGGCGAGTTGTATCCTTGGTCATTGGAACACATCCATCTTTCTAGTTTGTTTGACTAGGCACACCATCGATCACCGGAACACATCCAATTGTCCAGTTTGTTGACTGACTATATCCACAGTCATTGGAGCACATCCTATTGTCTAGTATGTCTGACTAGCCACATCCTCTATCACTGAGAAAAAATATGTCTGATTGGTCGCATCCTCAATCACTCAAGAAAACTTGCTATGTAATCTGCCTCATTGGATGATCTCTTTGTGAATAAAGAAAATCCTACTCCCCATTCCTCCTGAATGGTTGCCTCCTCTGTCATTATAGAAAATCATGTTGAAACAATTGTATCCTCCATGGAGGTCTCATATTCCCTAGATGCCTCTTGCCTCTGAAGCTCATGTCTAGCCTCCTCCACCCATGATATATGTATGTCAATCCTGGGATATGTATCTCTCCCAACTAAACCTAAGGGGGAACTCCCTCTAGATGGTCATCTCTCCCTCTGAGCGAACTGACTCTTCCTGAGATTAGGCTCACTCTGACATCGCATGCTCCTCCTAAAACTTGACTCCCACTGAGTCTGCACATCCCCTAGGGACATCTACTCCCTATCCATTATCCTCTACACAATCTTGGGAGGATTCTCCTCCCTTTTGTATCTTTAGGGCTGAATCCCTCTAAGCGTTGGCTCCCTCTGAGTTGGTACCGCTAGTGGGGCCACCTGCCTCACCACTCGGGTAGCTACATGCTCCTCCTCATATGCCTCTCTGCCCCTGCTGGCCACAACACTCATAAGACGTTCCCTCAGCCTATATAGGTTTCCATCCCT
This sequence comes from Picea engelmannii, assembly GCA_009831015.1. NCBI lineage: Eukaryota > Viridiplantae > Streptophyta > Pinopsida > Pinales > Pinaceae > Picea > Picea engelmannii. The sequence goes on along the minus strand of ML779604.1, from coordinate 240,070 downwards.
TACTCCAAGAACCACTATTGATTTGAGGCTAGACCATCTAAGCACAAGCAGTACATGTCCATATCGAAATGATACATGATATCCCTTCCTCTCAATATCTAAGACTAAGAGGACACTCCTCCTAATTTCTTTCACCCACAACACATTCGACACCCTTGGTATATCTCCTGACTCCAATCAAAATGCTAAAATATTGGATCCTTGTATTGAATGCTTGGCTCCCGTACCAAGCTCCACACATAACTCTGAGACAGTCTTTGTGAGAGTGTCAAACAACTCTCTATCACATGTCATATGGAAAGATGTTCTGATATCCACCAACCATATCTCCCTATTTGAGACATTACCTGAAAGAGCGGAGACCAACAAGATCTCCCTCTAGAACCTATCTGCAACCTCATCAACCTCTGATGTTGATGCATGATGCCTTCTTCCTCTTCCCCTCTAGTGTGGAAACTGTGAATCATAGTTCCCAAAAACATGACACTCAAAACATTTGATCTTAGTAAGATCCTTATTTCATCTTGGCTCTAGAGACACCTGCCTCTCGGGAGAAGTCCTTCTCTCTGATGGACCTATTCTATCTGGAGAATGCCTCCGACCCTTCCTAGTGCGGGATGCAAGGGTCTGGTTCTCATCACTGCTACTCTTTACCACACCATCCATATCATCTCTAGATACTAACTGAGTCTCCTCCTGGATACAATATATCCATAGTTTGTCAAAGTCTAGAAACTTGTCTTGTGCACAGATCCCTACACAAATGGCGCCCAAGACTTGGCAATACCTCTCAATGCTACATTCACCGACTCAACATCATGTACTATCTCACCAATAGTTGTGAGTTGATCTCAGATCTGAGTAATCTTCATGAGATAACTGACAATGGTGTCCTCACTGGTCATCCTGACAATTTGAATTTGGTGCTTCAGTGTAGCATCCTGCTAGTATTATTTTTTTGGTAAAGACCCACCAAAGAATCATACATATCCTTGGCAATTTCTTTATCGGCAATGTGAGGAATCAAGTGGTCCTTCATGGACTCTAGAAATACCTGCTTGGCATTCACTTCCTTCTTCTTGTGAGTTGCAACTCATGTGGATCTGTAGGAGTTACAGCCGCATCATCAACATACTCCTTGAGTTCATTCTCTTCCAACAATAGGAGATCACTTGCCTTCCAATCCCAAAAGTTGGTTGCCCCTTCCAACCTATTTTCAAGCTTCAATATATTCACCATCTTGACCTACCCATAAAAAGAACAAGAATAAGTACAACAATCTTCCGGTGTTGTATCCACCAAAGTGTGTCAAGATGATCCCCTTCTCTTCAAATCCCAAGCTCTGATACCATGTCAATTTTCACATGCAACTCTATGTGACTAATTTCATATCTGAAAATTGCTTCCTAGTGATCTAACTATCACTGAATAACTTTACACTGAAATTATTGACTAAAAACATATGCAGTGGAAACAACAAGATCAAAGATGAATCATCAATACACAAGAGACGCACTAATTGTGTTATGTAACTTTATCCAATCCTTCAAATATGAGGACAAAAACCATTCCTCTCAACCAATACAATATCACCAAATATGAGGACAACCTCGTCCTTCCAAAATAAGAGAACATGAGGACAACCTTGTCCTTCCAATACAAAATATAAAACCAAACCTCAACTATATTATGGAAATCTCCTATGCTCATGAATCTATTGTAGACCACCTGTATAGCCTGATGACATCACCCGTCAGCTTGTATCTTGCCCAAAAAATGAGATATGTGATTCACCAACTGGAAACCCACAGACATACGTGGTTTTCTCTCCTGCAAACCATGTATACCCTATACATGATTTGTCTTCTACAACCTATGTATATACGCACTTCACTCGTCTGAAAACCGTGTATGAGTACAAAAAATTGGTATGGTCACCTATGTACACTTCGATCTCTACCACCTTCTTTCTCCTAGGCCAAATTTGCCACCTTGTAGACTTTCCTAGTTGAGATCACCAATCCTCCTTGACACAAGTGTAGACTCACTTATGTCAACTCCATTCTTCCACAATGATGATCTAATGTCACAATGATCTCTCTCCTTTATATAGGAGTCCAATGAGAGATTTTAGGAGCCCTCCCTAAACTCAAAAATTAATTAGAATATTTTAGTCCTCTTTGTGAGTGTGGCACCCACACACAAATCCCATCAACTTTCCCATGAGGCCCTAGCCTCATTTCTAGGTCAATTTCACTGAAACGAAAGTCAAAACTAGTGCCAACAAAAATTCCACATGCATGGAACCTTGGCCTTTAGTGGTAATACCTCCTGAAGCTACAAAAATCAACAAGAGTGGCATAGTGAATACATGGACCCCAAGAAGAAACTAGAATCAAGATAGAGGATAATCCATAGTCGGACCCCATGTCCACATTTGACTAGGATGGATGGATGTTCATGCATGGTACTAATTGACAACATTGCTTAGTGGGTCATATTATATGGCTTCTTCCCATGTTTTAGGGACAAAACATCTCAAGGGGGATGGAATGTAATGTACCTAGAGAGAATAATATGGGGTTCTTGGGGAGGTACACAAGCAGATAATGAATGTAATGTTTCCATAATAATGGAATAGGTCCACTATGTAATTAAATGGAAATAATATAATAATAAGGATTAGTTGGCATAGACCCTTTGGAATACTCATGAGAAAGTTTAAATACATATAAGTATCATTGTATTGGATATGTGTTGGATGTATTAATTTGTAGCAAGCATGGCTTATAGATTTATTCCTTCCATAAGGAGTAATTGATGGTGTTACTCTACCTTAAGGGTTCTTATTTCTTTATTCTTGTTTTGTTCATGGTGAATGTTTTGGTATCTTTTGAGTTTAAGGGTTTATTTCTAAAGTTTTATGATTTATTTTCACTTATGTTTATCAAGTTATACATCATTATGTGTTGGATTTACTTCACACACACCTAGGAATTCATTTTCATAAGGTTTTTCCTATGTTTATTAGTCATTATTTAGTCTCTTTTATTTTAGGAAGAATATTCCTCTAGGGAGAATATTCTCTTCAGTTTGATCATTTGAGTGGAGTCTAGATGCTACATTGGTTTTCTCACCATGCATCATTGGGATCATCACCAGCTAATGTGATTTTTCCTTGGGATCATCACTAGACTATCACATTACCCATGATTCCCTGATCTCCTCCTCACTTCACTATATTTCAGTTAGTTAACTGAAGACTAATATACTAGTTAACTCAACTAGGTGGTAATTCACTCCTGTAACTGCTTGAGAGACTAGACTAGGTGGCAGTTTACTCTCGTAATTGTTGGTGTGTGTCTGGATCACTATAGACCACCACTACTGCGCATTGGATTTTCCTCCAATGTGCATTGGTTGAGTTATACAAAGTATTTCATGTGTAAATTATCAATTATTCATTTGGTTAATGAGAATTCTTCCATTGTTTCTCTCTTGCTTCTTCTTTCTCAATTTCTCTCTGCAAATGTGTGTGGTGTTTTCTTGCTAGATATATTATGTGCAGGATCAACACATTTACATGGTATCAAATCCCACTGACTGCTAGGCAAAATACACACCAAATTATTTTTTGCAGGTACCAAATATTGAAGACGGTGGAAAAATGGAATTCCCAAAAGAATTCATTCTTACACCTTACAATTACTTTGCATGGAAGGAGAGGATAATCATGCATATTCGAAGCAAAGGATTGTACAGGTTAACCATGAACACAAAAACAGAACCAACATCATCCATAGAAAAATCCAAGTATCTAAATCGAATGGATGAAGCATTCGGAACAATTTGTCGTCTCATTTCTCCCGGTCTCCTTTTTCACATATCTTCATATAAAACCCCCAATGAATCCTGGACCACCATGGAAGGGATCTTTAGAAAATAGGATGAGATGAGGGGACACATGCTCGAGGTGGAATTTCTCACATTGGATCCAAAAAGATTCGACAATATCCAATATTTATTTACAAAATTTAAGGATTTACTGTCGCAACTCAAGGGTTGTGGAGTTGATAAATCTAAGGAAGAGAAACAAATGGTTCTCACCATTCTCTCCAAACTTGGTCCTGAATTCTCATTTTTCGTATCCACATTCCATTTAGTAAAATTCACCTTTGGAGCCACCTGGAAGATCCCTTCTCTTGAGTAATTTATCGAATTCTTGACACAAGAGCAGACCAAGCTCATCAACATGGGAAAAATAAAAGGACCAAAGGTGCATGCACTTACTGTTCAAGATGGAAGCGTTAATATATATCATAAATATAAATATAAAGACAAAAGGAAAGCACATGAAAATCCGAAGAAGGAAGGGTACTCAAAACCCTTCACCGATGCCTCTCGATCCAAAGGTGAAAAGGGAAGAAAAGGGGAGAAATACACATACTGCCATAAAGGATTCCATCAAGAATGCGCATGCATGCAAAAAAAAAAAATCTAATGACTCAAATACTTCATCAAAATAACCTTGGAGATCGCATCCCCAAGGGTGCCAAGAAGAAGAAGCCAGAAGATCAAAATCCCAAGAAAGGCAATTCTAGCCATGCTTTGATTGCCATCAACTCCTCTCCCGATGCTTGGATCGTAGATTCAGGAGCATCACATCACATGGACTCCACAAAAGTAGTCTATTCTTCATTGGATGCATGCAATGGTCTCTTATTCTGATGGGGGACAACTCTCCAGTCGAGGTCACTGGCAAAGGAAGGATTGAACTCACCAACGGAAGCTTCGAGAATGTGTTGCACGTTCTCAAAATTTCTGTCAATCTTCTCTTAGTGTATCAGATGACAAATTCCAGCACTGGAAATAAATTCATATTCACACCTGATGTAGTGGAAATCTATGACATGCAAACCAATTCCAATGTTGCTACCTGTGAGGTAAATCACCAATCTAGATTGTATACATTTTCTGAATTTATTGAACCAGATTTTTCTTTATTGCTTACCCATGTTCATGAAAGTAGTAGGATATGGCACGAAATGTTTAGGCATTTAAATTTTAGATATATGCAACATATTAGAAAGTAGGGATTGGTTGATGGTGTACCAGACATCCATTTCTCCAAAGGAATCTGTGAGGGATGTGTTCTTGGAAAACACCCTCAAGAGAATTTCGGCAAAGGGAAGACATAGAGGGATTCCTATCCTTTAGATCTGATCCATAGTGACCTCATGGGCCCTTTTCCGCATCCATCAATCAGCAAAGCAAGGTATGTACTTATTTTTTTTTATGATTTCTCACGCTTCACATGGATTTTCTTTCTCAGGAAAAAATCAGAGGTCTTCCAACACCTCAAAGATTTCAAAGCCCTGGTTGAGACATAGTCGGGAAAGAAAATCAAAATCCTATGAACTGATAACAGGGGAGAGTATGTCAACCTTGAGATCTAGAATATTTTTCATGAGGTAGGGATTCAGTTGCAGCACACAGTTCCCTATACTCTGCAGCAAAACGGAGTTGTTGAGCGGAAAAACAGATCTCTAAAAGAGATGGAATCTTGCAAACCACATGCAAAGTCACTTCCGCAGAGATTATGGGTCGAAGAACTTAATTGTGCAAACTACATCCAAAACAGATCTCCCCGTAGATCTATCAAGGATAAGACCCCTTATGAGGCTTGGAGTGGCCTCAAACCCGAAGTGACCCACTTCCATATTTTCAGTTCACGTGCATGGGCTTGGATTCCCTCTGAAAAGAGGAAGGCACTTGATCCACAGAGCATAGAGTGTATTTTTGTTGGATACCCCAATGATGTGAAGGGATACAGACTCATTGATCTTTCCTCGAACCAACTCATCATTGAGCATAGTGTCCAATTCCAGGAAAGTGTCTCGCATGTAACTCAACAGCCGCATGTAGACACCTTTATTCTTCCACCTGTCCGAGATGATAAGAATGCACATGCTGACTCTTCTTCAGATGAGAGTTCTGATTCATAGGATTCAAATGATCCAGATACATAGTCAGTACAGTCAGATGCAGATTCAGTGCATGCATATGCAGATGTAGAGCCAGAGTCGAGGCCCAAGTGGGCCCAGACTACTCTTCAATATGCAGGGGATGTTTTGGGGGATCCAGCTGATACTAGGAGGACTCGATCTAATTTCAAGGAGCCCCCACTTGCACTCACTGCCACTGAACCATTACCATTGAGGCATCTTTTCTTGGTTTAGTCTTCAGATCCATAGTATTATGGCGAGGCTGCTGGAAATCCCTTTTGGGAAACCTCCATGCAGGAGGAGTACAACTCCCTCCTCGAGAACCAGACTTGGGATCTAGTTCCCCTTCCTTCTGGAAGGAAAATTGTCAGATGCATATGGGTCTACAGGACCAAGAGCGCAGCGGATGGACAGATTAGCATATACAAAGCCAGGCTTGTTGCCAAAGGCTTTCAGCAGGTGCATGGCATTGACTATGATGAGACCTTTTCTCTAGTAGTGAAAATGGATTCCATAAGTTTGGCACTTGCCATTGCAGCAGCCAAGGGATGGGAAGTCCATCATGTGGACGTGAAGAATTAGTTTCTTCACAGTGATATCTCTGAGGAGATCTATATGGAGAAGCCCCATGGATTTATGCAGGATTTATCTTTGATATGTCAACTGAAGAAGTTTGTTTATGGCCTCAAGCAGGCTCTGAGGGCATGGTATTCCAAAATGGACTCCTACCTGTTGTCACAGAACTTTGTACATTGTAAATCAGACCCGAATGTTTACATTCTCAAGATGGATGACTCACTTATACTCCTATTTATGTATGTTGATGATTTTTTGATCATCGGTTGCTCGACTTCAGTGATTGCTATAGTCAAGAGCATTTTGGATGACAGGTTCTTGATGAAGGACATGGGTCTGCTACACTTCTTCCTTAGACTCGATATCATCCAAGATGCATCAGGCATCAAACTGTCTCAGGCCAAGTATGCAAGAGATCTCCTTGAGAGATTTCACATGACAAACTGCAAGTCTGGCCCAACTCCTTTCCTATCAGGAGTCAAAATTGAGGATGGTGTGGACACTCCACTGGTTGATAGCACATTGTACAGGCAGCTAGTGGGGAGCTTGTTGTATCTCACACACTCCAAACCAGACTTCTCCTATGAAATTGGCACAGTTTCCAGGTTCATGTAGGAGTCACATGAGCTACATTGAAAGGTTGCAAAGTGTATCCTTCGATACGTACAGGGCACCGTCACCTTTGGGATTCCTTATGCGGAAAACTCTACATTGGATCTCATCAAGTTCACTAATTTTGACTGGTTTGGCGATAGCATTGATCACAATTCCACATATGGTTACTCATTCAGTCTTGGTTTTAGGCCTATCTGTTGATCGAGAAAGAAGCAGGCTGCTATTGCTCTATCTTCAGCCAAGGCAGAGTACAGAGGGATAGTTAACATAACCATTCAGACTATGTGGCTACAACATTTTCTCACTGAGTTGGGAATTCAGTTTCATCGGTCGTTCATCATCTTGTGTAACAACCAGAGCACTCTGAAGTTCTGCAGAGATTCAGTTCAGAGGCAGCGGATGAAGCACATAGAGTCCACATGCACTACATCTGGAACTTAGTACACGAGGGGATCATCGACCTGCAGTTTTTTCCTTTAACAGAACAAACTACAGACATCTTCACCAAGACCTTCACTGAGCAGAAGTTCTATTCTCTGTGAAGTTGTCTTGGAGTGAAGGACACAGTTGCCTAACAACTGTCAATTCTTCTTTTTACATACATTGTACCTTGAGGGGTGGTTTTCCCATGAGGTTTTCCCTCTTTCCTCACTTTATTTCAGTGTATATTTTGTATTTGGGTACCTAACATGGTCTCGTTGTCGGGACCCATTCTTTATTTTCACCATAGTGATGTTCAGGGGGTGTTGGAGTTACTTCACACATACCTAGGAATTATTTTTCTTGAGGTTTTTACTATATTTATTATTCATTATTCAGTCTCCTATATTTTAGGAAGAATATTCCTCTAGGGAGAATATTCTCTTCAGTTGGATCAGTTGAGTGGATTCTATATGCTACATTGGTTTTATCACTATGAAGCATTGGGATCATCACCAACTAATCTGCATTGTCCTTGGGATCATTACCAGACTTGTGCATTACCCATGATTCATTGATCTCCTCCTCACTTCACTATGTTTTAGTCAGTTAACTGAAGACTGGTAGACTAGTTAACTCAGCTAGGTGGCAAAACTTCCCGAGAGACTAGAATAGGTAGTAGTTTACTCCCATAATTATTGGTGTGTGTCCATATCACTCTATACCACCACTATGGCACATTGGCTTCTCCTCTAGTGCGCATTGGTTGATTTATACAGAGTATTTCATGTGTAAATTATCAATTATTCATTTGATTAATGAGAATTCTTCCATTCTTTCTCTCTTACTTCTTCTTTCTCAATTTCTCTCTGCAAATGTGTGTGGTATTTTCTAGCTAGATCTATTATGTGCAAGTTCAACACATTTACACTATGAAGCATCAGATTATTTGCAAGAGATGTATATCCCAATGACTATGCAATGTGTACTAATAAGGTTGTGTAAATTCCATAAGAAGCGTGAATTTGGTTTCAAGGCGGGTGATTTAACAAGCATATCAAGTACCCCTCTCTTTTTGTTTGCAAGTGCACAATTCTCCTCCTCAACAAATAACAAATACATTCTATTAAAAATAAATATGTTGGTGAAGATATTCGGTTGTGAACTGATATACCATAGATCCATTCTCTTGGAGACATTGCACAACAAAACTTAGTGTAAATCTTATGCCCTAGCTTGACTTCAATTTTATGGGGTCTCTACAAGCACTACCGTCCAGCTAATTCAATATAGTTTTTTCTAAATCCAATTGACCTCATGAAGTGTTATCCTTCTTATAAGTCAAGAATTAAATGCATATATTTTTGTTTCTTTGGTTGAAAGGTAAGAGCTTGTTCATCCCTTCTAGTCATGGAGGAATTTTATAGTTGTCCTCCATAGGAAAATTAGTGTTTATAGGAGTGCACTATGAATCACCTTACAAGGTGACTATATAGATACAGATATTTCTTT
>ML779604.1:171439-230892 GCA_009831015.1 Picea engelmannii | reverse complement strand
TTAATCTAATGCAGGTTTGCTAATAGATAATATAAAAGTGTTTGAGCAATTTTATAAGTGCTTCATTTTAGGGTTGTTGTTTACTCAATGGTGCGAAAGTGAAACTTATGATGTTTTAGACTCGACTCCAAAAGAATGCAAAATTATGAGATCCAAATCTTTTTCTTCAATGAATCCTACATACGGGATGGAGAAAATGTTCAACTTCCTTTAACAAAAACACCCAATTCCCAAATGCAATTTACCTATATACACTACCCAAAAGAAAGAATGAAACTATCTTCTTTGTTTAATTATAATATATAAATAAAGAAAATTCAAATCCTTTAACGCTCCATTACTTCCAATCAAAATGAAAGAGTCGAATGTAGATACAAAATATGCGAAGCAAAAATGATTTCAAACAAAGCATGCACTCATAGGCTAACAAGAACTAAAAGAAACAAGTATGATAAATCACTCAATTAAGAACTCGACAATCGACAAGCATTCAAGGAATACAAGAAATTTCAGAGAATAATCCAAAAAATAAGAGGGAGAAAGAGAAAACACTCAACAATCTTGACAAAACAAGAAGCAAGAAAGAGAAAACCAAGCTAGGTTGTGGTAAGCATAAAGTCTCAACTCATTCAAAGAGGAAAGATTTGAAAATTAACTTAAGACCAACAAACCTTCGCAGATATTTTCAATCAGTCAGATAACCAAAACATTTTGCAAGACCCAGATGAAACCAAGAAGAAACAAGGCGAATCAATCTCGCAATTTGGAAAATGTCGCAAGCTCAAATAAGACAACTAAAAGAGTGATAATAAGCCATATCCTCAACCTAAACAAATTCAAAAGAAAAAGTACAGACTCTGGGAAAAAGACCTCCAATAAAGGGCTGAGCAAAACAAGGAAGATTCTCCTGGATCTTCTAAAAACAAAAGAGCAACGCTCCCTAAAACAAAGATACAGAGTGCTACAATGCTCCCTAAGAGACCACTGAGGAGCATTTATCAAATAACCAACTCCGTGGTAGACACTCTGGGGGAGCGCTAGTCCTATAGATGCTTGGAAATAAGCATAAAAAATAAAAAATTTAGCAGGGACTAGATTGGTAACTATGAATACTGCTTGATGAAACAAAGGGAAGAAGGAAGGCTAAAAAAAAAATCAACCAAAGAAGATCAAACTAGGAAAATTTCCAGACGATCCAAGGAAATACAAGTCAATGTCCTTCCCCAGTGGAGTCGCCAATTTCTGTTACAGAAATATTCCCCTACGGACATGTGAACTTTCCCTTGTATTACAGACCCCTATACCAAGACAAAAACACTACAAATGGACACTAATATCTCTTTGAATTCAGTTTAACCAATCATAAAGAGAGAGGGAGAAAGGGTGTGATGCACCTTGTTTTGAAGTTTGTCCTCGCTACTTCCAATATGAGCTTGTTCTCCAAACTCCTTAACACAACTTGATACTTGCAATAGGAAGCAAAGAGATAAAAAGAACTCCTAATATACAATATTATATCAAACAAATTCATCTACAAAGATCAAATGAACAATAGACAAGAACATACAAGAATACACAAGCTTGAAGGAAATAGGGAAAGTATATTAAAATGAGAACCCAAAGAGAATACTTACGTACCACGATTGATGCAGTTGCAACAACCTCCCCAAGCTCTCCTCATCTAGCCCTTGCATGATGCTACCAAGATCATAAGTTTGATATCTGAAAGCTTCCTCCCTTTTCACCTTGGAAATCCCTCAATATATAGGCTTGAGAGGCATAACAACCATGATAAAATGAGGGGTATGGTTGAGTATATGGCTCCTTGAGGCTTGGATCAGATCCTAAAGTGAGGCCCAAGCAAGAGGGTAAAACACAACTAACCCAATCTCAAAGAGTTGGCCCATAGATTAAGGTGGGGGAGATCCCTCCTTTCTCTCAACAATATCAACACTCCCCTAGTGAGAGATAGAGCATTGATCCTAGATCAACACTCCCCTATAATGGCAGAGGGGGTGTTATGTGTGCACCCAAAGTATGGACAAGGGGCGCTGGTCTTCATAGATGCTCAAAAAAGGGTCTAAATTTCCAAGGAAAAATTGTGTTTTGACCAAAAAATGATGGTTTTCCTCCTCCCATATGACTTACGGGTCATGAATTTTTTTTTAATGGTTTCAAGGGGTGGTGAAACCTCACAAATTGAATGCGACACTTGGGAAGGTGCATACAACACTTGTGATAGAAAATGCGACACTTACTGAGGTGCAAATGTCACTTTGCAACATTTGTGACACTTGCAACATTTATGGTGCATAACTCAAGTGTGACATTTTGATATGTAGCAGATGGCGTAATTCTATTAAGCAGGTCACCAATGTAACACTACAAATGGACACTAACATCCCTTTGAATTCAGTTTAACCAATTTGAAAGAGAGAGGGAGAAAGGGTCTGATGCACCTTGTTTCAAATTGTTTCCTCGATGCTTCCAATCCGAGCTTGATCTCCAAACTCCTTAGTGCAACTTGATACCTGCAATAGGTATCAAAGAGAAACAAGGAACTCCTACTCTACAATATTAGATCAAACAAATTCATCTACAAAGATTGAAGGAACAATAGACAAGCACGTGCAAGAATACACAAGCTTGAAGGAAATAGGCCAAGTATATTAAAATGAGAACCCAAAGATAATACTTAAAGACCATGATTGATGCAGTTGTAGCAACCTCCCAAATATTTCCTCGTTCATCCCTTGCATGATGCTACCAAGATCATAAGTTTGATATATGAAATCTTCCTCCCTTTTCACCTTGGAAATCCCTCAATATATAGGCTTGAGAGGCATATAAACCATGATAAAATGAGGGGTATGGTTGAGGATATGGATCCTTGAGGCTTGGATCAGATCCTAAAGTGAGGCCCAAGTATGAAGGTCAAACACAACTAACCCAATATCAAAGAGTTGTCCTATAGATTAAGGTGGGGGAGATCCCTCCTTTCTCTCAACAACATCAACACTCCCCCCAATGAGAGACAGAGCATTGATCCCAGATCATCGCTCTAATATAGTGGTAGAGGGGGCGCTATGTGTGCACCCAAAATATGGACAAGGGGGCGTTGGTCTTCATAGATGCTCAAAAAAGGGTCGAAATTTCCAAGGAAAAAGTGTGTTTTGACCAAAAAATTATGGTTTTCCTCCTCCCATATGACTTAAGGGTTATGAACAACTTTTTTAATGGTGTCAAGGGGTGGCAACACATCACAAATTGAATGCGACACTTACCGAGGTGCACAGGTTACTTGTGGCAGTGAACACAACACTTATCAAGGTGCATACATCACTTTGTGACACTTGCAACACTTAGGGTGTGTAACTCAAGTGTGACATTTTGATGTGTAACATATACATCCACACATTATTTATGTTTATACTTTTTCTTAATCATCTACATGTTTATAAATATTCAATTATTTAACCATAAATATTTAAATTTTTAGATTATAATTTCCAAAAAATCATAAAAAAGGGATTTCTTACAAAAAAATTTATTGGTTAATAATTCGTGCACTCTTTAGTGAGTGTACTAGAATTGGGGCATGAAGACATTTAGAAAGCATCGAAATTTATTTGACTAAAAGTATCACTTCATCTCTAGGTAGAAATTTTGGAATCTTCTACTATTCTTAGTGGAATCAATTATGCTTGAAAATGTTTTGAGTGGAATCTATTACATTTTAATTTAGTCCATTACTATTGGAAATGTTTTCTATTACTATTGGAAATGTTTTCTATGTTGGTTTGAGGGTTTTGTAATTTATTTCAACCAATTTTAATATGTATGCATAGAGAATTCATTTATGAAAACCCCTAATAATCTCATGAAGACAAATAATCATAAGGATAATTTCATTAACCCTCTTACCAAGAAATTTTATGCTTCTTCCTATGTTTACTATTTTTTTATTCTTTTATTTCCAAATCTTCCACTCCCTAAAATGGCTCAACTATCCTCAATATTTAAACTCGTCTTCTTTGTATCCGACTCTCTTTAAGTGTTTTACTAGCATGCTTGGGACTATCCTACTCTTTGCACAAATCAAGTTTTATTTAAAATGACATACAAAATCCCTAATAATGACTTTATTTTGTGCCCTTTTTTTTAAATTGCAAGTTGTCATATTGTACAAAGTAATTGCATCACAAGTTATGTCATCCAATGCTATTATGTCTCTATATACATCCACTTGAGTTTAAAATAATATATACATGTGTATGGGTGTAGGCATCCACTTGAGTTTAAAATAACATGTGTGTGGGTGTGGGCATGTGCACACATATGTGCACATATGCATATGTGTATTCATAATATTTCATTTATATTTACTTAAAAAATAAGGGTTAGTGGGCTAGTGGGTTAGTATTAGTGTATGATAATGTTATATAAGGTAGGAATAAAGGTTGTGTCGGTTACAGGTTAGGTGGATAGTGGTTAGTGATTAGCATTCAGGGGTTAGAGGATTATTAGGTTAGGGGTTAATACTTTTGTGGGTTAGTGGTTAGGGTTTATTATGTTAGGAATTAATGGGATAGTTTTTTTGGGTTATGTATTATGTGTAGGGGTTTAACGGGTTAGCAGTTACATGTTAGTGATTATTGAGTAAGTTGGTTAGGGGTTAATAGTTTGTTTTTTATTTAGTGGTTATAGGTTTGGGTTTAGTAGTTTATTGGGTCAAGGGTTTAGGCTTAATTTCTAGTGGGTTAGGAATTCAAGGTTAAGAATCAATGATCAAGGTGTTAGTGTGTTAATGGTTATGAGTTAGGGGTTTAAGGGTCATGTATTAGTGGGTTAATGTTTCAAGGTTATTGTTTATGGGGTTAATGGATTAAGGATTAGGGTTTACGAGTTTATTGTGTTAGGGTGTTAGTTGGCAGGGATTAAGGGGTTAGTGGATTAGAGCATTAGTGTGTGATTTGTTAGGACTTTGGTGTTAGATTTTAATGGGTTAGGGACTAGTGGGTTAATGGTTAGGGGTTAGTGAATATGTGTTATACAATTTAGAAGTTGGGAGTTATATGAGCTGTGGATTAGTAGGTAGGGGTTTGTAGTCAACGGGTTCATAAATTTGTTCACTATTCGGTTCATGTGTTGGTGATTAGGGGACATTGATTATAGGGTATTGATTTAGTGAATTAGTTTTTAAAGGCTTAGGGTTTAGAGGTTGTATGGTTTAGGGGTTAGTGGTTAGAAGGAATCTTGGTTAGTGAGCTAATGGGAGTATATGTTACCAATAATCCATTAACCCTATAATATTTAACCTATAAACCCATTAAACACTAACCTAATAATTACTATCGACTAAAACGTAATCCATTGACCCCCTAATGACTAACCCATTAGCCTCAAACCTAATAACCCACTTACCCCTAACCCACTAACCTCTAACTAGCTAACCATTCACTCCTAGATAGTAACCCTTAACCCACTAAACCATATCCCACTAGCCTCTAACCCTAACCCACTCACCCATTATCCACTAACCACTAACCCACTAACCTATTTGAATTTAACCCCTCAACCAGTGACCTCCTAACCACTTAACCATTGATGCTTAAGCTCTAACCCTCAATTCACTAACCACTAACCCCTCACCCAATGACCTCCTAACCACTAAACCATTGATGCTTAAGCTCTAAATTTTGAACTATTGACTTATAGGCCCATTTTAGGGGCAAGATCTATTTTGGTGATTTAACATATTGAAACCTAGATCCCATTTGGGGCATTAAATGGCTATCTTTTGGGTAAAAAAATTATGAATAAATTTCACATCCTTTGGATGTTGTTTAGCATGTCTAGACCTTTCCAACAGTGCAAATATCAACCAAATCAGAGTCTATATGAGGAATTTATGCCTTTCACACATTGACTTTTTCTTTTGACCACCATGGAACCAAGTGGATGCCACATTGGTTACTAGTACCCATACATGTGGGGCTAGTTGCATGTGAAATTTCAAGAAGGTTATAGAAGGTACAAAACCCTAAAACTAATAAGGATTTAAGGCATGAAAAAACCCTAACCTTAACCCTATATGATGATCATGATACATTAAATATCGAGTTGCTAGGAAAGGAGAAAGAGAGGGAGTTAAATGGAGAAATATGATGATCAAAACAAAGGAATGAGGGTCATTGAAATAATTTAAAATATACATATGAAAGTGGAATAGAAAATTTAAAAATCACAACAAAGGTATAATGAAAATAATGAGAAACACAAAATATCTCATTAATTTTAGGTGGGAGAGACAATGTGGTTATGTCTTACTGAGAAATGGAGGCCCAAAGAAGAAGCTAAAATCGATTAGGTATGGTCCCTTTGAGATTGTGTAACTAATGGATGAAATTTCTTTTCAATTATATACTCCACCGTATATAAGCATATATTTTGTTATCAACGTAAATAATTTGAAGTTTTTTGTATCTTCCATGATCAATGAGGGAGAGGAAGGTTTCTAGAAGTTGAATACTTAGTGCTAGATGTGCACATTCATGAGTTGGAACATGACATTATTTTTTAGATAATGCTTCATGAAACTTGCAAGGGTAAATAAGTGTTATAGCAAGATTTGCCTCACCCCATACAATATTGCATAGAAGGCCTTTCTCCATTTTCCTATGCATACTTGAAGTCCCTTTTTACAAATCCCAGAGCTAAAAATATAATGTTTCCACATATACACACCTTGCCTACTATAAAACATGCGTATATGTAGGTTGCACCACTACATCCCACGTACATCGGGAAATGTGCCCAAAATTGAAAAATGGTGTCGGGTTTCCATGTCACGTCACGAGATCAATGATACCTGGCCTTCCATATATTGGAAACATTCCAACTCGGCCCTTCAGTTCCACTTGAAGGCTATAAATGGTCCAAATCTGAGCTATGGAAAAAAGGAGAAATAATTCAACTTTGAGAGCAAAGTTACTCTGGAGGAATTATTCACTTCACATTGAGTCTGCATCCCTTTATCCTTTAAGTCTGAACACAGTGTTCATCCCCCAAGCTCTTCCCTTACTGATTGAGAACTTCATTGTCTCTCTTATATGAGCTTTCCTTTGGTGGAGGATTGAAGTGGTGGAGGCCCAACTGGAAGGAACTTAGTTTCTCGGTTCCGACACAGAAGTTTGTAACTTATTCACTTCTGTTGATTATATCTTAATAGAAATACTCTTTTCTCATCCAATTGATATCTTGCAAATATTTGAATTATTATTCCATGGGTGTATTTGTTATGAATGTTGATGGATTATGCTATTGAATGTGCTACCATCATATATTATCACCATATGCTTGCATTGATTGGTTGTTGAGGACTAGTTGCAGTTATATTGTTTTGGGTCAAGTGCTCAACGATGGACTTCATCGAACGTCTGGACGAGGTAGGCCTTTTTATCTTGTCCTGATAGTATATTTATTTATATAGCATAGTTGAGAGTAGAGTTGATTTCTGCAGTCATTTACGTATGTTGTGGTTTACCCCTAGCCATAGAGAGATTTTCCTCGTAACAATAAGAGTTTATAAGAATTGGTCTAAAATGCCAAGCTCCCATGACACCAAAATGATATTTTTTATAGGAGGCGAAGGACAAATTTCCTGATTTTATTAAAAACTAGAAGAATTCTAGAGATTGGGGGTAGGATTTCCTAAAGAAGTTGATTGAAACAAGTGGATTGATTGACAATGAAGAAACAATTAAAAAATTATTTATTACAAATTAGGTCGACTAGTGCGGATATGTTGATAACCAAAATGGGAGATCAACTAGATTATGCAAGATTCATGGATTAAAGGATTAGTAGCAACCTAGTCAACACTATTATGTTAGTTACACAAATGTCAATGAGTAAGGGATGTCTATGTAGAATTCAATAACAAAGATTAGTCAACTAAACATTTGGCACTGGTTACCAAATGGAAGTTGAACCATGTGATAATTAAAGGAATGAAAGAGCAATTGAATCAATCCAATTGACCCTTGGAAATGGCCCATAAAAAGGTAGATTATAGGAATTAATCAGGGGTTAGATTAAGAGGTTGGTTGAGATTGAAAATATAATTGTGCAAGTATATTGAGGGGTCACAAGTGACTTAGCTTGTGACTTAATGAGTTGTTGCATTTTCCAAAGAAGAAGAAAATTCCTTGTAGATAGAACATACCTCAAATTTATTACCAGGAGTACTAGGCATTGTGAAATTCATCCATATGGATATGGAACATTATAGGTCATGCATTTTTTCAATTGTAAAATAATCACCAATAGATACTCTTTCAGATAGAGAATAAATGTATTTAATTCCTCATGAGGGTTTGTCTTCTTTATATTTATGTAATTTGTGATGAATGCTTATAAGATTGATTATCTCACACACACCGTCTTTAACATTAATAGATGGACAACTCCTCATTTTCAAATCTTTTATTTATTTATAATATTTCTCTTAATATATCATGTTAATAATCCCTACATGATCAAATTTTAGGGTTAATCCCAATTAACTCATAAAATTATAAAAATATGTCTTATATACAACCTCACCTATATTTTATATTTTTAGAGGGTTTTATTTTGACAATTTGAAAAATTTTCTATTTAGTTTAGAACAAAAAAAAAGCAAGATTTTGAGAATTATAAAAATATATCTCTCACATATGCACATGCATTTGCATGCACACTTATTAAATTACCTTATTCGAGTGGATTTGAGTTGCACAATTTGGGTATACATCCACAAATTTTTTATGCTTATATTTTTAGCTTATACATATTGGCACATTAACAAATATTTAGTTATTTGACCATAAAACTTTCATTTTTTGGATTATTGCTTCCAAAAAAAATCATAGCGAAGGGGATTTCTTACAAATGTTTTTGTTGGTTGATAACTTATGCACTCTGTAGTGAGTGTGTTAAAATCTGGCATGAATACATTCAGAAAGCATTGAAAGGTATCCAACTAAAAGTATCATTTCATCTCTGGGTAGTAGTTTTGGAATCTATTACTATTCTATTATTATTGGTAATGGAATCAATTATATTTAAAAATGTTTTGAGTGAAATTTATTAGATGTTAATGTAATTCACTATTATTGACATTGTTTTCAATGTTGGTTTGAAGGTTTTCTAATTGATTTTGAGCAATTTTAATGTGTATGTATAGAAAATGCATTTACGAAAAAAAAACTTATAAATGTTATGAAGAAAAATAATCATAAAAAATTTCGTTAATTCTCTTACGAATAAATTTTATGCTCTTAAATGTATAGAATAATAATGGAATCAATTACATTTAAAAATGTTTTGAGCGAAATTTATTAGATGTTAATGTAATCCATTACTATTGGCATTGTTTTCAATGTTGGCTCGAAGGTTTTCTAATTTATTTCGACCAATTTTAAAATGTATGTAAAATGCATTTACTAAAAAAACTTATAAATGTTTTGAAGAAAAAATAATAATAAAAAATTTCGTTAACCCTCTTACCAAGAAATTTTATGCTCCTTATTCTATTTACTTTGGTTTTTCTCGATGCCAAATCCTCCACTCTTTAAAAGGACTCTACTATCTTCAATATTTCTCATCAATATTTAAATTTATATATATTTTTTTATTTGTCTCTCTTCATGTGTTTTACTACTCTTCTCTAGGATTATACTACTCTTTGCATGAACAAGTTTTCTTAAAAATGACATACAAATTTATAATAAATACTTTATTTTGTAAATTTATTTTTATTATTTAAATTTATTTTGTTTTTTATTAACAAGTTTTCTTAAAAATTACATACAAATTTATAGTAAATACTTTATTTTGTAAATTTATTTTTATTATTTAAATTTATTTTGTTTTTTATTTTTCTTTTCATGTATTTTACTACTCTTCCCTAGGACTATTTTACTCTTTGGATGAACAAGTTTTCTTAAAAATGACATACACATGTTTTGTGAAATTATTTTTATTTTTTTTAAATTTTAATATACCATACAAAGTAATTAAAATTTTTTTTATTTTTTTTTTAAATTTAATATCCCATACAAAGTAACTACATCTAGTTAATTATGTCATTCAATGCTATTATGTTTCTAATTACATCCACCTATGTGTATATGTATATATACAAGTTATGTTCACTTAAAAAATAGGGATCAATGAGTTAGAGGTTAGTATATTAATGATTAAGAGTTAGTGGGATAGTGTATTAGAGTTATGTAAGATAAGAGTTAAGGATTGTATGGATCACATGTTTGTTGGATAGAGGTTAATAGTTAGTGGTCTTATAGGGTTAGGGATTAATTGGATAACGATTTGGGGTTAGAGATTAGGGGGTAAAGGGTTTTGTGGATTAGATAGTGGGTTAGAGGTTAGGTGTCAATGATTAGTAAGTAAGTTGGTTAAGGGTTAGTAGGTTTGTTGGTTAGTAGTTATGGTTTGGGGATTAGTGGTTTATTATGTCAAGGGTTAGGGGTTAATTTCTAATCAGTTAGGAATTCAAGGTTAAGAATCAATGGATTAGGGGGTTAGTGTGTTAATGGTTATGGGTTAGTGGGTTAGTGGTGATTTGATTAGTGGGTTAGTGGTTTAGGGTTAGAGGGTTAATGTAATAAGGATTAGGGTTTAGGAAGTTAGTTGGTTATGGATTAAGGGGTTAGTGTACTAGGGAATTAATGGGTTATTAGGTAAGGGTTTAGGGATATGTTTTAGTGGGTTAATGGTTAGGGGTTAATGACTACGCGTTGCAATTTAAAAGCTAGGAGTTATATGGGCTATTGGTTACTAGGTAAGGGTTAGTGTTTAATGGGTTAATAGGTTATGCAATAGTTGGTTCTTGGGTTGGTGATTAAGGGTCAATTGCTTATACTAGGCTATTTGATTAGTGAATTAGTTGTTAGGAGTTATGGTTTAGAGGTTGTATGTGTTAGGGATTAGTGGTTAGAAGGAATTTGGGTTAGTGAGCTAGTGGGTGGATATGTTACCACTAATATATTAACCCTATAATCTCTAACCCATAAACCCATTAAACATTAACCCATTAATTATAACCATTATAGTTATCATTTTCTTTTTATGATTGTTATATCTTATATCTTATATAGAAAAATATTTCTCCATCAATCTTGTTCATACCAAGTTTCTCCATATTCTACCTTCAACACTATAATTGATAATACTTTTGGTTTTATTGGAATATTTTCCATTCTTCATATAAATATTCATTTGGTATTTTATTTTTTAATTTGATCAATCTTCTATAAAAAAAAATTCCTAGTATATCATGTTTATATTCCCTTCACAATCAAATTTTAATGTTCATCTCAATTAGCTCATGATATTATAATAATACGTCTCATCTAAACCTCATTTATATTTTTAGAACGATTTATTTCTTCAATAATTTGAAAATTTTTCTATTTAACTTACAATAAAAAAATATGAAATTGAAATATCAAGAATCAGAAAAAAAATATCACACACACACATGTGTATGCACATTTATAGAAGGTGGGAAGCAGGGGCATTATTAGATAAAAGGTATATATAATATATACCTTTTATCTAATAATGCCCCCTCCCCTCCCACCATTTATAGAGGGTGGGAAGCGGGGGCATTATTAGATAAAAGGGATATATAATATATACATTTTATCTAATAATGTCCTCCCTCCCACCCTCTCTATAAAAGATTTTTAGAGTCATTTATTTCTTCAATAATTTGAAGGTTTTTCTATTTAACTTATAATAAAACAAAACATGAAATTAAAATATCAATAGAAAAAAAATATCACTCACACACATGTGTATGCACATTTATCATCTTTCCTTGTTCTAAGGAATTTGAAGAGTTGGCATTTATTTTTCTACTCCTCAAAAACAATTTGATATTCATCCACACACTTTTTATTCATATATTTTCTCTTAATACTGTACATTTTACATACATATTGGTACCATTAATAAACATCTAATTATTCAATCATATATCTTTCAATTTTTACATTATGGTTTCCAAAGAATCATTAAATTTTACATACATATTGGTACCATTAATAAACATCTAATTATTCAACCATATATCTTTCAATTTTTATATTATGGTTTCCAAAAAATCATTAAAAAGGAAATTTATTACAATTGATTTTATTGTTAATAACTCATAAACTTTTTGATGTATGTATTATAATTAAAGCCCAAATGAATACTAAAAAGCATTGAAAATTTATTATTAGTGGAAATGAAATTAATTATGTTGAAAATGTTTTGAGTGAAAACTATTGATAATTCATGATAAGCAATGGTATGAACAATAAATAATGGTTTTCAAACTGGTTAATAGTGGAAATAAAATTAATTATAATAAAAATGTTTTGAGTGAAAATTATTAAAGTAATCCCTCACTATGAGCAATAAGTAATGTTTTATGTTTTTAGTATTGGTTTGAGAATTTTGTAATTCATTAATCCCTCACTATGAACAATACACAATGTTTTTGGTGTTGGTTTGAGAATTTTGTAATTTTTTTTAACTAATTATAATATAATTATAATATTTATGTATAGAGAATTATTATGAAGAAAATCCCAAATAATTAAAAAAAAAAAATTATAAATATAATTTCATTAATCTTTTAATAATAAATTGTATGTTTTTTCCTTTGTTTATTATTTTTTTCAATGTCAAATCCTGCATTGCATAATACTTATTTTCATAAAATGAATTTTTGAAAAAAATCCATAATAATCTCATGAAGAAAAATAAGCATAATTTCATTAACCCCTTTATTAATAAATTTTATTCTCCTTTCTTAGTTTATTATTTTTTTTTTCATGTGAAATTCCCCACTCCCTAAAATGTGTCTACAATCCTCCATATTTATTTGCAATATATATATATATATATGTGTGTGTGTGTGTGTGTGTGTATTTGGAGTGTTCGACTAATATTCTCTAGGATTATCTTACTCTTTGCACAAGCAAGACTTGTTAAAACGTACAAAATCCCTAATAAAGTGCCATCTCATGTATCTTCACCCCCAAAAAATAATGGATAGTGTTAGTGGTTAGGGTAATAATGGTTAAGGGTTAGTGCAATACTATGTGAGGGTTACATGATGCATGATTTACGGGTTGAATGGGTTAGTACATGTTAGTTAACTAGTTGTTAGCAGTTGGTGGTTAGTATTTAGGGGTTGGTGGATTAGAAGATTAGAGGTTAATAAGTTTATGGGTTAGTGGTTAGAGGTTATTAGGTTAGGAATTAATGGGATAGTGGTATGGGGTTATGGATTAGGGGTATAGGAGTTTAATGGTTAGTTAGTAGGTTAATGGTTAGGCATTAATGATTAATAAGTTGGTTAGGGGTTAGTGGTTCTAGGTTGTTGTTTAGTGGTTTATTGTGTCTATGTTTATGGGTTAATTACTAGTGGGTTAAGTATTCAAGGATAAGAATCAATATATTAGGGGGTTAGTGTGTTAATGGTTATGGTTTAGGGGTTAAGAACTAGTGGGTTGAGGATAATTAGATTAGTGAGCTAGTGGTTCAAGGTTATGGGTTGGGGAGTTAATGGAATAAGGATCAGGGGCTAGGGTGTTAGTTGGTTAGTGATTGACGAGTTAGTGGATTAGGGAATTAGTGGGTTATTACTTAGGAGTTTAGGGCTAGATGTTAGTGGGTCAATTATTAGTGCGTTGGTAAATGGGTTAATGGCTAGGGGTTAGTGACTAGGTGTTATACAATTTAGAAGCTAGGAGTTACATGGGTTATGGGGTAGTAGGTAGGGGTTAGTGATTAATGGGTTGATATGCTATGCATTAGTAGGTTCGTGGATTGGTGATCAAGGGTGATATGAATTAGGGGTCCATTGACTATAGGCTATTTGATTACTAAATTAGTTGTTAGGGGTTATGGTTTAGAGGTTTTAATGGGTTAGGGGGTAATGGTTAGAGAGAATTTGGATCAATGAGCTAGTGGGAGCATATTTTACCACTAATCTATTAACCCTATAATCTTTAACCCATAAACCGATCAAACACTAACCCATTAATTACTAACCATTATTTTTTATTTCTTTTATGATTGTTATCTCTTATATCTTATGTAGAAAATCTTCTCTTATTCAACCATTTGTTCAAACGACACTTCTCCATATTCTACTTTCAACATTCTAATTAATAATACTTTTCAATCTTTTGGAATATTTTCCATTCCTTCTTTTTTTTCACAGAAACTGGAGAATTTTATATCTTTAGAAAGGTGTGGTCAAGACCATTGAGTACATAATCAGTTTAAAAAATACCCCATAACTCCCCAAAAAATTGTTGCATACCTGGTTCTACAGTGACTATATATTTTCCCTTGCTAATTCTCCAGAAACTTAGCCTACTATTATTCTGTAAAGAGTAAATCCGGTAGAAAATATCGTTGATACATATACAAAAATAAAACATGGAGATTACATATTGAATTTTGATAAACTACCAAGTTATTGCTTGATGGCTGGCATTCCTTCTTTTTCCCATTCCTATGCCATGGGCTCGTTGAGGTATGGAAGTGGACATACATATGTTGTTGACTCATTCCTTGATCCTTGGCTGGAGCTGCCTACTGGAGAGGATTGTTCTTGGTTCCCTTCCAATTGTTCAATTTTGAATTTCATTTCCTCATTCAGACTTCTCAGCGCATACACTTCATCCTGCAGTTGACCGATCAAATTTTGATGCTAAGAAAGTGTTTCCAAAACAAAGGAGATAGTGGAGCGTAAGGTTCCCACTCTAATCTGCAATCACTAGCGATCTTCATCCTCATTCTCCTTCATTTCCCTGCCGAGGACTGGGAATCCTCCTCTGCTATCCAAATTCATTCTTCCTAAGGTGAAGCGCCTAGCTGGCTCACCAACTTCGTAAAAAAATGCTCTTCCTTCTAAGACGCACAAGGAGAATTTTCTTCGAACTATTCGCCACCCCAAAACATAAAGAAATCAGCCTAGGAAATTTGAACCCTGAGAAAATGGCCAACCTTCCCACCACCGAACACTCACCAAAGCTAAAATCCTCCAAACACTTCGACTGTCATACTCTTTGTCTGCTGCTACACTGAATATAACCACATTGCCGCCGCAAAGCCATTTAAACACATGATTAGGATGAATGTATCTAGAGCCATTATTTCACACCTCGACCTGTACCTTCCCAAACTGGAATAGCCATATTCGACTGCCCTCCATGACCTCAAAAGAACAATTGGTGACGATTGCAGTTCTCTGAGCCATTTGCCTTAGACCAAGACATACCATCCCACTTTCTACAAGAATATTAGTCCTGCTCCAGGCTCCAAATTCATCTGAACTGATGTACCTTCCACTCGAATCCATTACGAGGGTGTAATGTCTCACACACTCAGGGCGAATTATTGCCATCATGCTTTCCTTCCTCTATCTTATCAACTTTCGTGCTATGGATCTTGTGCCACGATACCTCAACCACCTCCCACTCGTCAAACAAGAGGGAGCCTTGAGCAGGGGGAGAATAGTAGGCTCTTGATCATGACGAAGGAGCGTAAGACTCCTCAAGATTGACCCCCAAGAGACTAGGGAATTTTTCAATTGCCCGATTGGAAAGTTCATCAACTTCATAATCGTTATGCCTAAAGACATGAAAAAAACACATGAGAATACCATTGGAGTGAATCCAGATTTGATCCACAATTTTCTTTAGTGAAAGGTCTCGTGACGAGGATCCTGAGATCATAAGACTTATAATCATTTTGGAGTCTCAAACTGCATTAAAGGTCTTGATTTGCTTTTGTTTGACTAATAAAATTCCCTGAAATAGAGCATAGGCTTCGTCTCTATTATTAGTTTCAATTCCTAGGTTCCAATAATAGCCCAAGACTTTATTTCTTCCGTGGTCTAAGAGAACCCCCCTTTCCGCACCTACCTCCTTTGAATGTTTTCCATTCTTCATATAAATAGTCATTTGATATTTTGTTTGTTAATTTTCTCAATCTTCGATAAATTTTTCTTCTAATATATCATGTTTATATTGTCTACATGGTCAAATTTTAGAGTTAATCCCAATCAACTCAATAAATTATAACAATGTCTTTTTTTATATCCTCATTTATTTTTTTAGAGGAGTTTATTCTTCAACAACTTAAGGATTTCTCTGTTTAATTTTCCAAAAAAATTAACATTTGAAAAATTGTTAATAAAAAATTTGGATTGCGTCCATACATTTTTATGCTTATATTTTTTTCTAATAAACTACATTTTGCATACGTATTGCACTATTAATAAATATTCAATTATTTAACCATAAATTTTTCAATTTTTAGACTATTCTTTCTTAAAAAAATCATACAAAGGGAGATTTTTTACCATTATTTTTATTGGTTGATAACTCATATAGTCTCTAGTCATTGGTACTAGAATGGGGCATGAAGACATTTAGAAAGCATTGAAAGGTCCCCAACTAAAAAGATTATTCCATCTATAGTTATGGACTTTTCTACTATTTCCACTGGAATCGATTATGTTTGAAAGTGTTTTGAGTGGAATCTATTACATGTTAATGTAGTCTATGAAGACATTTAGAAAGCATTGAAAGGTCTCTAACTAAAAGTGTTATTTCATCTCTAGTTTTGAAATCTGCTACTATTGCCAGTAGAATCTATTATGCTTGAAAATGATTTGAGTGGAATCTGTTACATGTTAATGTAGTCCATGAAGAAATTTAGAAAGCATGGAAAGGTCTCCAGTTAAAAGTGTTATTATATCTTTAGTTTTGATATCTGTTATTATTGTTAGTGAAATTGATTATGTAAAAAAAAGTTTTGAGTGAAATTGTAATACCCATTTTTATCTGACTATTTAGACAACATGTTTATTATTTGAGGGTGTTTGCTTGCAAATAACCCTGTTAATAAATACTTGATAAATGTTAGACTTGTTATGAAATTCTTAAAATATCAAATGTGAAAATGATTAGTTATACAATATATCTTGTTGAATCTAATTTATGGATGATCATGATTGTATAGATCTTGGACAAGGGAATGCAGGATCTTCCATACCTGATTATTCAATTGTATGTTTTTTATTTATTTGTTTGTTAAGTGAATTTTTTATATGAATTTTGTGGTTTATAATTATCATCAGGAATTTCTGGTTGAAAATATAGTGCAAATTCTGTTCAACTGTTGATTTTAATGGCTTAATTCCAATTTATGATTATCCTTGAAATTGGAATTGCTTTATATTGAAAACTTGAATTGAAATTGGAAAAATTGAAATACATATTACATTGAAATGAAAATATAAAGGATGCGGTGGCCTAGAAATTATAAATTATCTTGTGTAAATTCTTAATATTGTTATTTTATTTTGATTTTTATATTAAAGGAGAATTAAATTTTAGTTGTCGATTGTTTTTTAATTTTATTTTGTTTTGTGATTGGTTGAATTGGTAACTTGCAATTAAGCACGAGTAAATTGGGATGAGAATCGTGAAACCTCATTTTTATATTTCCTTCCATTTACAAAACACTTCCAAATAAATCTATACCCCTACAGCTACTTTATTTATTTTAACCTTCATACTAAAACAGAATTAAATTTTAGTTTACAGACTTTTCCTTATTTAATCTTATTATGAAACAAAATTGAATTTTCATTTCTGAACCGTTCTTTTATTTTGATCTTCACAGTAAAATAGAATTGAGTTTTCATTTGCAAATTCTCCTTCTATGTGATCTTCATATTAATTAAATAGAATTGATTTTTTATTTACAGACTATTCTTTTATTTTAATCTTCATACTTAATTAGAATTGGATTGGGCTTCATAATTCCCCCGCTATTTAACAACGAATGATGCGATTTTGTGTAATTTAAAAACTTCGTTGAGTGTTGAAACTTTGTAATATCTAAACATAGTGCTATCCAAGTCAAAGTTGAAGTGACTCATATTTACAGTCAAACTTTAATGTTAAAAGATATATGGAATGTATAATGATGAATACACATTATAAGGTATTATCTCATATTTATTTTCACACTTTAATTTTTAAAGTTATATGGAAAATATAATGATGGATACACTTTATATGGCAGTGTTAAGTGAAATTCCTTGGTTAAGATAATACTATCAATATAATGATTAAGGTGTAACCACATTTATTATATGTATTAATATACATGTGCTTGTTATATAATGATGGATATGCTTTATGTGGTATTGTTAAGTGAAGTGAAATTCCTTAGTTAAGTTATTATTGATGAATCAAATATATAAAGTGTAATATATATATAATATTTGGGGTTGTAATTTCAAATATAAATTGTAGTCATTTGGTAATTGATTTTCATAGAATTATTTCATTTACTATAAGAATATGATATTAGGAAAGAAATCTTTTGATAATTTTATTAATTGCCTATAATATAAAATTTAACATAAAGATATTAGTAAAAAGGTTACAAATAAGATTTAATATTTTAGTTAATATACCTTAGTTTCAAATGAGGTCTTTGGTCATGATGACATGACTTGTCAATCTATGTTAATGTTTGTTCCTTAAAAACTCATATAAGGATATATGTGTGTTATGCAATCCTTCCAATAGTGCAAAAGTTGTGCCTTGCACAAGTTGACTTTTTCTTTTGACCACCATGGCACCAAGTGGATGTCACATTGGTTACCATTACCCATTCATGTGGGGCTATTCGCATATGAACTTTCAACAAGGTTATAGAAGGTACAAAACCCTAAAACTAATAAGGAGTTAAGGCATACAAAAACCCTAACCTTAACCCTATACAATGATCATGATACTTATCATTTTTCACACTTTATCCTTTTTGTCTCCTTATCTTTTTGGATTTTTGGGTGTACTGAACAAAGAAGGGATTGTACCTCATTTCATGGGAAGAGGCTGAAGGCCCAGAGGGAATGTAGCTGAAAAAAGATAAAAGCCAAAATTTTAACCTTCTAGATGCTCGCCCAAAGAGGCCATGAGAACAATGAAATTTTTCTCTTAAAAGAATTGAAGACCTACAAAAACAATTTCACATTATATAGATGTCCCGCTTGTTGAGGTGTGTACATGCATGCAATGTCCCTTTCTTTCCATGCATATGGAATTCTGTGTACCTCTAGCTTCAAGTGACATTGTGGTACTCCTTTCAAGTTTTAAGTTACCCAATTTTTCTGGACTTTAATTAATTAATGACAAATAAATGGTTTTTGAAAAAGGTTGCATTGAAAACGAAGGTGCAACACACCCTCTACAAAGGCACCCATAAATGAGACAATACGAATCCTTGTATGTCATGAACCCCATGCCCAAAAGTCTTACCCCCCATCCACTCCATATTCTTTACATGACTTAGAGAGGGTCCACCTAGGAAACACTCCTTGACTTGAGGAAAGACTCACCCGATAGGTCACCTTAACAACACTCCCACACCTAAACTTGGCAAGTTGCATAAGGTCTTTGAGCACCTGTTTAATTTGAGAAGGTAGTTTTGATGCAGATGTTTAGGTGGCTCTTGTATTAAATGTGATTTTACTTGCCATGATAAATTTGACTTGAGACCCATGGAGGGCACACTCATTTTTCTTTGAAGGACCTTGCTTGGTGGACTGTTTGGAGGAAAAATCCTAGCTTGGGCCTTTGTTGGAGCAGAAAGCCCATAGGTTGGATGCCATCACCCACACACTAGGTGCTGACATATGATGGATGTTACCTTTGGATGCAAGAGAGGACACCTTGGAGGTTGACACCTAGCCCTTTCTAGCCCAACGAATTTCCTTTAGAGGCCTTACACCACACTTCTTGGACTTGACGTCTTGACAAGGGATAGGGTTTGATGGTGGTGGTGATGACTTGTTGGAGGATTGTGACTTTTGATGAGGAGGAGCCCTTCCGCAATGACACATGGACTTTGGAGACCCAAAGTCTTCTCCAAGAACTTCAATGACTTGTTAAAGATGCCAAGACATCACCTTATTAGGGTGTGACATCACCTTTAGGGTTTTCTTTTTGTGTAAAAATTAAATTATTGTTGTAAAGGGGAAAAGTAAAGGAGATTGACATCCTTATTTTGTGTTTTACCCTAATTAAGTGGAAAAAATTAATTTATGTGACCTAGTATAAATAAAGGTCATTTGACATTTCATTATTACAACTCACTCTCTCTTGAGTGAGAGATATTTGGCTAAAATTTTCGCCCCTCTTGGGAAAATCGCATCTCTCTCTCTTTGATGCTATTTGGATGCTTAAAACTTGTCTGGTGTAGCTAAAGTGGTGCAATATATTCTTGGATGTTTGTCTCTTGCTATGGTGATGAAAAATACTTGGTAGATAAGGGTTTATCTTGCATATCTCTTGGAATTGGTTTTTCTTTCTTCTTTCATGGTTTTTCTTGGCTAAACCCTTGGAGGCGTATAAGGGAATTCACCCTCCACCGAGTTCATCATTATTGTTGAGTGGTTAAGTTATTTCAAAGGTTGCTAGGAGGAGTAAAAGGGCTTACACCCTCCTAGATTTACCTTGTTAGTTTTACTTTCTCTAGGGAGTAAAATGGATTACACCCTTAGAGAAGTAGTAGAACAAACCTTACACAAGAAGACTCCACAACCAATTGACAAGGCACTAATCTAAATTTGCATTGGAGAAATAAAATCATTGCATCGGTATAGATGAAAATGAGAGATACCGTATTTGTTTGTGCCCTAAGGGCATCTAGCTTAGTCTAGTAACTCTTTTGTTGCAATTAATTAAATGATACAACCATTAAGGATGCAACAAAACTCTTTCTTTCATCTATTAGTCACTCTTCCACTGTTGAAATTTACTTGTAAACCTATATTACTATTCTACGACTCATTTTCTATCTTTTTGACGGTTTACTTTTTTATTTTTATGGTTGGAACTTGTTGTTGTAGCAGTTGTTTGCTACATCCACAAGGCCTCCCTAATACTTTTTTGATAACTTCATTTGGAATCCCTATTTCACCGTCAAAGTTCATGCTTAAAGATTGGAATATTATCTGCTTGTTTAGTACTTCACTGTCCAATAAATATTTGGTGGTACTTTTGACAATTAATTCAACAGTAACTATCTCTTTTTATTGCTTATATATATTCTTGTTTACTATTGTAATATAGGAAAACAATCTTCACTTTCTTGTCCATTTGATTATATGGCTTGTATCTCTATATTTTGTCTTGTCTCGGAAAGGTATAACAGACTCTTGTAGGTACAATCTACTTTGGCAACCTACCAACTTCAACAAGACTCTTATACAAGCCTTTTTCCACTTCCTAAATCGACCTATAGGGGTTTCACTCTTTATTACTTCACTTTCCATCTCATTCCCCCTAGGGTCATCGAGATTCCCCCTTGTGGTGATTTTCATCATCACTAAAGCGAGGGGAGTATCTATCTAAGGTGATAGTGGGAAATTACTCCCATAGTTGTCTCACGTTTGTGGATTGGGTCGAGGTTTGCCGAACCTACACTATGTGCGATAAACAACCAAATATATGTTTTGTTTTAAATATGAGGATGTCATCCAGATATACCACCGCAAAATAATTGGTGAAGGGCCGCAATATATCATCCATAAACCACATGAAAGTTGTTGGAGAATTTGTTAAACCAAAGGGCATGACTAGCCATTCGAAAAGAGCTTCTTCTGACTTGAAAGAAGTCTTCCATACATCAGTATGTTCTATTGGGACCTGGTGGTAGCCATAATTTAGATCAATCTTACTGAAGTACTTGGCCTCCTTGAGCTGGTCAAGAAGGTCATCAATTTGGGGAATTGGGTACTTATTTCTAACTGTGATTTTGTTTAGGGCCATGTAATCAATACAAAGTCATCGGGTACCATATTTATTTTGTACGAGCACAATTGGGCTTCCGCAGGGTGAGAAACTGGGTCAAATGTGCCCCTTTTGAAGAAACTCTTGGATCTAGCGTTTGATTTCCTTGTTTTCCACAAGAGAGCATCAATATACTATCCCATTGGGTAGCAGTGCACCAGGGTTTAGATCGATTGAATGCTTGACCTGACAGTGCAGTGGTACCCCGATGGGTGAGGATAAGTTGTCTTTGTATTATTCCACGACCTTGTCCACATGTTTCTGTTGCATGGAGAGGCCCTGCGTAGAATCCAAGGATGTGGCGACGACCTTCTGTTCACTTTGAGAGCGAATCATAAAGAAGACAAATTTCTCGGTCTGGGAAATGAACTTCTTGCATTGTTTAGTAGAGATCAAAGAAATGGCAGTAGACAAAGCTACCTCTGGTATCCTGTAAAATTATTTACCCAAAGTAATAATAACACTACGAGGTCTAGACTCATATACAACATGATGTTTCCACAAGTATGGTTGGCCTAAAATAACATCACAAACTTCAAGGGGGAAATATCACACACTACCTTATCCTTGAAGGGCTTGATGTCGTAGGGCAGGGGACATTGTTGGCTAACGCAAATATCTCTCTCTTGGCAGAGGCACCCAATGGTGTAGGGTTGCGGGTGTGGTGTTGTTGGTAGACCCAACCTCTTGATGACCTATGCTGAGATCAAGTTCTTTTGGCTTCCACTATCGACAATAAAGTGCAACGAAGTATCTTTCACCCACATTTGTGAGTGAAAAATACACTCACCTTCCTATAGTTCTTCTGGTTCATTGGGTTCTGCATCAATGATTTGTTTCCCCTTGTCCAAATCAGATTCAAATTTGGAACCTGCCTCTAACTCTAAGGCTTTCACCTCAACTACTAGGGACTGCTTTGAGAAACATTCATTAGTGTTATGGCAAGGGATTTTATGGAATTCACACCACTTCCCAGTATCTTTCTTCGTCTTCTCATTACCCTTCTTTGTTTGCAGCTTGGACTGGTTGTTACGAGGGGCTCCATCCTTTCTCTGTTCTTTATTCTATGGGTTGGGGTTGCCTTTGCCCTGCTTTTGCTGTGAGGAATTTGAAGATCCAAACTCTCGCTTCTTCTATTTAATTTTTTTCTCGATTTTGACAACATATCGATAAGTCGTGCCTAGTGATGAGATGTCTAGAAACTCTATTTCTGTTTGTATGTATTGATGAAAACTACTATGGTACTTGAGCATTAGATGTCATTCATAGTCTTTGATACCCAATTTGGTGCACAGGGTATGGGAGATATTTGTTAACTCTAGCACTGTTTGGTCCCTTTCTTGTCATAGTGTGGTCCATCTCATGTACTGGTCATTGTAGCTTCCAACAAGGTAGTATTGTTCCTTAATAACATACCTGAAATAATCCCAAGTGGGTGCAACCATAAATATTGGAGATTCCTCAATGGCCCTTTTCTCATAGTAAGTCTCCCACCAATCCTTGACATGGGGGACAACCTTAAGGAGCGCAAAGGTAATATTTTTTCTATCAAAAAAATTATGGACCGAAAAATACCTTTCCAGTAGATTCAACCATTTATTTAGGGCATCTGCATCTATCTTACCTTCAAATACAAAAATATCAGAACTCACTTGTACCTTAAAGGGGGCGGCACCTCCAAAGTGGTCTCTTTACGAAGATGCGTCGACTGTTGGCAGTCATTGAAGGATATGATCTGAAAATGAAGAAGACTTGTCTCTTTTAAATTATTTGTAAGTGTTAATTATGTGTGCTTGGGAAAAAGGATCAATTTGCAAACACATAAATTAAATATTTTTCACACTTAAGATGTGCATAATAACCAACAATTAGCAGCCAACAGTAAACACATAACACAACAAATGATAAATGATTTCACCCCTCTCTTGGGCTACATCTCCTGGTCTAGCGTCCAATGGATCTTTTATATTATTTTCTTAAAGTGATAAAAACAATGCTTTACAGTGCTCAAAATTCCAAATAGATGGCTCCAATGGCTCCAGAACATCCAAAAACCCCTAACTGGGCTCTTTCGGCACCTGGTTTGGCCAAAAAATGAGGAAAATATCCCCCTGAAAAGTTTCCCCTTCAAGCTTGCTATTTCTGGTTCTCCAATTCGCACATGTGTGTGACTAACCCAGCTCCCGCAGTGTTACCGGACCAAAAAACCAACACCACACGGATCCCGCAAATCGTGACATAATTTCGAACTGTTAGCACGTTTAACGCCCCCCTTGGGTGGAGGTCTTGGTCGCATGGGGGGCATGTGGCCACGTCCCAACACCTAACTCGCATACAGTTGTGCTCCCACGCTCTAGGGTCATATGGAGTGGCCATGTGGCACCATTCCCACGCTTTCTGGGCTAAACCTCTGTGGATATCAACCGCGCGCGCCAAAGGTTATATGGGGGGTCGTATGTGGTGGTTTGAACCAGGGGCTGGGGCCATGCCCTGACCCTTTTCTCCATCGCCCATACTCCAATTCAAATTCAAATATATATGAGGTTGTATATGGTTAAGAAACAACCTACGGGCAGGCTGGTAGCCCGGTCCCTGCCAAACCTTTGATGTGTCCACCTGGAGGTCAGGGGTTCGACCCTCGCGCATACCACTATTTTATCAACAAGAAGGGTGCCACATGCCATCCCACGACTGGGCCATGTGGCACCATACTACTGGTCTACCAACTACCGCATGTCACCAATGGATAGGTCCAACTCAACTGCCAATGCATCTGCCAAATCAACACTCCCACATCACTATACGGTCAATTGCCACGTCAGCACTGTATGGACTGTATAGTTATCAAAATTACGCCTGTTTGGAAAAATGGACATAACACGATATCTCACTTATACGACGTCTGTTTGAACCCGTTCAAGTTGCGTTGGGATCGTTAGGACGAGGCCTACGCACATGTCCATTTTGAAGAAATTCCGAGCAATTTGATTTTTGAGCAAAATTTGATCCCCTGGATCACTCCTCCCCATTGGGAAGTTTTTGGACCTCCAAAAGACTACTTTCAGTCCATCTGAAGATGAGGGTATAGTTCCCTCACCTTTCCAACCTCAATCCATCTAGCCTTTCTTGGATTTGTGCCTTTAAGACCAACACAAAACTTGTCATGTCTTGTCTTGTACTTGGCTTGGCTCTTTTCCAACTGTTCTTGTGCCATTTGATGCACCAACTGACTTTGTTCAATGAACTTCTTTGCTAAATTAATTTCCTAATGACCATCAATAGCAACATCTTTCCCAAAGATAAAATCTAAAGGAGATTTTGGCAAATAGCCAAAACATGCTTCAAATGGAGGTGTTTGAGTCAATGAACGCTTAGCCCGGTTATAAGCATGCTGAAAGTAGTGTATATGCTCATCCCAAAACTTAGGATTCTTTCTTTGTAAACTAGCCACAGTCTTTCCTACACCAAAATGGCCAACAACAAGAGAAGAATGTGCTTCCCTTACCATGTTGTCTCTTTCACCCTGTGAAAAACATAGCTTGCCAAGATACAAAAATTTACCATGCACATAGGAATCCAATTCCTCAACTTGGTTAGTACGACACAAAGTTGCATAAACATCTTTGAAATCAACATCTAAAACATATTGTTCAACATAGCTCTCATGCATGATAGCATTATGCTTAAAAATAACTGAAGCACTAACAATAGGCCTAGTAAGCATATCAACAACTTTGTCATAAATGTCTTTCTTATACCTTATCACCAAGTGGAATACATAGCTTGTCAAGGCATGCAATGGAGATTTCTTTGATTTTAAAGATTTCTTCCACATGTCTCCTTCAACAATCATATTCGTAGTCTTGTTCAAGGCTCTACATACGCCATATACCATCTTTATCTGGTACCAAAACAATTGGTGATCCACATGGCGATGTTCTTGGTTTGATGACCTCTTTGTCAAGCAACTCTTGGACTTGTTTTTTGATTTCAACATTCTCCATGACTGACATCCTGCACATGACAATGTTTGGAAGAGGACCATCTCGTTGCAATAGAATCTCATGTTGGATACCCCTTTCAGGAGGCAATCCCCTTGGCTCCTAAAACATCTCAACATTTTCGTTAACAACCTCATATACATCAGGTGTTAACTTTGCATCACATCCTTGGAAAACTTCTTCTTCATCATTGTCTTTGGGTTTAATCATAAAAAATACAAAGTTCTTACTAGCATTGACTAGTCTCTTCATTTGTCCAACATTTGTAAGTGAAAAATTCATCTTCTTTGTATGTGCTCTAACAATGTACTCAACTCCATTTTTGAACAAATGATATTTGTTCTCATGACAATGAAAGATTGCTCTCTTATCATATAAATATGGGCTTCCCAACACAATACCACAAATATCCAATGGAATAACATCAAGATCTACCTCATCTATATAGTTTGCAGTGATGGAAAATATAAGTTTACACCTTATTGTCACATGCAATTTGACATTGTCACATATCCATCCTAGAGGGTACGGTTTAGAATGTGGAGTAGTTTCCAAATTTAATTTCTTGACAGTGTCTTCATAAATGAGTTTTGCTTGTGATCCCGTATCAAAGAGAGTATCTATCTTGGTATGTTTTGAAATTACCCTTATGTGAAAAATATATATTCTTTCTTTTTCATGTTGAGTTACATTAAAACTAATACTACTTGAAGAACTAGTACTTGGAATAGAATCCTTACCTTGAAAACCCATGGCTGTGATTTTTGTTTCATCTTCCGAATCAGATCCTAAATCTTGTTGTACAATTGCAACAATGTTTGGTTTCTCTTTGTTGTTGAACTGTTTGGGTCTGTTTTCAGAATGAAGTTTTCAACAATGGTCATCATCATGGCCATCCTTTGAACAATGTTTACATGAGAGTTTCTCTCTCTCTTTCTTGACTGAAGCATTTTTCTTTCCATTTCCTTCAAACTTCCTCTTTCCCTTGTCTCCATTATTAAAAGACTTATTGTTTCCCTCTTGAGGATCATTCCTTCCTCTTGCCTCTAAATGAGTTTCATGTACACAAAATTCATCTAGATTTGAAGGGTTAAACATAAGTATTGTATGCCTCAAGTAGCTATGAAAACCCCCAATGTATTTGAGTAAAGTTTCTTGAGAAGACAAATCTATACCCAAAACCAAAGCTTTTCTCCTAAATTATTGAGTGAAGCTTTGCACATCTTGCCCTTCAGTTTGCCTAAAGTTTTGCCAATCCATGATAGTTTTCTGCATGTATGATAATGGATAAAATTGCCTTTTAAGTGCAACAATACAATCATTCCAAGAGGATAAAACTTTACCATGTTTCTTCATGTCCTCTTGAGTTTTGACTTCCCACCAAATGAGTGCCACACTGTCCAATCTTAAAGAAGCAAGCTGAATCTTAGTTCCATCATCTATGATCCTTTGTATCCTACAATACATTTCAATCTGACGAATCCAGTTATCCAATTTATCAGCATTTACCTCTCCATTGTACATAGGCAATTCAAAATTAATATCAAGCTTAAGCAAAGGAGTTTGTAGAGGAATTTTACCATGTTATTTTGGAGAATTTGGAGGTGGTTGTGAAATGGTAGAAGAGGTGGAAGATGGAGGTGAAGTAGGTGGAGAATCACCATTCCCTCCATTTCCCTTTGGAGTTTTATCACCACTGTTTCCATTGACCTTTGGCAAGTTGGAGATTTCACCTTGCAATCTTGCATTTCTTTCTTCAAACAAAACTTTCACCATCTCAGTCATATCATAGAAATATTTTCGGAAAGTTTCCTCCTCTGAAGGAAGAGTTCCATGACTCTGCTCATGAGCCATACTTGGTGAATATATCCTTGAAGCTTGAGGTGATTTGATAGTTCTCATTCTTGAAAGTTGAGAACTTGGCTCTACAAGTTGACCTTCTCATCTTGTGAGCTTCAACCTTGTAAGCATCGGAAAAACAAAACACTTGCAAACAATCAAGCCTTCAAAAACCTATGCTCTGATACCAACTTGATCTAAAAATGAAGAATACTTGTCTCTTTTAAATTATTTGTAAGTGTTAATTATGTGTGCTTGGGAAAAAGGATCAATTCAAAAACACATAAATTAAAGATTTTTCACTCTTAAAATGCACATAATAACCAACAATTAACAACCAACAGTAAACACATAACACAACAAATGCTAAAGGAATTCACCCCTCTCTTGGGATACATCTCCTGGTCCAGCTTCCAATGGATCTTTTATATTATTTTCTCAAAGTGCTAAAAATAGTGCTTTACAGTTCTCAAAATGCCAAATAGATGGCTCCAATGGCTCCAAAACATCAAAAAAACCATAGTTGAGCTCTTTTGACACCTGGTTTGGCCAAAAAATGAAGAAGATATCCTCCTGGAAAGTTTCTCCTTCAAGCTTGTTGTCTCTGGTTCTCCAATTCACACATGTGTGTGACTAACCCAGCTCTTGTAGCATTACTGAACCAAAAACCTAACACCACGCGGATCCCACAAATCATGGCATAATGTCGAACCGTTAGTGTTTTTAGAGCCCCCTTGGGCGGAGGTGTTGGTCGCATGGGGGTCATGTGGCCACATCCTAGTGCCTAACCCGCATATAGTTGTGCTCCCGCGCTCTAGTGTCATATGGAGTGGTCATGTGGCACCATTCCCGCGCCTTCCGAGCTAAACCTCTGTGGATATCAACCACACATGCCAAAGATTATATGGGGGGTCGTATGTGGTGGTTTGAACCAGGGACTAGGGCTAAGCCCCAACCCTTTTCTCTGCTTCCCATACTCCAATTCAAATTCAAATATATATGAGGTTGTATATGGTTAAAAAACAACCTACGGGCAGGCTGGTAGCCTGGGCTCTGCCAAACCTTTGACGTGTCCACCCGGAGGTCGGGGGTTCGACCCTTGCTACTACCACTATTTTATCAACTGGAGGGGTGCCACGTTGCACCATACTACTAATCTACCAATTGTCACGAGTCACCAATGGACAGGTCCAACTCAACTTCCAACTAGCCTGTCAACTCAACACTTCCACGTCACTCTATGTTCGTACAGACTGTATAGTCAACACTGTACGGACTATAAACTCAACAAAATTTTGCATGTTTGGCAAAATGGACAAAACACGATATCTCACTCATACGACATTTGTTTGAACATGTTCAAGTTGTGTTGGGATCATGAGTATGATGCCTACGCACATATCCTTTTTGAAGCAATTTCGAGCACTTTGACTTTTGAGCAAATTTGATCCCCTGGATTAGGCTATGTGCAAAATTATCCATCATCTTGTTCTTTTGTCGCGCAAGGGCTTCCTCGAGAAACGGTTCAAAAGGATTTCATCTACTCTTTGAATGGTAATGTAAGAATGGATGATACATTTGACTTGAGGCCCTTGGAGGGTGCACTCAGTTTTCTATCCAGGACCTTGCTTGGTGGACAATTTGGAGGAACAAGCTTAGCTTGGGTCTTCATTGGGGCAGGAAGCCCATAGGTTGGATGACATGATCCACAAACCAAGAACTGACAGATGATGGATGTTACCTTTGGAGGCAGGAGAGGACACCATGGAGGTCGACACCTAGCCCTTTCTAGCCCAATGAGTTTCCTTTGGAGGCCTTACACCACACTTCTTTGGCTTGACATCTTGACTAGGGATAGGGTTTGATGGTGGTGGTGATGACTTGTTGGAGGATTGGCACCCTTTGATGAGGAGGATCCCTTATTGAATGACACATGGCCTTTGGAGGCCCAACGTCTTCTCCAAGCACTTTAACGACTTGCTAAATATGCCAAGATGTCACCTTATTAGGGTATGACGTCACCTTTAGGGTTTTCTTTTTGTGTAAAAAATAAATTAATGTTATAAAGGGGCAAAGTAAAGGAGGTCGACCTACTTATTTTGTGTTTTACCCTAATATGTTGATGTTGTAGGGCCACACCTACTTAGGGTGTGGCCCTGCAACATCAACATATACGCCCTCCATGGGCTCATAAGTCACAAGGATCATAGCAATGTCAATCACATCTAATCATCAATTTTATTAAACATGTGCATAAAACCCCCTTTACCCAGACAAGTGCTAAAAGACATTATACTAATCTACAAGCCAAGTTTGGAGGAAACGCTAGGGCGTCCTATTGGGCTAATGCTCATTGGATGTGGGATGTTTCCAGGAGAAGTCAAACCTAGGCCATGTGAGTAGATAACGTGGTAAGGGATTTCTAGGCAAGGGGTGCAATGATAGCAGGGAAATAAATGGCTTACCTGTGGGTGCCTCTAAAGAGGGTGAGATGCACTTGTCATGGATGGAAATGTTTCCAAGCCCATTCATGCCTTTCATCTTTATTCTTATTTATTTTTCTTTCAAGAGGCTAGTTAGGGAACACTGCCATGGCATGGTGACCAGTGGTGGCAATGTTACTCACAAGCATTTCACGAAAATGAGAATGTTGGCTCGTGATGAGACCCCCTTTCTCTTGGCTATGCCACTAAGAGCCACTACCTTGGCGTGGTGACCAACTGTTGGCAGTGTCACACCACTACATGCCCATGGACCTAATATTTTGGCTCGTGATGAGACCCCTATCCTCTAACCAGGTCTTGTTTTATTTTTTTTATGGGTCCCTCAGTTTCTTGCAGATAAGCTTTTTATTGCTTTCTTGGGGATCCCTAGGCGAAGCATCTCAAGGTTTCATTCTTTTGGATTTTATCTTTTGCCAACTAATTTTACCCATTGGGCCTTTATCCCCTTCTTCCCACAAGGCAAGATACAACCCTTAGATATTTGGCCAAGCCAATGCCCAGACCAGTGTAATGGGATGTATGAGCGGGAAAAAGGATGAAAATTGGTAAGTATGGTGGGAGCGGACGATGGCCTTTCATGAATCCCCCCAGTGGTAACTCAAACCCTATGGGTACCAGCTTACTAGGGCATCTTTTCATTCCCCCAAGGTGCGGTCAAGTGGAAAAGCATAAGATCCAAGCACACGTTAGAAGAAAACAAGAATTAAATGCACATATTCAAAGGTTTTGAGGATCAGAGTGACATATACCATGATACCCAGACTCATTACCTCATGGAGCAAGATCCATCTCTGCTACATGACAAGGCTGAGGTGATGGATGTTGTTGTTGCTGACAAAATGGAGGTGCTAAAGAATAAAAGGATGGGCCCTCCAGGGCCATTCTCAAGTCAATCTGGCTCTCGGTACTCCATGTCTAAGACCTGTGGGCCTCGATACATAATATCATTAGTTATCCCTAGGTTAGGGGATAACAATCTCAACCATTGATTAGGGATGAGATGAGATGATCTCATCCACCCATACTTTAGGTTTCCTTATGCTTCCTTAAGGAGGGTGCAAGGGAAAATGAGAGGCTAATTATTCCTTGTTATGTTCACCAAGAGAGTTGGGAGAGCAGCATGAGGATGAGGTTGGAGGCATTGAGTGAGGAAAGATTGGGTGCCCCCATTCATGGAGGTAGCTAGGAGGCTTAGTCCTTCATTTATTTGTGCAGCTTGTTCTTGCTAGGAGGAGGGCGAACAACTAGCAAGGAGAAATTGCAGAGGTCAGTTTGCTTTGAGGACAGTTTCAATGAAGAGCTACAACACAGATTCAAAGTTTGGTGCAAGGGTTTCTCCATCAGAGCTTCCAGTTGGAAGAGAGCTTCAATTCAGTGGTTTTGGAAACTTGTGAGGAGGGTGCACCATCCTAGGGCGCATCTCTACCATTTGGACTTGTGTTTCAACTTGGTTCAAGCTGCTATTGTATCAGGTTCATTTTTTTATTGTACTTATTGTATTCCACCTTCTATTCTCCACATTTATACACTCAGATTCTAAACTGGTTTTTTCCTGGGGGGGTTTTATCAAGGGTCATGTTGACCAAAAATACATGTGTTCATTTTCATGTATGCTAGTGTTTAGAAAAACATTATTTCAGCTCCAAAAGATCTGTAGGTGTGTTACATATCTTATGGTATGCATGTGCTAACAACTTGTGACAAAAACTACACACTAGAGCACCTTAATGGTCTAGGTAACCGTAGCAGAACATCAAAGAAGTTACTTAACATTTTTTTGTTATAAAATAACAACAAACCCTTGTTTGACAGTTGAAACTTAGAGCCAACTTGAGGTCAAAGACATACCTGGTTGGCAGCTTGTTAGGACCTAAAAAATCTTCATGGTATCAGAGCTTGGTGGTTGATTTTTGTTGAGTTTTGGACAACATCTTGGTGGACTGTTTTAGACATCTTTTGGGCAGATTTTGTGGACAACCATTGACTGAGTTTAGTGGCAGCTTGTTGGTAGAACTTTTGTGGAGAGTTGTAAAGAAGTTGGTGGACATTTTGTTAGTATCTTTTTACACCTACGTGGTAGGAGTGAGGCTGATTTTTCACGACCTCTTTTCACACCTATATTGCTAGGAGTGAGGTCGGTGTTCGTTTGCCTCTTTTCACACCTGTGTTGACAGAAGTGAGGCAATGTTCCTTTGCAGTTGTAGAATCAGTTTGAGTGCAGTCGACGATGATGTCATCATCTCAGATGTGTGTGGAGGATAGGCTAGCTGGAGCTAGCAACTAGTCTCCTTGGAAGGCCAGGATTGTCTTTGTCTTGGAGGACCTCGAACTATGGGATATAGTTCAGGCGATTGTTCATGTTACTCCTGCTAGTGCTCCCATCTTGTTAGCAAAGTTCAGGAAGAGGAACAACAAGGCAAAGAGGACGATATGTGATGCAATGCGGGATCACATCATTCCCCACTTGACTGGGAAAGCCTATGCATTTGAGATGTGGGCATCTTTATGCAAGCTTTATAAGAGCGCTAACCAAAATTGAAAGATGCTTCTGTATGATCGACTCAAGGGAATTCCAATGCTCCAGGATGAGTTAGTTACTTCTTACCTTGGTCGATACACCTAGATAAAAAATGATCTTGAAGCCGTCGGAGAGGTAGTGGACCCAGACTCTATGGTGAGGACAACCTGAAACAACTTCACCAAACCATGGGGTCCATTTGTTCGTGGCATTGTTTCCAAAGAGATCATGCCCACTTGGGAGATATTGTGGGATGATTTCATTGAGGAGGAGACTAGACTTATATCAGAGACTTCTAGACATCAAAAAACATTGCAGGGTGATGAGGATCTTTCTCTTTAGACAAAGGGAAAGAAGAAGATCGATAGGGGAGGTTGACATGGTCCCAAGTTTGGGGCCCCACCATAGGGAGAGAGCAGTGGTGGGAAGAAGAGAGACATGAGAAACGTGAGATGCTTTGCTTATAGAGAGATGGGTCATTATGCAGAACAGTGTCCCAAGAATAAGAAGAAGCAACAAGATGTTTCAGTAGCGAAAGAAGAGGAGCTTGAGTTCGATGAGTTTGATGCACAGTTTGCGAGAGAGTGTGCATTCGCTACTACTTTGTCAGTTTTTAAGCCATCCAACATCAGGTGGGGAGACAGAGTTGAGGAGGACCTATTGTCTCACAATAATGATTCAGAGGGAGCTCAGACTCAATTTTCTTGGACACTGTCATCTAGGGTGACTGGTCCACCCGGGACAACTTCAGTTCCAAAGTTGTTGAGACAGAGGGTTGGTGCAGGGGCTTCAGAGCATCAAAGATTGATGAGGAGGAGCGATAGGGAACCAAAGAGGCTTGAGCCTCACTTAGCTATGGAGATGGGAAGATCATATTTCGGTTCCACTTCAGGTGGAAGCTACTTGGCGAGAGACCAAGTTGAGGATCTTGTTGAGATGACGAGATCCTGGTACTCTTGGTGATATACCAAGAGGGGAAGAATCTTGGTGAGATGCCAAGAGAGTGACTCTTGGTGAGATGCCAAGAGAGTGACTCTTGGTGAGATGCCAAGAGTAGAGACTCTTGGTGAGATGCCAAGAGAGTGACTCTTGGTGATATGCCAGGAGTAGTGATCGTTGGTGAGATGCCAATAGGTAGAAATCCTTGGTGGGAGACCAAGGTTGAGATCTTTGGTTTGATACCGAGATCTAGGTGATCTTGGATAGGTGGAGAGACACTTCCATCTATAGATCACATAGATTGAGCCAATCTGTGTCAAAGACTACTTTGATTGATCATGGTACAACCATAATCACCGAGTATTTTCCAGTAGGAAACCATGTCCACTACAGGGATGAGATTGGGGGTGGATGGCATTTTCCTCGGTAAGATGGAGTGTTGAGATTTGGGTACCTTGGAAAGTCGTCCCCTTATGTTTGTGAGCTTCTAAAAACATGTGGGAAGTACTTTGTACCATGTACCATGTACTTTATTTCTAATTTCACTTTGACTTAGGAGATTTAAGTCAACAATGAAATTTGGTCATTTTTGCCTAAAATGACAATTAATTCACTTTGTGGGTGAATTGAGGGACATAAAGTGAAACTATGGAAACTTAAATAAAGTGGGTTTTGAGTTGAGATTCTTTTGAGATGATCTCAACCATTGATTAGGGATGAGATGAGATGATCTCATCCACCCATACTTTAGGTTTCCTTATGCTTTCTTAAGGAGGGTGCAAGGGCAAAGGAGAGGCTAATTATTCCTTGTTATGTTCAGCAAGAGAGTTTGGAGAGGAGCATGAGGATGAGGTTAGAGGAATTGAGTGAGGAAAGCTTGGGCTCCCCCATTCATGGAGGTATCCAGGAGGCTTATTCCTTCATTTATTTGTGAAGCTTGTTCTTGCTAGGAGGAGGGCGCACTTGAGGAGGTGGACGCACAACTAGCAGAGAGGACTCGCAGAGGTCATTTTTCTTTGAGGACAGTTTCGATGGAGATATACAACAAAAATTCAAAGTTTGGTGCAAGGGTTTCTCCATTAGAGCTTCCAGTTGGTAGAGAGCTCCAGTTCAGTCGTTTTGGTAACTTGTGAGGAGGGTGCACCATCCTAGGGTGCATCGCTATCATTTGGACTTGTGTTTTAGCTTGGTTCAAGATGTTATTATATCAGGTTCATCTGTTTATTGTACGTGTTGTATTCCACCTTCTATTCTCCACATTTATACACTCAGATTCCAAACTGGTTTTCCCCAGGGGGGTTTTATCCAGGGTCATGTTGACCAAAAATACCTGTGTTCATTTTCATGTATGCTAGTGTTTAGAACAACATTATTTCAACTCTAAAAGATCTATAGGTGTGTTAGATAGATTATGTTATACATGTGCTAACATATTGTGACAAAAGCTACATGCTAGAGCACCTTAATGGCCTATGTAACCATAACAGAACAACAAAGAAGTTACTGAGCAATTTGTTGTTATAAAATAACAACAAACCCTTGTTTGACAGCTGAAACTTATATC
Source organism: Picea engelmannii (assembly GCA_009831015.1). Taxonomy (NCBI): domain Eukaryota; kingdom Viridiplantae; phylum Streptophyta; class Pinopsida; order Pinales; family Pinaceae; genus Picea; species Picea engelmannii. Next base: position 195,577 of record ML779604.1, on the reverse strand, counting down.
CAACTTGAGGTCAAAGACATACCTAGTTGGAAGCTTTTTAGGACCTGGAAAATCTTCAGTAATGACATAAATTCCGAAAGGATGATGAGGCTATGCCCAATAGAGAGATGCTACATGTGTTGATGAGACCCTAGATGCATGACTGTGGCATGACCATCAGATAGTCTATGTGTGTGACTATGAAAGAGCTTCTGTGGTTATGATGGTGATAATTGTGACATCATACGTTTGATCATGAGATGGCCTGTGTGGCCATACTACTTAAGACATGATTTGTTTGATCATGAGATAGCCTGTGTGGCTATGGTGATGCTACCTATAGACTGGTCTAAAAGACCTTCTGAGTCTTCCCCATGCCATGTGAGATGGATGGATGTGTTTGCGACCATTACATGACAGGCATCTTAGTTAATACCTCCCTAGCTAAGAGGGAGTGTTGATGTTTTGGTAGATGCGGGAGGTATTAACCTCCAGTATAACCTTGTACTTAGAGTAGAATATTCCAGAAGCAAGACAACCATTAAATAGATGTGTTAAAACCATAGAAGAGAAGTTGTCCCAAGGAGAATAAAAATAAAGATTTAGAAGGCCTCATAAAGAGAATTTGACCCCACCTAGAAAAGTCACTTGGACATGTTAGTATAAATAAGGAGGCGCCTTAGCTCATTCATAATCTCTCTCTCTCTCACTCACTCAACTAGTGTGCATGGCTAAGGAGCACCAACTACAACAGAACGAGGCGCAAGTTTGGAGATAATAGTGCATTGGTTTTCGTGGAGTATTCTTAGTCTTTCGGGTATTTCTCATGTGCGCTTCTCTTGGTAAAGTTACACTTCTATTAGTAGAGGTACATTCTCTTGGTATTGTGTTTCTGTTGCAGTAGCAGTATTTTTGGTTATGGTTTATCTGTTGGTTCTAGAGTGGACTTGCCAAAATCATTCTATCAAAGAAAACGTTATTGTGCTCGGGGGTGGCATGTGTAAGTGATCCAGGTGGATATCGATGGTCACCCACCTTTTTCAAATGGCTCAAAACGACTTTCTGGCAATTTTGGCAATTTACTATTTTTAGCAGGTTTTAACTTCCGGGGCCATTTTGAGAGTCCAAATGAAGGTTTTTTGAGATCGAGGTTCTCAATGATAGATAAAGGCATCATTGAGCCCCCAAAATGAATCTCCTCGACAATACCTTTCCAACGAGCTATCAAACGCCTAAAATGGAGATAGTATGCAAAAGTTACGACCCCAGGAAGTTGATGTATTCACTTACCCAAACGGGGCCCACATGACTTTTGGTGCTTCATCTCCTAGGGTTAGGTTTTTGGATGTATAGGACTTTTGGCATTCCAGTTTATTGTAAAAAGGCCTCTGGAGCCTCATTGTAATCATCTTCTCACAGATGCGAGTATCCGTCACATCTCTTCTCAGAGATAAGCTACCACCATTCTAGCGAGTCTTTCACTCTGTACTTTTACAGTCCCTGTACATTTATTTCATTAATAGAAATCGTGTATTACTGTATATCTGGGACTCTTTTTATATTTCCGCTATATCTCTGTTATATTGTTGTCTCTCTTGCAATATCTCTGAATATTTCTATGTTATATCCTCGCTCTCATTTCGTGCCGAAAATAATCCGGATCAGTGGTATCAGAGATTCAACTGATGCCGAAGATAGATTTTTCGGTGCAGTATTGTTCGAATTGGAGGAAATCCCCACGAGAGTTCAAATGGACAGTCCATTGGAGCCTCAATGGTATAGATTGGAAGATGCTTAGGGGCGAGTAAACATCAATGGAGACATCATGCTCAGTGTCTGGCTTGGGACATAGGCCGACGAAGCATTTCAAGAAGCATGGCAATCTTACTCAGCTGGGTTCCTTCGTTCCAAGGTATACCTTTCTCCCAAGCTCTGATACCACTGATCCAGATTATTTTCGGCACGAAATGAGAGCGGAGATATAACATAGAAATATTTAGAGATATTGTAAGAGAGACAACAATATAACAGAGATATAACAGAAATATAAAAAGAGTCACAGATATACAGTAATACCCGATTTCTATTAATGAAATAAATGTACAGAGACTGTAAAAGTACAGAGTGAAAGACTCGCTAGAATGGTGGTAGCTTATCTCTGAGAAGAGATGTGACGGTTACTCGCATCCATGAGAAGATGATTACAATGAGGCTCTAGAGGCCTTTTTACAATAAACGGGAAGGCCAAAAGTCCTAGACATCCAAAAACCTAACCCTAGGAGATGAAGCACCAAAAGTCATGTGGACCCTATTTGGGTAAGTGAATACATCAACTTCCCGGGGTCGTAACTTTTGCATACAATCTCCGTTTTAGGCGTGTGATAGCTCGTTGGAAAGGTATTGTTGAGGAGATTCATTTTGGGGGCTCAATAATGTCCTTGGCTATCATTGAGAACCGCGATCTAGAAAAACCTTCATTTGGACCCTCAAAATGGCCCCAGAAGTTAAAACCTGCTAAAAATAGTAAATTGCCAAAATTGCCAGAAAGCTATTTTGAGCCATTTGAAAAAGGTGGGTGGCCACCGATATCCACCTGGATCAATCCTCCCTCCTTAGGAAGCAATGGTATCCATTGCGTTGAGTTCCCGGGGGAGAGGGAAAATCATTTGTTGAATCTGCATCTTGGTGAGCTACTTGTCTTGCTGGAGACGTCGCGCAGCTCAGTTTGTGGAACTCTGTCACGAACCTGTTGCGGTTGAGGCTGATCAACAAGTCGAGATACATGAGAGGATGATGTACAGAAGGAATCTTTGCACTTGGCTGCAGCCTTGTTGACCTGCTTCTGTTGGATAGAAGGTGCTTGGGGCAAGGCTGTAGTGGTTGCAGTGTCCTTTTGTTCTCCTTTTGAACAGATTGTGAAGAAGCTGAATTTTGCAGTATGAGATACTACCTTGCAACACTGTTTAGGTGGGGCAGTAGTTGGAACTACCTCTGGTATCCTATAGAGATGACCCCCCATAGTAATAATGACACTACGAGGTCGAGACTCATAGATATCATGGCGTTCCCACATATATGGCTGGCCCAAGAGAACATCACAAACATCTAGTGGGGCAACATCACATAATACCTCATCCTTAAAGGGTTGGATGCCGTATGACAATCGACACTGTTGGCTAACACCAAGATCTCGTCCTTGGCGAAGCCACCCGATGCTGTATGGTTGCGGGTGTGGTGTTGTTGACAATCCCAACTGTTTAATGACCTCTGCTGAGATGAGGTTCTTCTGGCTTCCGCTATCAACAATAAAATGCAGCGGGGTCCCCTTCACCCACATCTGTGAATGAAAAAGGCGCTCCCCCTCTTCTGGATCTGTTGGTTCTTCTGGTTGAATTGCTGCGGTCGCGACAATAGAAGTGGGGTCTACGTCGATGATCTGTCTTTTACCAGTATTTTCATAATCAAATTCTGAATCAGGGTTAGGCTCCTTGTCTTTGATCTCGACCACCAATGACTATTTTGAGCGATATTCGTCGGTGTTGTGCCATGGGCTTTTGTGGAAATCGCACCATTTTCTGGTGTCCTTCTTTGTCTTCCCATGACCCTTCTTTTCCTGTGTCTTGGACTAGTTTTCGGGAGACTGTTTGTTAGGGTTGTCTTTGTCATACTTTGGTGGTTGTTGCGGATTTGCAGACCCAAATTCTTGTTTGTTCTGGTGCTTAAATTTCTTCTCAATTTTAACAGCATATCGATAAGCAGCACTGAGTGATGAGATGTCCAGAAAATCCATTTCAGTCTGGATGTATCTGTGTAGAACCCCACGGTATTTCAGAACCAAATGTTGTTCAGAGTCTTTGATACCTAGCTTGGTGCGCAAGGTATGGAAGCTATTGGTGAACTCCGGAACTGATTGGCCCCTCTCTTGCCGCAGTGTGGTCCATCTCATGTATTGGTCCTCATAGTTGCCAACAGTGTAGTACTGTTCCTTTACCGCATCCACAAAAAAGTCCCAAGTGAGCTCGGCCCCATATATTCCAGACTCCTCTGTGGAACTCTGCTCCCAGTAAGTGTCCCACCAATGTTTGACATGAGGGAGAGCTTTAAGGAGTGCGAAGGTGATCTTTTCTTTGTCGAAAAAATTGTGAATAGAGAAATAACCTTCTAGCAGAGTTAACCATTTTTCTAGGGCTTCTACATCTATTTGTCCTTCAAATACAGGAATATCAAAATTAACTTGTACCTTGAAACGCGAGGTGCCTCCAAAGTGGTCACTTGATGAAGATGCGCCTAATGCTATCGGCAGGCATTGAAGGATGTCGGAAAAATTCTCCATCATTTCGTCCCTCTGTCACGTGAGAGCTTGCTCAAGCAACAGACTGATAGGATCATCTACTCCATCGTTTTTCTTTTCTTCCGCCATTGAGGGTTTCTTAGGTGTGTGAGAGTGATTGTCCTCAAGAGAGACAAGCTCAAGACCCAACTTGCTATACTCGGACCTCATCGGGGACATGCACTGAAAAACGATCAAGAGCAGCCTGCTCTGATACCACTGATCCGGATTATTTGTGGCATGAAATGAGAGCGGAGATATAATAAAGAATTGCACAAAGATGTTGCAGATATTCAATAATATAACAGAAATGTATCAGAGATGCAACCATAAACATATATATACAGCAATACACAATTTCTATTAATCAGATAAATGTACAGAGACTGTAAAAATACAGAGTGAAAGACTTGCTAGAATGGTGGCAGCTTATCTCTTAGAAGAGATGTGACAGCTACTCGCATTCACAAGAAGATGATTACAATGAGGCTCAGAAGGCCCTTTTACAATATATGGGAATGTCAAAAGTCATAGACATCCAAAAACCTAACCCTAGGAGATGAAGCGCCAAAAGTCATGTGGGCCCCATTTGGGTAAGTGAGTACATCAACTTCCCGGGGTCGTAACTTTTGCATACGATCTTCGTTTTAGGCGTGTGATAGCTCGTTGGAAAGGTATTGTCGAGGATATTCATTTTGGGGGATCAATTATTCCTTTGACTATAATTGAGAACCTCTATCTCAAAAAACCTTCATTTTGACCCTCAAAATGCCCCCGGAAGTTAAAACCTGCTAAAAATAGTAAATTGCCAAAATGGCCAGAAAATTGTTTTGAGCCATTTGGAAAAGGTGGATGGCCACCGATATCCACCTGGATTAGATATTCATGAGAATTTCTACCCACTTTGAAATCTCATACACTACGCTCTTTGTCAACCATCAACTTCGAGCTACCACTTGATCACTCTCTTCCAACAAAATGAAATCTCCTCTAGCACAAGTCCCTCTAGATTGGTAAATATGCAAGCTCTTATACCAAATTGGAAAGCAATATAGTAGCCATAGTTCACACACAAAACACACATGTTTTATGGATCAAGTAAAGGGTTACATGTATGAAATACATCATCGACTTCTAGAAAACTAGATCCAAAGAAAGTGGAATTGATTAGCTGAAAACATCTAATCTAGAAGTTCTCAATTATTCTCTAACAAACCAAATCTAGCATAAGCATGTAACCATTAATTCTAACAATTTCAATTTTTTTGTTATTATATTTGCAAATATTCAACCATTATCTTGGAACTATGATTGCGTGGAGGAGTGGTGGGCATTGAATGCCTTTTAGGGATTTAATAAAAAACAATTCTACCACTCATAATGCTTAGAAGCCTTCACCTATTTCTAGTGCCTATATCGTAGACCATGTTGAGGAGGTGTCAATAGTGGATATTATTGGAGGTTAACCATCTACATTCATTATATCTAAAGATGTAGTCATTTTTTATTTAAAGGGTCTTGACATCATACTTTAGGTTTATATCAGTGGATTCATTCATCTTGGACAAAGAAATGGGAGATCTCTCTTTGTTCCAAAGGATTTTGTATTCTTCAATTATTTTATCATGTTGATTATTAAATAGTTTTTGAGGAGGGTCCTTGGTTTTGGGGAAATGCATGGATTTTTATAACTCCTTGACTGATCAGATTTGATACTAATTGTATGTTAATTACTAGAATTCCAATTTGGGTTCATCTTCCTAATTTTCCATTACATTTTAGCATTTACCAGTTTTTGAGGATATAGGGAACTCTTTGGGCACTTACATCAAATCAAATATTGAGAGAGCTCTCGCTAGATTATGTACATATGCTTGCATTTCTATTGAGATGCACCTTAGTAAGAGTCTTCTGGAGAAAGTGATTCTCATATGGAGAAGTTTTCAATATAATGGAGTCTTATATTATGAGAACACAACATTTCATTGTTGAATATGTCATTTCCCAAGACATCTATAAGATACTTGTCCCAAGCTCACACTCATCCTCCTAGGAAAAAAGGGACAAAATCAAAATAAAAAAGCCAGAAATTTTTAGAAAATGATGATGATCAAAATGAGGATTAGCAATCACAAGTACCGATAGGGGAATCCATTCATCCTTCAGGGGATAACATAGAAGACATGGATACCAATATTTCCTCATCGAATGAGTTAGTTGTTCTTGAAGCCTCTTTAGGTGGAACAAAGAGACTTCATGAAACTTATTCGTCTAATTCAAATAAATAATTAGTTCCCTCTAATAAATAATTATTTTCCATTGTTGATTTTGGAGAGAAGATAGTCAACATGACAAGGAAACAAATTACCCTACTTGTAAAAATTATGAGACACTCATTCATACTTAATCCTAGAAGAACAAAATCCTAGGTTTCCAATAGAGCTCTCCTCGTGTTTCAATAAAATTAGTTGTATCCTAAGGTTAGAAAAGCATATATCTATCTCATATTTATTTTTTGCTATGAATATATGAATCTCTTATGCGAGTGGAATATTTTACATTCCAAGAATTAAAAAAGACTTCATTGACTTCCACGCACAAGTACACATGAAGGAAAATTTGAAGTTGTGCCTTCTTATACTTTATCGGTATGCTTGGATTAGATGGTCGGGACTTAGGAAGCTCCTACATCTTTGTCTGCATTTTTTAAGGATTCTTCCTTCACTAATTTTTATAATGGATGACTTTGTTTTTTGCTAGTTGTTGCAAAGTTTCTTATGAAGCTATGTTATGAACCAAAACCTCAAAATATCATAAGAAATCAAAGTACACACCATGTACACCAAATGTGAGCATAGAGCATAATTCCAATGTAGATAAGAGAGATGAGTTACACAATAACTCCTTAAATAATAGGAGAACCTCCTTCAAATAACCCAATACATTCATACATCCAAATCAAATATTCCTTCAATAATAACTACATGATCTCTATATGTACATATTCACGCATTGCACATGTGGCCCCTTTATTAAACCCGACACTATTGCATATACATTTAACCCATATATGCTCCCTTTGGGATCATATCATATACATTTAACCTCATATATGCTCCCCTTGTGGTCATATCATAGTACCCTCATTCAAAAACCTTTGTCCTTAAAGCTTTGCAAATAAGTTTGTTACATGAGATGAAACTAAGTAATAGGATTTCCTTATATTCCTTATTTATTGTTGTCACCAATGATGATCAATCCATCCAAATTCAAATATTTTTTGTCTTAATCCTTGATAGCTAGTTGTTGCATGGTTTTTTTCCTTTGATTCCATGTGTAGTTGTTGTGACTTATCCAATTAGTTGTAGTTGTTGGTCTCTCATAATATCCTATTGAATAGTGGTTTTGTGATTATCTATTCATGAATATTGTTCATTATTTCTTATTCTTCTTCCCTAGTAATGTTGATATCAATCTCTTTTCTTTCTTGAAAAATTTCTTGGTAATGAGGATGTTGATATGGTTTCACATGTGATGGTTTTCCTTCATTCTTCACACCCATTTCATTTATCTTCTTTTCATAGACAATAACATCATTTATCTTCTTTTCTTGGTCTTTGATTACTCTAGCCTCAGAGATAATACCATCATATTTGGCATGTACATCCTCTACATGGAGTTCAAATTCTTCAAGTATCTTCTAATTACCTTTTTGAATCTTGTCTTATTTCTCCTTTTGAAGCTACAAAATGAAATTCTTACATCATTCTTCAATTTTAGATTTTATTTATGGTTTTACCTCATCAATATTTAGGGATTCTTCAACCTTCTTGCAAAATTTACTCTTCAATTTTTTTGATAGTATCCTCTTCAATTTTTGTTATTTCAGACTCTTGTAAATTCATTTTCACCTTATCAACATCATTAAGAATTTATTAATTATGCTTACTTAACCTTTTGATTTCTTGATCTTTCTTTTTCAATTCTTCCCTTGAATTATCATTTTCCAACTTTCATTTTCTATTGTTTTCTTGTTCTAAGTTCTTAACCTCTTTAATGAGTGATTCATCAAGGGATGGCATCTTGGCAAACTCATCACCTTTCTTTATAATATATTTTATTATCTCTTCATTATCCTTCTACAATATGGAAACTTTTTTCTCTTGGTTCCTTTAATTCAACTTGAACTTTATGCATCTCCTCCATTTTGGTATCCTTGATCCATTTATTTGAGAAGAGGTTTTCAATTTTTTCCCATGTGGAGTAGAATCTAGTATCTTTATTAAGGTTATCCCACCACTTAGAAGCTTCACCTAGAAAAAAAAAACTATTGTAAAAAGTCTCAAATTAGTTTTATTTATCATCCTCAACTATTCCATGAGATTGATTTCATATTTATCTTCATCTCCACTAAAGTTAGATATTTCCATTAATTCTTAAGTGAAGTAAACAAACCCTCAACTTAATATTATATTCTCCTATGTTTTCTCTTTCTAACATGTTTCATCAATTGGAAATCCCAATCAAACATTATGATAGTTTTAAATTAGCATACTTTTTAAAACCTTGATTTGGAAATTATCTTGCTATCCAACATTTCTCTTGATGTCTCTAAAATTTTGGCACTTCTGAGTTTGAAATTTTGACATGTAGTATCCTAATATGTCTTCTCTACAATGCCACATATTTTATTAAATTTTAATATGCCAAGCGAAAGTTATGGTAACTTTCTCAAACTTGTTCATTTTTTCCCTTTCCATAGAGTGAACTTGTACAACATGCCACATGTCCAATTCTTAGGATATTTTTTTGAAATTTGTACCTGAAAACTATGGTTGATTTTGTTTCCAATGAAACTAGTGGCACTCAATTTGGATTTTTCAAGAATAAGATATGATTTTTTTTACTTGTAACACATATTTTAAACTAGTTTTAGGATTAGTCAAAACCCTTAATTTCGACAACCTATACCTTAAAAATTATAGTGAATCAGAATCTCAAAATTTTTACCATAGGTTTTGAGATATGTCTCATCAGGCTCTTGAAATTTTTTCTATCTTATATGTTTCACCTAAAAAAAAAAATAAAAAAAAATTATGATTGTTTTGCCAAGAACACATGTTTGAGACCAATTTTAGGAATAATAAAAAACCTTGATTTCCACATCCTATATTTTTTAAAGTGTGGAGAACCATAACCTAAAATTTTTACCATTGGTACTATGATATGTGTCCTCCGACTCCCAAAATTTTCACTATTTGAAACTTCTCCAATAAAAAATTATAGCAAAAATACAAATATGACTCATTTGAAAGAACCAAACCCATATGACTCGTATGCTTTGATACCAAATGTTATGAAACAAATAGTTATAGTATCATAAGAAACCAAAGTAACACTGTGTACACCAAATGTGAGAATGGAACACAACTCCAAGATAGATAAGAGATACGAGTTACACAATAGCTCCTTAAAGAATAAGATAACCTCCTCCAAATACCCCTTTACATTCATACATCCAAATCACATGTTCCTTCAATAATGACTACAAGATATTTGTATATACTTATTCACATATTGCAAATATGCCCCCTTTATTAGGCCGACCACTATTATATATACATTTACCCCATTACATATACATTAAACCTCATATAAATGCCCCTTTTGGGATCATATCAATACATTTAACCCCATATATGCCCCCCTTGGACTGAGGAAGCTCCAACAACTTTGTGTGCATTTTGCAAGGATTATTCCTTCACTCATTTTTATAATAGATGACTTTGTTTTCTACTAGTTTCTACAAAGTTTCTTATGAATTTATTACTCTCACTTCCTACATAAAGTACATGCATGCCCTAGCCCAATTGTCTTAAGCATATCTAGTTCACATATGGATTGAACACATGACTACAACTCACTTACAAACTTTATGGAAAACTCTAAAGTAGGCTCAATAGAATCGTGTGCCATAGCATTTGAGCAATGATATTCCACTCTATGCTAAGCATCACTCCCATGTATACAAATAAAGTCTATTTATGATCTTGGCTCTAGAGTGCTACATAGTTGTTTATAGTGCATCCTTACCAAAGATAATGCACTAAGAAGCGATATTATGTATCCCACATTGCATTTGAATTTATTTTGAATTCCACTATCTCTGAAGCCTTGGTACCTTCTCAACTCCACAAGAATATGAATAGAACAAGAAATTTAAAGAAGTGTAATGAAGAAGAGGTGGGCATGGATTAATGAGAGATGACTTGTAGGTTGATCAGAGATGGACATAACCACAAACTCGTTGTATGCAACTAATTTTTCCATTATTTTAGTTTAATTATTTAAATTATAGGTATTTTTGCTTCTAAACTAAGAATTGGCCCAATTTCAAGGGTTCGAATCTCATTAAATCCAAAATATAGTAGTTTTTGTCTAATTTCACATGTTTGAGAATATGAACATTGATATGTTAACAAAATGCATGGATATTAACAAGTTCTCGGAGAATGTGAGAATAAGTGAAACTCAAATTGACAAAGTTATGATGGTTGGAGCTAGGAAGTTCTTCCTGAATACCCAAAATGTTGGAGTTGCTTAAAGATTTTTTTGGTGTAGGTAAGGAGTTGTGTAAGAGCATCCATCCATATAAAGTTGTCACATATGGCCATGAATTTACAGATAGTGGTAGGTCATTGTGCTCATGAAGGTTTGGTACAATATTTACTTTCTTCTAATACAACTACAATATAATATTAAAGTCCAAACAAAAAAATTATTTGTGTATCCCGAATTTCTCCTCCCATGAATCTCAGACTCGGGTTTCTAAATATATGTGTAATGTACCTAGGGAGGATAATATGGGGTACCTAGGGAGGTACCCAAGGGGATAATGAATGTAATGTGGTCATATAAATAATGGAATAGGCCACTATATAATTAAAAGGAAATAATATAATAATAAGGGGTAGTTGGCATAGGCCCCTAGGAATACTCATGAGAAATTACAAATACTAATGAGTACCATTGTATTGGATGTGTGTTGGGTTTTTTTTGTAGTGAGAATGTCCTACAGAGTGATTCATTCCATAATGAGTAATTGATGGTGCTACCCTACCTTAAAGTTTATTCTCTCTATATTTGTGTGTTGCTCACGGTGAATGTTTTGGTATATTTATATTTTAAGGGTTTATTTATGAATTTTAATAATAAATTCTCTCTTATATATATCAAGTTTACTACAAGTGGTATCAGAGCTCTTTCTTGGGCATGAAGTGGGAGAATTTTTTTCTTTTTCCATATTTTTAATGAAAAAAAAATAACAGCAATCAGGTCAATTTATGAAACTTTGTGTGCATAATTTGAATAAACTAGAGGCATGTATGAATTCCTCTCAGAAAAATACCTAATTTCAAAAAAAATAACGTCCAAAATGGATTCTGAAAAGTGGAGCTATCATTGATTTAAATTGACATTTTTTAGGGTTTTTTTTTTATGAAGACTGTGAGGTTTGCAAATTGGATATATTTTGATAAAGTACAAATATTTCAATAAAACCAGTGCTAGGAGATCCCGAGAAGCCATGGAATTTCATAATTGGATTCATAATAGCCAATCAAAGAAGTGTCGCATAAGTTCTGATCATTTTACATTAGTGACAATGAAAAGTATGTTTTTTTTATAAACCCTATATTTTGTTATTAGTTTTCTTACAAGAAATATGTCTTTTACAGGAAAAGATGATGAACTGAGTATTGAAGAATACATTAAAGAGGTGAAGTCCTCATTTGGCATGTTTTGGAAAATGACTTTCCCTCCTAAATTAAGATGCAATGCGGTTATCTTCATTAGTTCACTTAACTATGCCAAGATGAAGGATCTTTCAAATGAAGAATATGAAGAAGTGTTTTTAGACAGGTGGTCTTATGTTATGAACAATGATAAAAAGAGAAATATGGATTTATTTTCATGTGACAACTTATTACAAGTTCATGGATTTATTCAATAAGAGAAGATCATTGTTTATATTAACCCTAGTTGCAAGCATAATTTCATGAATGTTAACTTGGCTAAAATATTGCAAGTTACCACTAATAATATTCAAATCATATAGGTTGAGGGTGAAAATGTTCAAATTTTTAAATATTTGAAGATTACCATGGATAAATATGTGTTGCATTCATATTTTTATGCTATATATATGGATGATGTGGATATTGTTTTGGGATATCCTTAGATGGACTTCGTTGGTACAATTAATATTAATGTGCAAAAGAAGTTTTTGAGGTTTTGGTATAAGAAAAAGAAAATTACATTGCAGGATATTTCTCTTATTAAATTGGAAGGGTGAGGAATTAATTGCAATATGTAATGACACGTCAATTGAAGAGCCTGAGGTTGAATCAAAAGAAGGGTTTGTAGAAGCAATTGAAGAAAAACCCCATGAAGTTCATAAAAAGGAAGAAGAAACTAAGGAACCACATAGTGAAGAGCCAAAAAAAGAAGAATCTATAGTTAAGGTTGTTTCATATCGCTATCCACACCACCCAGAGAAACATCAGTCATCAAGTCAAGGGAATAAGCATCATCAAACTTACTCTAGATCGACATGGAACCAGAAAGGAAACCAACATGGAGGTGCATGGAAAACTAAAATCAATACATGTAGATATCAGAGTTGTCAATTTTCACATGCAACTCTATGTGACTAATTTCAGATCTGAAAATTGCTTCCTAGTGATCTAACTATCATCGAACAACTTTACACTGAAATTATTGACTAAAAACATATGCATTGGAAACAACAATATTAGAGATGAATAATCAATACAAAAGAGACACAATAAATCTTCTCTGTAACTTTATTCAGTCCTTCAAATCTGAGAAAAAAATTCAGTCCTCTCAACCAATATAATATCACCAAATATGAGAATAACATTGTCCTTCCAAAACAAGAGAATCTGAGGACAACTTTGTCCTTCCAATACAAAAAAGAAAACCAAACCTCAACTATATTCTGGAAATCTCCTCTACTCACAAATCTGTTGTAGACCACTTGTACAGCATGTTTATGTCACTTATCAGCCTGTACGGATCTGTACCTACCCATAAAACCAGCTACGTGATTCACAAACTGGAAACTCATAGACATATGTAGTTTTCTCTCCTACAAACCGTGTATACCCTATACGTAATTCGTCCTCTGCAACCTGCGTATATACGTGCTTCACCCATCTGCAAACCACGTGTGAGTATAAAAACCAGTATGGTCACCTCCGTACACTTCCCTCTCTGCTACCTTCTTTCTCCTAGGCCAAATTCACCACCTTGCAGACTTTCTTAGCTGAGATCACCAATCCTCCTTGACAAAAGTGTAGACTCACTTATGCCAACTCCATTCTTCCACAATGATGATATAATTTCACAATGACATCTCTCCTTTATATAGGAGTCCAATGAGTGAGTTTAGGATCCCTTTCTAAACTCAACAATTAATTAGAATATTTTAGTCTTCTTTTTGGGTGTGGCACCCCCACACAAACCCACAAATCCCATAAAATTTCCCATGAGGCCCTAGCATCATTTATAGGTTGATTTCATTGAAACAAAATTCAAAACTAGTGCCAATGAAAATTCCCACATGCCTGGCACCTTGGCCTCTAGTGGGAATACCTCCTGAAGCTAAAAAAATAAACACTCCCTCTTAGTGAGGGAGGTATCCCATCCTCCAACATATGTATGCACTATTTTATCACATAGTAGATATAGCTATAGATCTGCCACCCCATGCATATATCTATACTCCAATATTCAAAGCTGGCTACTCGCTCTGTCATTGCAGAAAATGGGTCTATGAACTTTATCACATCTATCTGGCGAGTTGTATCCTTGGTCATTGGAACACATCCATCTTTCTAGTTTGTTTGACTAGGCACACCATCGATCACCGGAACACATCCAATTGTCCAGTTTGTTGACTGACTATATCCACAGTCATTGGAGCACATCCTATTGTCTAGTATGTCTGACTAGCCACATCCTCTATCACTGAGAAAAAATATGTCTGATTGGTCGCATCCTCAATCACTCAAGAAAACTTGCTATGTAATCTGCCTCATTGGATGATCTCTTTGTGAATAAAGAAAATCCTACTCCCCATTCCTCCTGAATGGTTGCCTCCTCTGTCATTATAGAAAATCATGTTGAAACAATTGTATCCTCCATGGAGGTCTCATATTCCCTAGATGCCTCTTGCCTCTGAAGCTCATGTCTAGCCTCCTCCACCCATGATATATGTATGTCAATCCTGGGATATGTATCTCTCCCAACTAAACCTAAGGGGGAACTCCCTCTAGATGGTCATCTCTCCCTCTGAGCGAACTGACTCTTCCTGAGATTAGGCTCACTCTGACATCGCATGCTCCTCCTAAAACTTGACTCCCACTGAGTCTGCACATCCCCTAGGGACATCTACTCCCTATCCATTATCCTCTACACAATCTTGGGAGGATTCTCCTCCCTTTTGTATCTTTAGGGCTGAATCCCTCTAAGCGTTGGCTCCCTCTGAGTTGGTACCGCTAGTGGGGCCACCTGCCTCACCACTCGGGTAGCTACATGCTCCTCCTCATATGCCTCTCTGCCCCTGCTGGCCACAACACTCATAAGACGTTCCCTCAGCCTATATAGGTTTCCATCCCTTACTCCAAGAACCACTATTGATTTGAGGCTAGACCATCTAAGCACAAGCAGTACATGTCCATATCGAAATGATACATGATATCCCTTCCTCTCAATATCTAAGACTAAGAGGACACTCCTCCTAATTTCTTTCACCCACAACACATTCGACACCCTTGGTATATCTCCTGACTCCAATCAAAATGCTAAAATATTGGATCCTTGTATTGAATGCTTGGCTCCCGTACCAAGCTCCACACATAACTCTGAGACAGTCTTTGTGAGAGTGTCAAACAACTCTCTATCACATGTCATATGGAAAGATGTTCTGATATCCACCAACCATATCTCCCTATTTGAGACATTACCTGAAAGAGCGGAGACCAACAAGATCTCCCTCTAGAACCTATCTGCAACCTCATCAACCTCTGATGTTGATGCATGATGCCTTCTTCCTCTTCCCCTCTAGTGTGGAAACTGTGAATCATAGTTCCCAAAAACATGACACTCAAAACATTTGATCTTAGTAAGATCCTTATTTCATCTTGGCTCTAGAGACACCTGCCTCTCGGGAGAAGTCCTTCTCTCTGATGGACCTATTCTATCTGGAGAATGCCTCCGACCCTTCCTAGTGCGGGATGCAAGGGTCTGGTTCTCATCACTGCTACTCTTTACCACACCATCCATATCATCTCTAGATACTAACTGAGTCTCCTCCTGGATACAATATATCCATAGTTTGTCAAAGTCTAGAAACTTGTCTTGTGCACAGATCCCTACACAAATGGCGCCCAAGACTTGGCAATACCTCTCAATGCTACATTCACCGACTCAACATCATGTACTATCTCACCAATAGTTGTGAGTTGATCTCAGATCTGAGTAATCTTCATGAGATAACTGACAATGGTGTCCTCACTGGTCATCCTGACAATTTGAATTTGGTGCTTCAGTGTAGCATCCTGCTAGTATTATTTTTTTGGTAAAGACCCACCAAAGAATCATACATATCCTTGGCAATTTCTTTATCGGCAATGTGAGGAATCAAGTGGTCCTTCATGGACTCTAGAAATACCTGCTTGGCATTCACTTCCTTCTTCTTGTGAGTTGCAACTCATGTGGATCTGTAGGAGTTACAGCCGCATCATCAACATACTCCTTGAGTTCATTCTCTTCCAACAATAGGAGATCACTTGCCTTCCAATCCCAAAAGTTGGTTGCCCCTTCCAACCTATTTTCAAGCTTCAATATATTCACCATCTTGACCTACCCATAAAAAGAACAAGAATAAGTACAACAATCTTCCGGTGTTGTATCCACCAAAGTGTGTCAAGATGATCCCCTTCTCTTCAAATCCCAAGCTCTGATACCATGTCAATTTTCACATGCAACTCTATGTGACTAATTTCATATCTGAAAATTGCTTCCTAGTGATCTAACTATCACTGAATAACTTTACACTGAAATTATTGACTAAAAACATATGCAGTGGAAACAACAAGATCAAAGATGAATCATCAATACACAAGAGACGCACTAATTGTGTTATGTAACTTTATCCAATCCTTCAAATATGAGGACAAAAACCATTCCTCTCAACCAATACAATATCACCAAATATGAGGACAACCTCGTCCTTCCAAAATAAGAGAACATGAGGACAACCTTGTCCTTCCAATACAAAATATAAAACCAAACCTCAACTATATTATGGAAATCTCCTATGCTCATGAATCTATTGTAGACCACCTGTATAGCCTGATGACATCACCCGTCAGCTTGTATCTTGCCCAAAAAATGAGATATGTGATTCACCAACTGGAAACCCACAGACATACGTGGTTTTCTCTCCTGCAAACCATGTATACCCTATACATGATTTGTCTTCTACAACCTATGTATATACGCACTTCACTCGTCTGAAAACCGTGTATGAGTACAAAAAATTGGTATGGTCACCTATGTACACTTCGATCTCTACCACCTTCTTTCTCCTAGGCCAAATTTGCCACCTTGTAGACTTTCCTAGTTGAGATCACCAATCCTCCTTGACACAAGTGTAGACTCACTTATGTCAACTCCATTCTTCCACAATGATGATCTAATGTCACAATGATCTCTCTCCTTTATATAGGAGTCCAATGAGAGATTTTAGGAGCCCTCCCTAAACTCAAAAATTAATTAGAATATTTTAGTCCTCTTTGTGAGTGTGGCACCCACACACAAATCCCATCAACTTTCCCATGAGGCCCTAGCCTCATTTCTAGGTCAATTTCACTGAAACGAAAGTCAAAACTAGTGCCAACAAAAATTCCACATGCATGGAACCTTGGCCTTTAGTGGTAATACCTCCTGAAGCTACAAAAATCAACAAGAGTGGCATAGTGAATACATGGACCCCAAGAAGAAACTAGAATCAAGATAGAGGATAATCCATAGTCGGACCCCATGTCCACATTTGACTAGGATGGATGGATGTTCATGCATGGTACTAATTGACAACATTGCTTAGTGGGTCATATTATATGGCTTCTTCCCATGTTTTAGGGACAAAACATCTCAAGGGGGATGGAATGTAATGTACCTAGAGAGAATAATATGGGGTTCTTGGGGAGGTACACAAGCAGATAATGAATGTAATGTTTCCATAATAATGGAATAGGTCCACTATGTAATTAAATGGAAATAATATAATAATAAGGATTAGTTGGCATAGACCCTTTGGAATACTCATGAGAAAGTTTAAATACATATAAGTATCATTGTATTGGATATGTGTTGGATGTATTAATTTGTAGCAAGCATGGCTTATAGATTTATTCCTTCCATAAGGAGTAATTGATGGTGTTACTCTACCTTAAGGGTTCTTATTTCTTTATTCTTGTTTTGTTCATGGTGAATGTTTTGGTATCTTTTGAGTTTAAGGGTTTATTTCTAAAGTTTTATGATTTATTTTCACTTATGTTTATCAAGTTATACATCATTATGTGTTGGATTTACTTCACACACACCTAGGAATTCATTTTCATAAGGTTTTTCCTATGTTTATTAGTCATTATTTAGTCTCTTTTATTTTAGGAAGAATATTCCTCTAGGGAGAATATTCTCTTCAGTTTGATCATTTGAGTGGAGTCTAGATGCTACATTGGTTTTCTCACCATGCATCATTGGGATCATCACCAGCTAATGTGATTTTTCCTTGGGATCATCACTAGACTATCACATTACCCATGATTCCCTGATCTCCTCCTCACTTCACTATATTTCAGTTAGTTAACTGAAGACTAATATACTAGTTAACTCAACTAGGTGGTAATTCACTCCTGTAACTGCTTGAGAGACTAGACTAGGTGGCAGTTTACTCTCGTAATTGTTGGTGTGTGTCTGGATCACTATAGACCACCACTACTGCGCATTGGATTTTCCTCCAATGTGCATTGGTTGAGTTATACAAAGTATTTCATGTGTAAATTATCAATTATTCATTTGGTTAATGAGAATTCTTCCATTGTTTCTCTCTTGCTTCTTCTTTCTCAATTTCTCTCTGCAAATGTGTGTGGTGTTTTCTTGCTAGATATATTATGTGCAGGATCAACACATTTACATGGTATCAAATCCCACTGACTGCTAGGCAAAATACACACCAAATTATTTTTTGCAGGTACCAAATATTGAAGACGGTGGAAAAATGGAATTCCCAAAAGAATTCATTCTTACACCTTACAATTACTTTGCATGGAAGGAGAGGATAATCATGCATATTCGAAGCAAAGGATTGTACAGGTTAACCATGAACACAAAAACAGAACCAACATCATCCATAGAAAAATCCAAGTATCTAAATCGAATGGATGAAGCATTCGGAACAATTTGTCGTCTCATTTCTCCCGGTCTCCTTTTTCACATATCTTCATATAAAACCCCCAATGAATCCTGGACCACCATGGAAGGGATCTTTAGAAAATAGGATGAGATGAGGGGACACATGCTCGAGGTGGAATTTCTCACATTGGATCCAAAAAGATTCGACAATATCCAATATTTATTTACAAAATTTAAGGATTTACTGTCGCAACTCAAGGGTTGTGGAGTTGATAAATCTAAGGAAGAGAAACAAATGGTTCTCACCATTCTCTCCAAACTTGGTCCTGAATTCTCATTTTTCGTATCCACATTCCATTTAGTAAAATTCACCTTTGGAGCCACCTGGAAGATCCCTTCTCTTGAGTAATTTATCGAATTCTTGACACAAGAGCAGACCAAGCTCATCAACATGGGAAAAATAAAAGGACCAAAGGTGCATGCACTTACTGTTCAAGATGGAAGCGTTAATATATATCATAAATATAAATATAAAGACAAAAGGAAAGCACATGAAAATCCGAAGAAGGAAGGGTACTCAAAACCCTTCACCGATGCCTCTCGATCCAAAGGTGAAAAGGGAAGAAAAGGGGAGAAATACACATACTGCCATAAAGGATTCCATCAAGAATGCGCATGCATGCAAAAAAAAAAAATCTAATGACTCAAATACTTCATCAAAATAACCTTGGAGATCGCATCCCCAAGGGTGCCAAGAAGAAGAAGCCAGAAGATCAAAATCCCAAGAAAGGCAATTCTAGCCATGCTTTGATTGCCATCAACTCCTCTCCCGATGCTTGGATCGTAGATTCAGGAGCATCACATCACATGGACTCCACAAAAGTAGTCTATTCTTCATTGGATGCATGCAATGGTCTCTTATTCTGATGGGGGACAACTCTCCAGTCGAGGTCACTGGCAAAGGAAGGATTGAACTCACCAACGGAAGCTTCGAGAATGTGTTGCACGTTCTCAAAATTTCTGTCAATCTTCTCTTAGTGTATCAGATGACAAATTCCAGCACTGGAAATAAATTCATATTCACACCTGATGTAGTGGAAATCTATGACATGCAAACCAATTCCAATGTTGCTACCTGTGAGGTAAATCACCAATCTAGATTGTATACATTTTCTGAATTTATTGAACCAGATTTTTCTTTATTGCTTACCCATGTTCATGAAAGTAGTAGGATATGGCACGAAATGTTTAGGCATTTAAATTTTAGATATATGCAACATATTAGAAAGTAGGGATTGGTTGATGGTGTACCAGACATCCATTTCTCCAAAGGAATCTGTGAGGGATGTGTTCTTGGAAAACACCCTCAAGAGAATTTCGGCAAAGGGAAGACATAGAGGGATTCCTATCCTTTAGATCTGATCCATAGTGACCTCATGGGCCCTTTTCCGCATCCATCAATCAGCAAAGCAAGGTATGTACTTATTTTTTTTTATGATTTCTCACGCTTCACATGGATTTTCTTTCTCAGGAAAAAATCAGAGGTCTTCCAACACCTCAAAGATTTCAAAGCCCTGGTTGAGACATAGTCGGGAAAGAAAATCAAAATCCTATGAACTGATAACAGGGGAGAGTATGTCAACCTTGAGATCTAGAATATTTTTCATGAGGTAGGGATTCAGTTGCAGCACACAGTTCCCTATACTCTGCAGCAAAACGGAGTTGTTGAGCGGAAAAACAGATCTCTAAAAGAGATGGAATCTTGCAAACCACATGCAAAGTCACTTCCGCAGAGATTATGGGTCGAAGAACTTAATTGTGCAAACTACATCCAAAACAGATCTCCCCGTAGATCTATCAAGGATAAGACCCCTTATGAGGCTTGGAGTGGCCTCAAACCCGAAGTGACCCACTTCCATATTTTCAGTTCACGTGCATGGGCTTGGATTCCCTCTGAAAAGAGGAAGGCACTTGATCCACAGAGCATAGAGTGTATTTTTGTTGGATACCCCAATGATGTGAAGGGATACAGACTCATTGATCTTTCCTCGAACCAACTCATCATTGAGCATAGTGTCCAATTCCAGGAAAGTGTCTCGCATGTAACTCAACAGCCGCATGTAGACACCTTTATTCTTCCACCTGTCCGAGATGATAAGAATGCACATGCTGACTCTTCTTCAGATGAGAGTTCTGATTCATAGGATTCAAATGATCCAGATACATAGTCAGTACAGTCAGATGCAGATTCAGTGCATGCATATGCAGATGTAGAGCCAGAGTCGAGGCCCAAGTGGGCCCAGACTACTCTTCAATATGCAGGGGATGTTTTGGGGGATCCAGCTGATACTAGGAGGACTCGATCTAATTTCAAGGAGCCCCCACTTGCACTCACTGCCACTGAACCATTACCATTGAGGCATCTTTTCTTGGTTTAGTCTTCAGATCCATAGTATTATGGCGAGGCTGCTGGAAATCCCTTTTGGGAAACCTCCATGCAGGAGGAGTACAACTCCCTCCTCGAGAACCAGACTTGGGATCTAGTTCCCCTTCCTTCTGGAAGGAAAATTGTCAGATGCATATGGGTCTACAGGACCAAGAGCGCAGCGGATGGACAGATTAGCATATACAAAGCCAGGCTTGTTGCCAAAGGCTTTCAGCAGGTGCATGGCATTGACTATGATGAGACCTTTTCTCTAGTAGTGAAAATGGATTCCATAAGTTTGGCACTTGCCATTGCAGCAGCCAAGGGATGGGAAGTCCATCATGTGGACGTGAAGAATTAGTTTCTTCACAGTGATATCTCTGAGGAGATCTATATGGAGAAGCCCCATGGATTTATGCAGGATTTATCTTTGATATGTCAACTGAAGAAGTTTGTTTATGGCCTCAAGCAGGCTCTGAGGGCATGGTATTCCAAAATGGACTCCTACCTGTTGTCACAGAACTTTGTACATTGTAAATCAGACCCGAATGTTTACATTCTCAAGATGGATGACTCACTTATACTCCTATTTATGTATGTTGATGATTTTTTGATCATCGGTTGCTCGACTTCAGTGATTGCTATAGTCAAGAGCATTTTGGATGACAGGTTCTTGATGAAGGACATGGGTCTGCTACACTTCTTCCTTAGACTCGATATCATCCAAGATGCATCAGGCATCAAACTGTCTCAGGCCAAGTATGCAAGAGATCTCCTTGAGAGATTTCACATGACAAACTGCAAGTCTGGCCCAACTCCTTTCCTATCAGGAGTCAAAATTGAGGATGGTGTGGACACTCCACTGGTTGATAGCACATTGTACAGGCAGCTAGTGGGGAGCTTGTTGTATCTCACACACTCCAAACCAGACTTCTCCTATGAAATTGGCACAGTTTCCAGGTTCATGTAGGAGTCACATGAGCTACATTGAAAGGTTGCAAAGTGTATCCTTCGATACGTACAGGGCACCGTCACCTTTGGGATTCCTTATGCGGAAAACTCTACATTGGATCTCATCAAGTTCACTAATTTTGACTGGTTTGGCGATAGCATTGATCACAATTCCACATATGGTTACTCATTCAGTCTTGGTTTTAGGCCTATCTGTTGATCGAGAAAGAAGCAGGCTGCTATTGCTCTATCTTCAGCCAAGGCAGAGTACAGAGGGATAGTTAACATAACCATTCAGACTATGTGGCTACAACATTTTCTCACTGAGTTGGGAATTCAGTTTCATCGGTCGTTCATCATCTTGTGTAACAACCAGAGCACTCTGAAGTTCTGCAGAGATTCAGTTCAGAGGCAGCGGATGAAGCACATAGAGTCCACATGCACTACATCTGGAACTTAGTACACGAGGGGATCATCGACCTGCAGTTTTTTCCTTTAACAGAACAAACTACAGACATCTTCACCAAGACCTTCACTGAGCAGAAGTTCTATTCTCTGTGAAGTTGTCTTGGAGTGAAGGACACAGTTGCCTAACAACTGTCAATTCTTCTTTTTACATACATTGTACCTTGAGGGGTGGTTTTCCCATGAGGTTTTCCCTCTTTCCTCACTTTATTTCAGTGTATATTTTGTATTTGGGTACCTAACATGGTCTCGTTGTCGGGACCCATTCTTTATTTTCACCATAGTGATGTTCAGGGGGTGTTGGAGTTACTTCACACATACCTAGGAATTATTTTTCTTGAGGTTTTTACTATATTTATTATTCATTATTCAGTCTCCTATATTTTAGGAAGAATATTCCTCTAGGGAGAATATTCTCTTCAGTTGGATCAGTTGAGTGGATTCTATATGCTACATTGGTTTTATCACTATGAAGCATTGGGATCATCACCAACTAATCTGCATTGTCCTTGGGATCATTACCAGACTTGTGCATTACCCATGATTCATTGATCTCCTCCTCACTTCACTATGTTTTAGTCAGTTAACTGAAGACTGGTAGACTAGTTAACTCAGCTAGGTGGCAAAACTTCCCGAGAGACTAGAATAGGTAGTAGTTTACTCCCATAATTATTGGTGTGTGTCCATATCACTCTATACCACCACTATGGCACATTGGCTTCTCCTCTAGTGCGCATTGGTTGATTTATACAGAGTATTTCATGTGTAAATTATCAATTATTCATTTGATTAATGAGAATTCTTCCATTCTTTCTCTCTTACTTCTTCTTTCTCAATTTCTCTCTGCAAATGTGTGTGGTATTTTCTAGCTAGATCTATTATGTGCAAGTTCAACACATTTACACTATGAAGCATCAGATTATTTGCAAGAGATGTATATCCCAATGACTATGCAATGTGTACTAATAAGGTTGTGTAAATTCCATAAGAAGCGTGAATTTGGTTTCAAGGCGGGTGATTTAACAAGCATATCAAGTACCCCTCTCTTTTTGTTTGCAAGTGCACAATTCTCCTCCTCAACAAATAACAAATACATTCTATTAAAAATAAATATGTTGGTGAAGATATTCGGTTGTGAACTGATATACCATAGATCCATTCTCTTGGAGACATTGCACAACAAAACTTAGTGTAAATCTTATGCCCTAGCTTGACTTCAATTTTATGGGGTCTCTACAAGCACTACCGTCCAGCTAATTCAATATAGTTTTTTCTAAATCCAATTGACCTCATGAAGTGTTATCCTTCTTATAAGTCAAGAATTAAATGCATATATTTTTGTTTCTTTGGTTGAAAGGTAAGAGCTTGTTCATCCCTTCTAGTCATGGAGGAATTTTATAGTTGTCCTCCATAGGAAAATTAGTGTTTATAGGAGTGCACTATGAATCACCTTACAAGGTGACTATATAGATACAGATATTTCTTT
>ML779604.1:157385-171389 GCA_009831015.1 Picea engelmannii | reverse complement strand
AATGAGGCTCTAGAGGCCTTTTTACAATAAACGAGAATGCCAAAAGTCCTAGACATCCAAAAACCTAACCCTAGGAGATGAAGCACCAAAAGTCATGTGGGCCCCGTTTGGGTAAGTGAATACATCAACTTCACGGGGTCGTAACTTTTGCATACGATCTCCGTTTTAGGCGTGTGATAGCTCGTTGGAAAGGTATTATCGAGGAGATTCATTTTGGGGGCTCAATGATGCCTTTGTCTATAATTGAAAACCTCGATCTCGAAAAACCTTCATTTGGACCCTCAAAATGGCCCCGGAAGTTAAAACCTGCTAAAAATAGTAAATTGCCAAAATTGCCAGAAAGCTGTTTTGAGCCATTTGAAAAAGGTGGGTGGCCACCGATATCCACCTGGATCAGTAAGTGCCTATCGTTGGGTGACAATGACGTGACATTGTCTATGATTAAAAGAGCATACCAAAATTTTAACATGTGTACCTCCAGCCTCAAGTGACATTGTGGTACTCCTTTCAAGTTTTAATCTACCCAATTGTTCTAGAATTAAATTAATTAATGACAAATAAATGGGTTTGGAAAAAGGTTGCATTGAAAACGAAGGTGCATCACAGCCTCTACAAAGGCACCCATAAATGAGACAATAGAAACCCTTGTATGTCATGAACCCCATACCCAAAATTCTTACCCCCCATCCACTCTATCTTCTTTACATGACTTAGATAGGGTCCACCTAAGAAACACTCCTTGACTTGAGGAAATACTCACCCAATAGGTCACCTTCACAACACTCCCACACCTAAACTTGGAAAGTTTGATAGGGTCTTTGAGCACCTATTTAATTTGAGAAGGTAGTTTTGATGCACATGTTTAGGTGGCTCTTGTACTAAATGTGGCTTTGCTTGCCATGATACATTTGAATTGAGACCCTCGGAGGGAACACTCATTTTTCTTTGTAGGACCTTGCTTGGTGGATGATTTGGAGGAACAAGTGTAGCTTGGGCCTTCATTGGGGAAATAAGCCTACAGGTTGGATGCCATCACGCACACACTAGGCACTGACAGATGATGGATGTTACCTTTGGAGGCAAGAGAGGATACCTTAGAGGTTGACACCTATCCCTTTCTATCCCAACGACTTGCCTTTGGAGGCCTTACACCACACTTCCTGGGCTTGACATCTTGACTAGGGATAGGGTTTGATGGTGGGGGTGATGACTTGTTGGAGGATTTGCACCTTTTGATGAGGACGAGCCCTTGTGCAATGACACATGGCCTTTGGAGGCCCAACGTCATTTCCAAGCACTTCAACAACTTGTTAAAGATGCCAAGACATCACCTTTAAGGTTTTATTTTTGTGTAAAAAATAAATTATTATTGTAAAGGGGAAAACTAAAGGAGCTCGACCTCCTTATTTTGTGTTTTACCCTAATTAAGTGCACACATTTAATTTACATGACCTAGTATAAATAAAGGTCATTTCACATTTCATTATTACAAATCACTCTCTCTTGAGTGAGAGATACTTGGCTAAAATATTCACCCCTCTCGGGAAAATCACATGTATATCTCTTTGATTCTATTTGGATGCTTAAAACTTGTCTTGTGGAGATAAAGTGGTGCACTATCTTCTTGGATGTTTGCCTCTTGCTATGGCGATGAAAAATACTTGGTAGATAATGGTTTATCTTGCATATCTCTTGGAATTGGTAAGAAATTTCTTCATGTTATTGGTTTTTCTTTCTTGTTTCATGGTTGTTCTTTGCTAAACCCTTGGAGGGGTATAAGGGCATACACCCTCCACCCAATTCATCATTATTGTTGAGTGGATAAGCTATTTCAAAGGTTGCTAGGAGGAGTAAAAGGGATTACACCCTCCTAGATTTACCTTGTTAGTTTTACTTGCTCTAGGGAGTAAAAGGGCTTACACCCCTAGAGAAGTAGTAGAACTAACTTTACACAAGAAGACTCCATAACCCATTGACAAGGCACTAATCTAATTTTGCATTGGAGAAATAAAACCATTGCATTGGTATACATGAAAATGAGAGATATCGTATTTGTTCAAGTTGGAATATTTTCTTAGTGACATAAGATTGCTTGTGACCTAAGGGCGTCTAACTTAGCCTAGTAACTATTTTGCTGCAATTAATTAAATGCTACAACCATTAGGACTGCAACAAAACTCTTTCTTTCATCTATTGGTCACTCTTCCACCGTTGAAATTTACTTGTAAACCTAAATTACTATTCTACAACTCATTTGCTATCTTTTTTACGGTTTACTTGTTGATTTTTATGGTTGGAACTTGTTGCTATAGCAGTTGTTTGCTACAGCCACAAGGCTTCCCTAATTCTTTGTTGATAGCTTCATTTGGAAACTTTATTTCATTGTCAAAGTTCACGCTTAAAGATTGGAAAATTATTTACTTGTTTAGTACTTCATTGTCCAATAAATATTTGGTACTTTTGATGATTAATTCGGCAACAACTAGCTCTTTTTATTGTTGATATATATTCTTGTTTACTGTTGTAATAAAGGACAATAAGCTTCAATTGCCTGTCCATTTGATTATATGGCTTGTATCTCTATATATTGTCTTGTCTCGAGCAGGTATAACACTCTCTTGCAGGTACAATATACTTTGGCAACCTACCAACTTCAACAAGACACTTATCCAAGACCTTTTCCACTTCCTAAATCGACCTATAGCGGTTTCACTCTTTAATACATCACTTTCCATCTCATTCCCCCTAGGGTCATAGGGATTCCCTCCTTGTGGTGATTTCTATCATCACTAAAGCGAGGGGAGTATCTATCTAAGGTGACAATGGGTAGTTACTCCCATAGTTGTCTCACGTTTGTGGATTGGGTCGAGCTTTGCCCAACCTACAATCAATGCGATAACATGCCAGATATATGTTTTGTTTTTAACATCGTAAGTCAGTTCAATTGAAGCCAAGGCATGAGCCTTGGGTAGAAACAAAACATGCAAAGATATTTGAGGGTCACGATGGAGTGTGGTTTGAGATATCCTAGAGATGGTAAAGAGAAATTGCAAGGATATTCAAACTCAAATTGGCCATGTAATGCAATCGATAGAAAGAGCATATTAGGGCACTGCTTTAGCTTGGGATCAACAATGATATCTTGGTTGAGAAAGAAAAAAAGTTCCATGGAACTTAGCTCAATAGAGACAAAATACATGGCAACCAAAACTTCTAGTTGTGAGGCCATAAATCTTCACAAGTTACTTGTAGGATTGTTTGATTAGAATTTGAACCCCATAGTCATTTACTATGATACTCAAAGTTGTATCAAACTCTCTAAAAACATAATGTTTCATGACAAGTCCAAACACAGAAAAAAAAAATCACTTCAAATGAGACATGATTTAGAAGAGAGTAGTGAAGTAGTGAATCTCTAGTATATTCCCACATATCAGTAGATTGTCGATATTCTAACCAAGCCCTTAGCAAAAGGGACCTCTGAAGCATTCATAGACAAACTAGGAATGTCGCAAAATTATTTCCTCACTAAGAGGGAGCTTTGAGAAATGTAGCTAAAGAAAGAACTTCTTACATAGGTTTCAATGTGAACATCCAGGGAGTGGTTTGAGACACTTCTAGGGTGACCACTTTGTAAAAGTGGCCACTAATTCCATCCTCTAATTCACTTTAAAAATAAAAGAAAATTGAAAGTCTCAAAGTTTTGAGGTCAACTTAGTCTTAAGAGTCTAAATGAAATGTTCTATATTTTTTAGAACATTAGTGACTTAGATTAAGATTTAATCTTAGTCATACATATCATGATTAAGATAGGTGGTAGCTAGAATTAAGGAGCTTAGTTATTTCTCTCAAAGTATAAAGAGGACAAGAGAGGGAGAGGTCAAATTCATATGAGAAGAAAGCAAGCGAGTTGAAAGAAGGGCTAAGTGCATTCAAGAAGAAGAAGCATACATTATTGAAGTGACCAACAAGTACAACAGACCATTCAATAGGTTGTACATTGTTGTAGCAATCTTTTCCGTGCATAGGTTGTACACCTTTACATTTGGTTGTACACCTTCAAATTTGGTCGTATACTATCCACAATGAATAGTTGGAGTGTGACATTAATGTTGAGAGGAAAGGAGCACAAATTTGTTGTTCATAATAGTCACGAAAAGGGCAGGTCGTACTACTATAGTTGTACTATCTTTTACAAAAGTTGTACATCTTTGTTTGATGTGATTTTATTGATTGTATCGCTTTTTATTCAAGAAGAATACAAAAGTCACCTTGTAATATTTGATCAAATGAATGAAACATTGATTTGAAAGAGAAATACTTATGTATGTATGCATTTCATATTTTCTTCCACTATTCATTTTCCATCTATTATGTGACTGATGCAATGTCCACAAATTTAATTTTATGTTGTTAGATAAATTATGTTTTGAACTATTTAATGAGAGAACATTAGGACAACATTGACCTAGGATTATAAAAATTTAAAAGATATAGCAAAAAATTACCTATGGGTGAAAATAAAATCTAGAAATTGAAAAAGTTTTGGACAATTAAAATCTTCATTAATGCTCATGATGAAATTATGTTGACATATTGTAACTGCAAAGAGTATTCTATTTATTATTGAGTTATTATTCATCAGATCAATCCCCTTTTGTGGATTGATCATGTCGATTTCTACTTGACCAAATCCCCTTTTGTGGATTGTTCAAAGCCTAATTATACTATGCTAATTAAGAAGTCGGACCCTAAGCCTAATTAAAGTGGTTTTAACCACTAAGAAGAGAAGTCCGCCCTACCCAGTGAAGACACACCTTTCCAGCGCCTACCAACTAGTATAAATAAAGGAAGCTAGCACCTCATTTGATCACTCACTCATTCACTCATCAAGTGCGCAAGTTTGGAGCACTGCAGTTGGGAGAAGAAGGAAGAGAGAGGTGCATTGCTCAGTTTTGTATATTCTCTAGTGTTTTGGTTTATTTTCTTGGCATTGTATTGGCTATCTATATTAAGGAAGTTTTTGTTGGGTTTTCTCCCCCATGAGGGTTTCCCAGGATAAATGTTGTGTATCTTGTGATTGTGTTTCTCTCAATGATCCTATCTATGCTATTGTTATCTATTAAATTGAAAAGAAACTTAATAGTTTTTCTAAAATTAACATGGTATCAGAGCCAAATTGAAGAGAGAACCTTTCATTGGATAAGCAAAAACAACACTGTTGTCATACAATAAAATTAGGGCTTTTTTATTGGAGAGGAATTTCAACCTAAAATTCATTAAGGAAGTACGCCCTAGCCTAGTGAACTCATTGGTAGCTTGAGCACACTTTTCTAGTGGATAGAACTCCCAAAAAGTGAAACCCTAGTTTTCACTGGTACCGGAATACCAGAACCAGTACCAGAAGTACCAGTGCAAATTTCCGCAGGTCAAATTTGAAAGGGAAAAAATTGGATTTTTTGAAATCTGACTGCAGTAGCCTACTTGCCTTAGCCACACACACTTCTTGGTACGTTCATATTTAATTTCTAAGCACTTTCATTTTTTGGTCATTTTCCGAGCTCTAGGTGAAGATGTATGCAAGCACCAAGCTTGTTGACAAGTTAAAAGGTGTGGATAACTTCCGTGCCTGAAAGGATAGGATTACACTCATTCTTGAAGAGAATTATCTTTCAAGATTTATCAAGGAAAAAGTACTAGAACCTACAGATGCTACAACTAAAGCTAAGCACCAGAAGGATATGGTTAGGGCCAAAAGAATCATTGCAAGCCCTATTAAAGATCACTTGATCCCTCAAGTGGCCTCCAAAAATACTCCAAATGAAATGTTTGATTCCCTAACCAGGATGTATGAATGAAAGAATATCAACCGAAAGATGAATCTAAGAAATAAACTCAAGAATACAAAGATGTAGAAAGGAGAAACCACACATGACTACTTCTCTAGGGTTTCTCAATTTAAGGGACAACTAGAAGCAATTGGAGACACATTGGATGAAGATGAACTCATATTAACAACTCTTAATGGTCTCACAAGACCTTGGGATGCCTTCATCCAAACTATTTGTGCCAGAAAGGAAAAACTACAATTTGACAGTCTTTGAGAAGAATGTGTCCAAGAAGAAGCAAGAGTAGTAACCGAGAAGTAATACTTTCAAGGGATGAAGATCAAGTCCTAGCTGCTCATGCTAAAGGAGGAAAGAAAAGGTCTTATTTCAAGAAGGAGACCCACATACATGAGGAATCTCACTCCCCAAAGAGATTCAATCATTCTCATAAATAATCTCACCCTCCAAGGAGATTCCAAAAGTTTCAGAAAGGTCAAATAAGAGAAAAGGATTTCTCATCCTACCAATGTTACCATTGTGACAAGATGGGACATATTGCTAAGAATTGTCCAGCTAGAAGAGAAGAATACAAGAAGAGAAAAAAAAGGCCCCATGCCCATGCAATTGAAGATGAAGAGGCAACCACGAAGATGCTTAAAGAAGAGATTGAAGACTATGCATCAATATCTTCCCTCTTGGGATCAGTATCACATGGAGAAGATATTTCGCTCATAGATAGTGGTGCTTCAAAGCACATGACAGTTCAGAGAGACATTCTCTCTAGCCCTATCGAAAATAAATTTCCCCATAAAGTTACACTTGGAGATGATTATGAATACCCTATCAAAGGAGTGGGAGAGTCCAATTGCAAACTTGATTCATAGACCCCAATGAAGATGAGGGATGCACTAGGTTTGACAAAGAAATTGCTTTCTATCTCAGCGTTAGATAAGAAAGGCTTCAGGGTTGCATTCATAGATGGTGAAGTCTTCATGTGGTCTAAAGGAAAAACCATAGAAGATGAAATTGTTATTGGAACAAAAGAAGGTGGCCTATATAAATTAAAAGGTCACTCAGAAGCATCCTTGACACACTCCATCGAGAGTCCATGTGAACTTTGGCATATAAAACTAGCTCACATCAACTACAAAGCATTACCATATGTGAGCAAGGTAGTTACAGGTCTACCAGAATTCAAGGTTGACAATGGATATGCACAAGGAAAGAACATCAAGAACCCTTTCCCAAAGAGCGACAATAACACAGAAGGAGTTTTAGAGCTCATCCACTCAGATGTGTGTGGCCCAATGCCATCAACCTCCATTAGTGGGTGTGTATACTATGTATCATTTATTGATGACGGTTCTCGCAAGACTTGGGTTTACTTCTTGAAATCAAAAGATGAAGTGTTTGGAAAATTAAAGGAATTCAAAGCCTTGATAGAAAATCTCTCTGAAAGAAAGGAGGAGAATACACCACAAAAGATTTTATAAAATTTTGTAAATATGTCGAGATTAAGAGGGAGCTCACCACTCCCTACAATCCTCAACAAAATGGTGTAGCAGAAAGGAAGAACATAACTATAATGGAAGTTGTGAAGACTATGATCCATTATCAAGATCTTCCAATGCACTTGGGTTCAAAACCCCTGAAGAAATGTTCTCCGAAAAGAAGCCAGAAGTAAGCCATCTCAAGATATTTCGTTGTCTAGTGTTTGTACACATTCTGAAAGAGAAGAGAACCAAACTGGACCCTTCAAAAAATAAGGGAATATTTGTTGAATATTGTGAGGTCTCAAAGGTCTTCAAAATTTATATACCAGGTTACCATCACATTGAGATCAACAGAGATGTAACCTTTGATGAAGATGCAACACTCAAGAAATCAAGGAGATGCCAGCTTGAAGAAGTATATGAAGAAGAGCATGTAGCTCCTAGAGTTGCAGAACTAGTAAGGGAAGTCACAGTTTCCCCTGATGATGAGATTCATGAAGATCATGATATGTTAGAATCTCAAGAACCTCCCCAAATGACGATCTCTCACAAAAGAAAGCCATCTTGGGCGAGGGAACTTATTCAATATGGAGAGAAGTATGGTGCCCTAGAAGGTACCATGAGACAAGTCAAGAACCCAAACCATTCTCCAATTATATGGCCTTGATGTGTGATGTCTTAAAGAAGGAGCCCACTTGCTTTGAAGAAGCCATTCAAAAGAAAGAATGGGCGGATGCCATGACAGAAGAATACCAATCCATTATAAAGAACGATGTATGGGAAATAGTTCCCAGACCGAAGAGCAAAGATGTGGTATATTCCAAATGGTTATACAAGATAAAAACATGTTGTTGATGGAAGTATTGAGAAATATAAATCAAGGTTTGTAGATCGTATTTTTCTCAAAAGGAAGGCATTGACTATGAAGAGATGTTTTCTCTTGTAAACAGATACACTTCTATCAAAACCATCATATCCCTTGCAACTAAGATGAAGTGGAAGTTACACTAGATGGATGTGAAAACAACCTTCTTGAATGGTGTCATTGAAGAAGAAGTGTATATAGAACAACCCCAAGGGTTTGAAATTGAAGAAAAAAAGACTCATGTCTGCAGATTTAAGAAGGCTATGTACGGATTGAAGCAAACTCCTAGAGCTTGGTATGGAAGAATTGACAGTTTCCTGACAAGCTTGGGATTTACCATGACTAAATTTGATTCTAACCTTTACTTCAAGGTTATGAATGATGAGCCTGTTATATTGATGTTGTATGTGGATGACTTATTCTTAACTAGAGAAGAAAAGCTCATCACTGATTGTAAGAAGAAGCTCGTTGCAAAATTTGAGATGAAAGACCTAGGCCTAATGCATTATTTCTTAGGTCTTGAGGTTTGGCAGAGCCCATAGAAGATCTTCCTTAACCAAGGGAAGTATGTAGTTGAAATATTGAAGAGGTTTGATATGTTGGAGTGTGAATCCATGAATACACCCATGGAAACTAAGTTGAAGCTCCTGGTTGATACTTCATCAGAATTGGTTGATGCTACACTGTACAAACATACCATTGGATAGTTGATGTATCTGACGAACACCAGACCAGATATATGTTTTGTTGTGAACACCTTGAGTCAGTATCTGGTAGAACCCATAAGTGTTCACCTTGTTGCTACAAAACATGTGATGAGATACCTTAAAGGTGCGTTAGACTTTGGTCTCTGTTATAATGGAGATCATGAATTTAGACTGATTGGTTATACCGATTCAGATTGGGCAGGAAGTGTTTCTGACAGAAAGAGCACTTCAGGATGTTGTTTTAGTCTGGGGTCAACCATGACTTCATGGCAGAGTAGGAAGCAATCTTGTATTGCTCTCAACACAACAGAAAAAAATACATTGTTTCATGTTCTGCTAGTTGTGAAGCCATATGTCTACAGAAGTTGTTGACATGTATATTTGATCTGGAGATGGAAGCAACCGTGTTCTATGTGATAACCAAAGTTGTATTAAGATGACAGAGAACCATGTGTTCCATGACAAGTCGAAGCACATAGAAATCCGATATCACTACATTCGTGATATGGTACAAAGAGGAGCCATAAAGCTCCAATATGTTGGCACAAATGAGCAGGTTGCAAATGTGTTGACCAAACCTCTGTCTTGTGTAAAGTTTGAGCACTTTCGAGACAAGATTGGTATATCCCTAAAGGACCTCCTTCGAAAGGGGGATTGATGTTGATGATACTATGGTATCTTGATCAATAGTGGGTAGCTCAATTAGGATTTTATATCCTAGGGGATTGATCATCCCTGGATAGATCTCGAAGGTCCAGTAAGGACAGTCTATCAGAGTACCTGTGCATGTATATGCTAGCTATGGTCAGTAGTGGTATCTCCATTAGGATTTTTATAATCCTAGGGAATCGTATGGTTCCTGGGAAGATCCCGAAGGTTCGGTAAAGACGGTCTGTCAGAGTACCACGTGGTAGCTCCGTTAGGATTTTATATCCTAGGGAATCTTATGATTCCTGGATAGTGCCTTAGGGACTGTCATAGTACCACATAATGTTGTTACACCTACCTCATTTTGTTGCTCCATGATGATGATGATGATGATGTTGCTCCAACCTTTGTTTTGTGATGATGTTGTTTCTCCATGGTGATGATTATGTTGTTGCTCCAGGCTTTTTGCTGTGATGATGTTTTTGCTCCATCCTTTGTGCTATGATGATGATGATGATGTTGTTGATGTTATTGTTGATGATGATGTATTAGTGTTATACTAATTCATGTTGATGCAGATGATGATGATGCTACTCCAACTCCATGTTGTGAATGATGATGAGAAAAACTTCTGATGATTTATAGATATGCCAGTCAGTGTTCCAGATGATGTTGATGTTTTTTCCCTCTCTCTCTCCTGATGATGTTGTAGAATACCCTTCTTGTTAAGGGGGAGTGTTGAAATATTGTAATTGAAAAGAGTATTCTATTTATTATTGAGTTATTATTCATCAGATCAATCCCCTTTTGTGGATTGATCATGTCGGGCTTTGTACTTGACCAAATTCCCTTTTGTGGATTTATCAAACCCTAATTATACTATGCTAATTAAGAAGTCGGCCCCCAGGCCTAATTAAAGTGGTTTTAACCACTAAGAAGAGAAGTAGGTCCTGCCCAGTGAAGAGACACCTTTCCAACGCCTGCCAGCTAGTAAAATAAAGGAGGCTAACACCTCATTTGGTCACTCACTCATTCACTCATCAAGTGCACAAGTTTGGAGAGTTGTGGTTGGGAGAAGAAGGAAGAGAGAGGCACATTGCTCAGTGTTGGATATTCTCTAGTGTTTTGGTTTATTATCTTGGCATTGTATTGGCTATCTATATTAAGGAAGTTTTTGCTGGGTTTTCTCCCCCATGAGGGTTTCCTAGGATAAATGTTGTGTATCTTGTGATTGTGTTTCTCTCAGTGATCTTATCTATGATATTTCTATCTAGTAAATTGAAAAGAAACTTAATAGCTTCTCTAAAATTAACAAATTCATCTACATACCATAGCCTTCTCTCATGGTTAATACAAACAACTATCTCTCCAAAACCTTAGCTAGGGAAAACAATGAAAACCATAGCTTAAGCAAGGAGCTGCAAGATGCAAGAATCACTCCAACAAGTTCTCCAATACAAGACATCAATTTCTCTTCTTCTTCACCAAATATACCCTAGGGTTTTATCACAAAATCCTAATCCTAAAAATACAAGCGATAAGCCTTGACCCTAGACTCCAAGTTACTCCATGAAGACAAGGAAACCTAGAGACTTAAGAGAGGTAGAAATCAATTACAAATGAATACCATGAGAAAACAACAAGACTAGTGTGTACTTTTCTCCAAGGTCACATCTGTACACAAAAGTGAATATTATAATAAGTTAATGCTATGTATGTTATCCCCCCCATGCTAGGGATAACTAAGGAGATGATGTCTCGATGCTCTTAGGTTGCAATGGAGTATCAAGAGGTAGATGTGTAGGTAGAGGCCCCTATCTTACCACACGCCACCTTTCGAGTGATGACAACAACGTCCACCACACCAACTTGGCTCACAGAGGACAACAAGTCTTTCTCCACGAGGTAACAAGTCCAATGTTGTGGTAAGTGTCCTTCTAATAAATGAAGCATTTAAACATGTTGCAAAGGGTCATTTCTTGATTTTGAAAACGTTTGCTTGGAAATTATGCATGTTGCCTCATTTCACCTTGGTGGTTGACATGCTACCCTAGAAAGTGGTCAACCTCAAGAAAAGGGTTGCTAATAGGTGGTCTCCTTGAAGGGTTATCATACTGCTCCCATACATACTTGTCACTTTCCATACTTATTCCCCTTTCATCTCCTCATCTTTTGGGTTTTCGAGCATATTGACCCAAGAATGGTTTGTATCGCATTTCATGGTATGAAGGGGATAAAGACCCGAAAGGTAGATTGCAACTGCTATAAAGAATAAGAAACTAATGCTGATAAGAGAGTGAGCACAACAAATGAGGACCATAAAAAATTGGTCCAACTTGAGATCTACTTACTCAGTGCCTGCCTTGGTCCCAAATTGCACGTGCCAAATCTTGAAAACCTTATAAAGAGGACTAGCAAATTACAAATAAATGGAAACAAGGATTGGAAATATGGCTAAGAAGGGGCCTGGGAAAAATGTCACCTAAATAGTTCGTAACTCAAGAGCAAGCACACCCTCTACTGAGGCACCGCCCATGAATGAGACAATATGAGCCCTTGTATGTCAAGAAACCCCATGCCCATAGGTCACACCCCCATTCACATCATACTCCTTACATGACTTAGAGAGGGTCCTCTTGGGAAACACAATAAAGTACAAGAAGACCCATCTACACCATTACAGAAACCCCAAGAAGAAGTCGTAGACCCAAAAATAAGAAGTCGGCCCATAGGAAAATAATGATAAAATTGAAGACCCAGAAATAAGAAGTCGGCCCCACACTGGCGCCCAAATCAATATAAATACATGACTAGCTCATTTCATTTTGACAATCAAACAACTCCTTTTGTAGTGCGCACAAAGAAGTTGCAGCTGCAGTTTTGGCAGTTTCGCTATTTTTGGGTTACTGGTTATCTTGGAGAGTGCACCATACTTGGAGAAGATCTTGCTTGGTTATTTTTGGTCTAATTATTGAGGAGCTAGGTCTTGATGATGCTAGCCTTGGGGAGGATCTTCTTTGTATGGTATTTTGGCTATTGATGGTGATGTAGTGGGAATATCTTGGACTGAATTCTTCTAGAGAAAGGTTGTTGGGTTTTCTCCCAAGTTTGGGTTTCCCAGGATAGACTCTTGTGTTCTTGTGTCTACTGTGCATGGTTAATATTTCTAGATCTTGTTATTTCCGTTGCATTGTTATAGTTGAGATTTTCAGTGTTTAGTTATTCTATGATAACTATTGTATGCAAGTGTATCTTGTTATTAATCATAAGGAAATAACTATCAAGAGATGAGAACATGGTATCAGAGCTAGTTGAAATATTGCCACTGCACAGTTAAAGTTGCAGTCGCCAGTTGCATTTGCCAGTTCCCAGTTGCACAAACCTTGAGATTAGAAGACAAGCTGGATGGTGCTACAAATTTCAGAGGTATGCACTTATATGTGTTTCCAAGTTATATCGTTTAGTAGAGTATGAAGGTGTTTGCAGGGGATGTACAAGGGACCTTGTCCAAGCAATGACCCAAAGGGATCATTGGATCTAGTGAATTCAGAGGAATAACACACCCTCCCTAGCAACTAAGACTCTAGGTTTGCATATTAGGTTTGACATTTTTATATTGTTGCATCTTAAATAAATATTGTAACCGAGGCAACAATCTTTAGAGATCAATTACTGCTAAGTACTTTTGCTATTAAATGTTTTGAGTATTG
This sequence comes from Picea engelmannii, assembly GCA_009831015.1. NCBI lineage: Eukaryota > Viridiplantae > Streptophyta > Pinopsida > Pinales > Pinaceae > Picea > Picea engelmannii. Next base: position 158,138 of record ML779604.1, on the reverse strand, counting down.
TTAGTACAATGATCATTGTGTAAATGCTCATTGTTTAGTACTAATGATGCACTTATTTACAAGATGAAATTGATCTCTTCTAGGAGATGTTCTTGGTTGTTGTCTTTGTCACAGACAAGTTACTATGGAGGTCACAACACTAGAAAAGTGTTTCTCTTGTCTTTTTTGTTTTGTTCTGGGCAGGTTACCACAGACGAATGATTGGTAACAACAATGGAAAAGTGTTGTTCATGTTTCCCATTTTTTATTCTTGTTCCTATTTCCTTATCATAAGAATATTATTCTTGTCTGCGGGAGGCAACAAATTAGATGGTCTCTAGTTTGAGACATGGAGCAGGTTATCCAGAGTTGTATACATGACAATATACATCCATATATCGAAGGCGAAGAAAACAAAGTTAGAACCTTCTGAAAAGAAGGATACTTTTGTCAGATATAGAGTGTTCCACATGGGAATTGACATGGAGGAGCTGGTGGCTCCACCAGTGGTGATGCAAAAGACCCCACCTAGTACCAGTTCAGAGGAAGCTAGAGTTCAGAGAGAGTCTTCCCTCATGATCCTATAGGGAGGAGCAGCCTCCCAGGACAATTCATTGGAGATCAGACTTCAGAAGATGTAGAGGTAGTAGATGGCTCCAGAGATTGTACAGACTCAGAGTGAGCCTAATCTCAGAGAGAGTCAATTAGCTCAAGAGAGAGTTGATTATTCAAAGGGAGCCCCCCCCCCCCAGATCCAGGTGGGAGAGAGACATC
>ML779604.1:133970-157296 GCA_009831015.1 Picea engelmannii | reverse complement strand
AGAGGAGTCAGCCAATGAAGAGGACTGAGTATGGATTTTGTTTCAGTCACAGATGGAGCAACCAGTGAGGCAGACTGGACAATAGGAACTACTATAGTGACAGAGCGAGTTGGCCTTTGAGATCGAGATGCAGGATCCTAGACGGATGTACTCTTGGGATTAGAGGTGCGATGAGATCAGATGAGATCTGCAGTAGATTGGATCCTTGATGTGCCTGGTTAATGCCAGGCTAGATATTTGCTTGGCAGTGAGCACCCTGAGACAATATTTGGTTGAATCCAAGGCAGTTCCAGTGGGTGGCAGCAAAGCATGGTACAATTGGATATCATTTGTCTCAGGTGATGAAGTGAGGCTGCAAAGATATACATATTTTGATTGAGTAGGGAGTGCAGTAGACCACCTCAGGGTGTTGCTTCAGCTTGGAATTAGATATGATTTTTGGGATAAGCTAGAAGCAAACTTATGTAGAACTAAGTACAACAAAGATGAAGTATGTCATAGCCAGTGCCACAAGTCATGAAGTGGTGACACTTCAGAAGCTTCTTATAGGACTTCATCCGAGACATGGTACATAAGGGAACAACGAAGCTCCAATACTTATCCACAAATGAGAAGATTGCAGATATCCTCCCACAGTGGCCATGTTCATTTGGTTGAGGAGGATGATACACATGATTAGCCATGATGATTTCGCTAGTGATGAGCGTTGATGTTTCAACATCGAGAAAACATTCAACCAGATTGGTCATGCACGTGGCTATGTTAGTGCGGATATGATCAAGGGATAATGACTCATTCACTCATGGGGATTTGATAGTGGTGAATGGCCCAAATATGTTGATGTTCTCCAGGCTATGGCATCAAGAAGACATTCTCCCAGATTGGTCATGGACGGGGCTATGCTAGTGTTGATATGACCAAGGGAGAATGATTCATTCACTCATGGGGCTCTGCCTATAGTGGTGAATGGCCCAGGTATGTTGATAGCATCGGGTAGACATTCTCCCAGATTGGTCATGCATGAGGCTATGTTAGTGTTGATATGACGAAGGGAGAATGATTCATTCACTCACGGGGCTCTTCTAGTGGTGAATGGCCCATAACATCAGTCAAACATTATCCCAGATTGGTCATGCACAGGGCTATGCTAGTGCTGATATGACCAAGGGTAAATGTTTCATTCATCCAAGGGGTTTTCCTAGTGGTGAATGGCCTAGGTGTATTCCTTCTCCTGACAAGGAGTGGATGGACTCGAGATGCTATCACATGCATATTTCGGGACGAAATACATGTGCGGAGATGGTACATCAACATGGCTCATGAAGACAACTTTTCTATGACAAAATAAATCCAAGTATGGAGAATGCCTCCCTTGTTGAGAGAGATTGTTGGAGATTTGCAACTTCGGGTAGTCATTCTCCACAAAAAAGTACAAAAAGACCCATCTACACCATTACAAAATCCCCAAGAATAAATTGAAGACCCAAAAATAAGAAGTCGACCCAACATGAATATAATAATAAAATTGAAGACTTGGAAATAAGAAGTGGGCCCCACATTGGCGCCCAGATCAGTAGAAATACAGGAGTGGCTCATTTCATTTTGACAGTCAGACAACTCCTTCTGTAGTGCACACACTTGCAGAAGCTCTTTCTTGGTTATTCTTGGTCATATTATTGAAGAGCTAGGTCTTGGTGATGCTAGCCTTGGGGAGGATCTTCTTTGCATGGTATTTTGGCTATTGATGATGATGTACCGATAATATCTTGGATTGAATTCTTCTAGAGAAAGGTTGTTGGGTTTTCTCCCAAGTTTGGGTTTTCCAAGATAAACTCTTATGTTCTTGTGTCTATTGTGCATGGTTAATATTTCTAGATCTTGTTATTTCCGTTGCATTGTTATAATTGAGATTTTTAGTGTATAGTTATTCTATGATAATTGTTGTATGAAAGTTATCTTGTTATTAATCATAAGGCAATAACTATCAAGCACTGAGAATCATAAAATACCAACATGATCTACCCAATAGGCCACCATGAAAACCCTCCCATACTTAAAGTTGGCATGTTGTATAAGGTCTTTGAACATTTGTTTATTTTGAAAAGGGGGGATTTAATGCACATGTTTGGGTTCTCATGGTTGATGGTGATATGACATGGTTTGATGGAGAGAGACACTTGGCATGCACTAGAGCACTTAGAGGCATGGCACATGGCCTTTGGAGGCTTGACAATCTTCACCAAAGGGCTTAACGTCTCTCTTGGAGGCCTAACGTCACCCTTTAGGGCACGACGTCACTCCTAAAAGAGGAAATTACTTTATATATTTGAAATTTTAAGTTGTAAAGGACAAATAGGGAGGGTCGACCTCTCTAATTTGATCTTGACTTTTGGAAAAGTGGATAAATTGGTTTCTAGTGATCTTGTATAAATAAATGTCACTTTCATTTCATTTGGACATAACTCTCACTTGAGAATTACATAACATTGGCTAAACGTTTCTCCCTATTTGGGCATTTTGCTCCATCTCTCTCTCTCTTGGTGCATTGTGGATGATATTTCTTATCTTTTGGTGACTAAAAACTAGGTGCTATCTCTTGGATGCTTTATTCTTGGTATGTTGGTGGAATATTCTTGATAAAGAAAGGGTTTCTTCATATGCTTTTCTTCAAATTGATAAGGAATTTTTGCATTTATTGTGTTGTTTTCTTCTTGTTTCAAGCTAAATTTGTCTAAACTATTGGACAAGTATAATGGCATACACCCTCCATCAAGATCTACTTTGTTATCATTGAATAAGCTACTTTGAAAAGATTGATAAAAGGAGTAAAAGAGCTTACACCCTTGTAGGTTTACCTTGCTAGGTTTTGTTTTCTCTAGGGAGTAAAAGGGCTTACACCCCTATAGTGTTGAAATTTTGGTATTCTCGTTTAACCATAGACAATGTTACACCATTGTCACCAACCATAGGCACTTACACGTGCCACCCCCGAGCACAATAACCTTTTCTTATATAGATTCTGACAAGTCCACTCTAGAACAACAAAAAAAACCCTAGCACAATGGCTAGCTTAACCATAAATACCAACACAACTGCGACAATGTCACAATATCAAGAGATCATACATTTTCCAAGAGAAGCGCACATGAGAGATACCAGAAAGAATGAGCAAGGAGAGACTTCTCCACTGCAACTGTTGCATCACCTTCCTCAGACTTGCGCCTCCTTCTGCGTCACCACTACAACTATTGCAATTGATGCTCCTCATACTTGTGCCCTAACTGAGTGAGCGAGACTATGTCAAATGAGCTAGCGTCTGCCTTTATTTATACTAGTCTATCAGGTGACTTTTCATGTGGGGATGATTTCTCTTTCTGAAGCCTTCTAATTCTTTATTATTATTCTCCTTGGGTCGACTTCTCTTCTAGGGTATTTCCATATCTGTTTAATGGTTCTCTTGCTTCCAAAATCTTCTATTCTAAGCACAAAGGTTATATTGGAGGTCAATACCTCCCGCAGCTACCAAAACATCAACACTTCCTCTTAGCTAGGGAGGTATTAACTATGATGTTTTTCAAGTAATGGTCTCAATCACATCCATCCATCTCACGTGGCACGCGTAAGAATCACATGGTCTTATAGACCAGTCTACATGTAGCATCACCATAGCAATGCAGGCTATCTCATGATCAAACATATCATGTCACAAGTATCACCATCATAGCCAAACAAGCTCTATCATAGTCACACACAAACTATCTGATGGTTATGTCACAACCATGCATCTGGGGCCTCATCAACATAAGTAACATCTCTCTAGTGGGCACAACCTCATCATCCTCTGAGACCTTATGGGTCTCGACGTCCTTTCGGACTTTATGTCATTACAAGACTTCATCTAGCTCAGTCAAATCTAGGCAACTAGCCAGTTCACACAGAACTGAGCTACTTCCCAATCCACATGGAGTCTGGGCAACTATCTAGTTTAACTAGTTCACACAAAACTGTGCTACTACCCAATCTATACAGAGTCTGGGAAACTATCCAGTTTATCCAGTTCACATAGAACTACGCTACTACCCAATACATAAAGAGTATGGGAAACTATCCAATTCAGTTAGTTCACACATAATTGCACTACTACCCAATGCATATGAAGTCTGGGCAACTATCGTTCCTGTAAATGACTACCCCATGTTGCCACACTTTGTAAGCTACTGCCCCCTAGAATTGCATATGTGACTCATCATTCCCTCTTACGAGGGAAGTCCTTCTGCACCACACCACACTTGTCCTGAAGTACTCAAACTTTACCTTTGACAGAGGCTTTGTCAATACATCTATTATCTGCTCGTTTGTGCCAATATACTAGAGCTTCACAACTCTCTTTTACACCATATCTTGGATATAATTGTACTTGATCTTGATGTGCTTGAAATTGTCATGAAACACAGGGTTCTCAGACGACTTTATACAACTCTGGTTGTCACAAAAAATACAAGTCACCTCCAACTCGAGAGAAAATAGTCCTGCAAGAAACTTCCAAATCCACACAACTTTGCTACTAGTTGAACATGCTGCTATATATTCCGCCATGACTGTACTGAGTGCCATACTAGTTTGCTTCCTGTTGAGCCACGAAATCATAGTTGACCCCAAACTAAAGCAACATCCTGATGTACTCTTCCAATCTGTGACACTACCGACTGAATCTGAATCATCATAGTCTTGCAGTCTTATCTTACGATCTGAAACATATTAGAGTCCAAAATCTATCGTACCCTTCAGGTACCTTAATATATGCCTTACTGCAATCAAGTGAATATGTCTTGCTTCAACCATATACTAACTCAAGGTGTTCACTGCAAAGCATATATCTGGCCTAGTATTTGTCAAATACATCAATGAACCAATCATCTACCTGTACATGGTGACATCCACTGTCTCTAAAGAAGTATCACTCAATAACTTCAAGTTCGTCATCATCAGTGTGGGAATGGATTTACAATCCATCATTTCGAATCTCTTCAGGATTTCTACCACATATTTTTATTGGCTAAGGAAAATCTCATCCGATTTCTGCCACACCTCTAGACCCAAGAAATAATGCAACATACCCAGGTCTTTCATATCGAACTCTAATACAAGCTCTTTCATCTCGAACTCTAATACAAGCTTTCTCCTGCATTCAACGATGAACTTCTCATTTCCTGTTAGAAACAAGTCATCCACATATAACCATAATATCACTGGTCCACTGTCCTCAACCTTGTAGTAAAGGTTGGGATCTTCTTTACTCTTGGTAAATCCCAAGCTCATGAGAAAGATGTCAATTCTACCATACCATGTCATGGGTACTTGTTTCAATCCATACAAGGCTTTTTTCAATCCGCACACATGTGTCTTCCTGTCATGTGTCTCGAATCCTTGTGGTTGCTCCACGTACACTTCATCTTCCACTACACCATTCAGAAACACTGTCTTCTTGTCCATCTGATGTACCTTCCATTTCATTATTGTAGCTATTGGAAGTATAGCTCTAATCAAAGTGTATCTTGCCACAGGAGCAAATGTCTCCTCATAATCTCTTCCTTCTTTCTAGGAGAAACCATGAGCCACAAACCTTGCCTTATGTTTCTCAATACTGCCATCAACTAAATGCTTTGTCTTGTAGATCCATTTTGAACTCTCACCTGATTTCTCTTTTGGTCTCGAAACCACATCCCAAACATCATTCTTAATGATGGACTAGTATATCTCAATCATGGCATCCTTCCATACTTTCTTCTCTGCAGCCTCTTCATAATAGGTAGGCATAGCATCAATGATATCACATAACAATGCCACGTAACTGGAATATGGTTGAGGTTTCTTGCTTTCTCTGAAAGATCCATCTGGAGCACCAAACTTCTCGGCATCCTAAATAATCTCACGAGCCCAAGCCAATATTCTTTTCTTTGTACTCATTTTTGCAGGTCTTTGTGGTTCTGCCATGTCATGGGCCTCTAGACCATGCTCTTCTGGCACAACATCATTACCTACATCTATATCTACAACTCTAGGAGCTTCAGGCTCCTCATCATGGATCTCATCTGTGTGAAGTTGCCTCGATATATTGAAGGTTGCATCCTCATCAAAGGTAACATCTATGCTAATCTCCATCTGTCTATAACCAAGAATGTAGACTCTATATGCCTTCGATGTCTCACTATATCCAACAAATATACCCTTCTTTCCTGGATGATCCAACTTCGATCTCTTATCTTTGGGAGCATGCACATTCACTGGACAACCAAATATCCTCAGGTGGTTGACCTCTGGATTTTCTCCTGTAAACATTTCTTCTGGTGTCTTGTTCCCAACTACACAACAAGGACTTATGTTCTGTACATATACAATGGACCAAGCTACTTTTGCCCATAGATGCATAGGTAAGTCTTGATCATGAATCATAGCCTTTGTTTCTTCCATTATTGTTCGGTTCTTTATTTATGCTAGCCCATTCTGCTGAGGATTCTAGGGAGTAGTGAGCTCCCTCTTAATCTCAACTTCTCTGCAGAATGCTTTGGAGTCATCTGATGTGAACTCTCCTCCATCATCTGACCTCAAAATATTTATCTTCTTTTCAGAAAGATTTTCTACAAGGGCTTTGAATTCCTTGAACTTGTTGAATGCTTCGTTTTTTGTTTTCAAGAAATAAATCCAAGTCTTACGTGAGAAATCATCATTAAATGAAACATAATATACATACCCTCTAAGTGAAGTAGTTGTCATCGGTCCACACACCTATGAATGCACGATGTCCAAAACTCCTTTGGCTTTGCTGTCAATGCTTGGAAATGAACTCTTCATGTTCTTTCCTTGTGCACATCCTTTGCATATACCTTCATGATCCAACCGAATTTATGGCAAACACGTTACCATCTTGCTTACGATAGGTAATGCTTTGTAATGTTACACCCTTGTGAAGTAGGACTGAATGGTTTATAAATTTTGCATCTTCACATTCTTGAGTTGTGTCCTTAATGCCATCTTCCAGTTGATATTCTTGCCTTCATATAATCAGGATAAGGCATCAAACATTTGTTTCAGGGTTTTTAATGATGAGACATGAGGGATCAAGTGATCCTTGATATAATCTACAATGATCCTCTTTGCCTTAACTAGATTCTTCTTGTACTTTGCCTTAGCCTCATCTCCCTCTGGCTCTGCAACTTCTTCTTCAATGAAACCTTCTAGATCATTTTCCTCTAGAATGAGCATCACACTACATTTCCATGCTCGGAAGTTATCAACACCCTCAAGCTTCTCATCAAGCTTAGTGTTGGAAGTCATTTTGCCCTGGGATCTAGAAATATGACAAAAAATGAAACTTTGCAGAAATGAATTTTAGACTTACCAGTGAGTGTGTTATGCCAAGGCGACCTCCTTTCTTCAAGGGTTTTCTCCAACTTCATCCTTTAAATGCCCAAACGTCTTGACCTAGGGTTTTATGAGGAGACCCTAATTTTTCAATTTCAGAATTTTGGAGATCTAAGCCGGGGAAAGGATGCACCCTCCTTAGGCGACCTTCTTGGTGGCTTGTAAGTGCTCAATGAGCTTGACAATAGGGGAAAATGACGATCTTCCTTCTAGTGGTTACACTGTTCTCAAGGAAACCATCTCTGATACCATGTTAAATTTTTGGTATGCTCGTTTAACCATAGACAATGTTACACCATTGTCACCCAACCATACAACATAGTAACCTTTGAACCAACAGATAAACCCTAGCACAACAACTAGCTTAACCGGAAACAAATAAACCCTATCACAATGACTAGCTTAACCAGAAATACCAACACACCTGTGGCAACAACACAATACCAAGAGAGTGCACCTTTTCCAAGAGAAGCACACATGAGAGAGATACCATAAACACTAAGAAAGGAGAGACTTCTCCACTGCAATTGTTGTGTCACCTTCCTTAGACTTGCACCTCCTTCTGCATCACCACTGCAGTTGTTGCAACTGCTACTCCTCAAACTTGTTCCCTAACTGAGTGAGTGAGAGTGTGTCAAATGAGCTAGCTTATGACTTTATTTATACTAGTCTGTTAGGTGACTTTTCATGTGGGGCCAACTTCTCTTTCTGGATCCTTCTAATTCTTTATTATTATTCCCCTTGGGCCAACTTCTCTTCTAGCGTATTTCCACATCTATTTAATGGTTCTCTTGCTTTTGGAATCTTCTATTCTAAGCACAAAGGTTATTACCTCTCGTAGCTACCAAAACATCAACATAGAGAAGTAACAAACCCTAGCTCTTACACAAGAGACTCCATTAACCCAATTGATAAAGCACTAATCTACTTGCATTGGATATATAATATTGTTGCATTGGTATATGTGAAATATTGAGATATTGCAATTGTCTAAATTGGATTTGATTCTACATGCTATAGGCCTTCTTGTGCCAGAGGGACATCTTGATTAGCCTAGTAATTCTCTTTCTTGTTACAAATTAATGCTACAACCATTAGGGTTATTGCAAATTCATCTTTTCTTCATATATTGTTCACTATTCTACCACTAAAATTCACTTACAAGCTGTCATCATTAAACTACTTGTTATTGGCTATCTCTTGGGTGGATTGTTTGTCGATTTTGGTGGCTAGACGTTGTTATTGTAGATATTGTTTGCTAGAGCCATTAGCCTATTATAAAAACTTGTTGACAACATCACATAACAACCCCCTAATCACCACCAAGTCTTGCATTAATCGTTGGATATTTAACCAGTCATTGCTAGCTTTATTTCTAATATCTTGTATTAGATTTTGGATGGTTAACTTTGCAGCTTTATTTCTGATTTATTTTTGTATTGCTGCAATTCGGGACAAGAAGGATTCTTGCTTGACTCCCCTTGATTAAAGGCTTGGTTTATCATCTTTTTCCATGTTCCAAGCATGGCTAACATTGTTTTGCAGGTATCTACAATTGGAAACCATTTTTCCTCTCACAAGACTCATCATCAATCCTTTCTTCATCTCCCAAACATGACCTATAGGGATTCTCATTCATCATCATCTCACTTTCCATCTCAATCCCCCTAGGGTCACCAAAATTTCCCCCTTGAGATGATTGCATCATCACTAAAGCAAGGGGAGTGTTAATCTAAGGTGACAATGGGTATATACTCCCGTAGTCATCTCACCTTTGTGGTTTGGGTTGGGCTTTGCCAAAGTTACATTCCAGGCGATAACATTTTGACGTTGTTGCTGGGGAAGGATTTGGAATCCTTCTTCAAGCCCTAACGACACTTGACAAGTTATTTCCAAAGCCTTTACCCATAGCTTTCCTGACGACTCCATCTAAGGTAAGTTCCCTTTCCATCTTTGATGAGCCTTGAGCTCATCCGACGACTCCATTGAGGTATTACTCTAAGTGATGGAAGCATGTCTTTGTGACGCTTCCATGAGGAATACAAAGCCTTGGACGTTGAATCTATTTATTGGTATCCAAACAAATGCTCAATGAAATGGTTGATTCATATCCCTAAGTTTGACGGTGATCCATTTTTTATTGTTGTGCATATTGTCGAATTTACTGAATTTGTTTTACGCTTTGGTGTAGAAAAAGATGTGATAGTACGGTTGTTTCTCTTGTCACTTGAAAAAAGACAAAGAGTCTGGATCAGACATTCTTGCAACCCTAAAAGCATATCTTCTTCAATGATCCTTATTCGAGATTTCCTCAAGTATTGGAGCCCTACAACTCAGAAGTTTGAAGATATTATTCAAGACCTTGGGGATGCTTTCCTCGAACACTTATTTCCTTTGAATCCTATTGAAGGTTTCAGGGAAACACTTCTTCTAAAGCCTATTAAGAACACAATTGAGGAACAAGAGGATGATAGTAATGAAGAAAGTTTTGAATGTTCTTATGGCATGAGGGGAGGCTCATGTAATAAAATGTATTCCTTTATTTGTGGACCATGGTAGAAGGCGACTTCATGGCACGTGGATCCCTGCCATGCCATATATGTATGCAATGCTTTATAACCAAAATAGATTCATAATGCATTGTTAAAAAAGGTTGAAGTGGAGGGCTCCATTTCAAATGATATATTGTTGAGCTCACACCATGTCTTAGGACATCCCTTTAATTGCCACATGAGAACCACATCAAGGTGGCCATAACCCAGTTCTTTATTAAGGCGGCTTCACAATAAGTATAATATATCATCATGCCTCCACATGTGTGCCATTATTTAAGCACATGGGTTAAACATTTACATAACTTTTTATTCAAAGATCCCTCCCTAGTATGTAAGAACTTGAGTTTAGGTGAGTGGTTGCCCCTTTGTAACGATCCCCTTAATATGAAATGTGTGATGACCCCTCCACATAATGCTTTCAGAAAGGCTCCTTAAGTATGTAACATCAAATTGTCCCCCTCTATAATATTATAATCCATATTTAACATATATGGCCTTTAAAGCAAATGGAAAATGAAGTAGGGGTCTAAATGAATACAAGGGTATCACAATACTTAGCGATAAAGCATCTTTTTTAAATTTTTGTGAGTATATGTTACCAATATATAAAGTAAAGTGATGGTTCATAGGATATAAAAAAAAGGAAGTGGCTCATAGGGTTACCATGATATAAAGTGAAGGTTCATAGAAAGGAAGTGACTCATAGAGACGTGAGGAGCATACTACTTAGTATTTTGTACCATGAAAATAAAAGTGTATATTCCTAGCACAACCTACCAAAAAAACACATTCATAATAAAAATAAAAGCAGTCCAAAGGCAACCATGACAACATCCACCAATAATATACCATAAGGTCCAAAAGCATCTCAAAATCAACCAAAGCATCAAAACCATAAACTTCTGAACCCTGAAGCTCCATCAACCAAGATATGCCATCCTGGAGAACTAGGCCACAACGATCCACCACACAAGCTACTTTTTATTCGACGGTACCAACTGCATCCACCAACATCCCAACCTTTTGAAGGCTAGGATCAAGATATCAACTTGCCAAAATTAGACTCATGCGATCAACAAATGTTGGTGATTGTAGCTTCGTGAGACATTCTTCAGGTCTTCTCCCCAGAGCAGTGGGTTGGGTCGGCCTGTGCCTTCTCCCTATCTTCTCCCCGATGGACTGAGTTGGGTTGACCTGAGAATGGTCTTCTCCTCAGTTGTGTTGGGCTGGGTTGACTTGAGACGGGTCTTCTCCCCAGGTGGATGGGTTGGGTTGATTTGTGGGGATGCCCCTGATCTTCTCCCCATATCGGGCTGGATTGAATGCTCATTTGAGATTGAGTTGAGCATGACACTTGTCAGAGGAGTCGCAAATTGTCCTCGAAGGGCACCCAATGTTCCATGGGAGCAGACCATGTGGACATGTCACTTGGGAGTTGACCAAGTGGACACATCATGAGGGAGCAACCCTTGACGATGATGATGACTTGCTCTAGTGGGTCGTAGCCCCTAGAAGAGATGAGGACGCTCACATTGGGTGCAACCATGTGTGACATATTGATGCATCCTTTCACTATGATGAGCAGAGACAAGAAAAAGCCCAATGTCTTGTGTAGAAGACCCACTAGAAGCCCAATGTCTTGTGTAGAAGACCTATTCTGCTAAAGTTGGCCTGGATGAAGAGACACCTTTTGGAAAGGACACAGTTCTCATTGGACTTGTATAAATAGAGAGAATTATCTCTCATTTTGTCATAACACACTTGGATCACTTTCTCTCTCTTGTGTAGCGCTAGAATCTTGGGATTCTAGCGCACTTCTTCTTGGTGATTGGATTTTCTCTTGGACTATCTCTTATCTAGTGAAAGGTTTCTACTGGGTTTTTCTCCCTTGTGAAGAAGGGTTTCCTAGGATATCTCTTATGTATTTTGTGTATGGTTATCTTCTTGTGATCTTGGATAATTCTATGATGCAATTAATGCTTAGGGTTTATGCTTCATGATGCTTATGTTATGCAAAATTGAATATAATGTTAACAAGTTGATCAAGCATAAAAATTCAACATGGTATTAGAGCAGTGTTCCTGAAAGAGCCATTGTACAAGCTTCTCCAACACCTTTCCAAGCTAGTCGTCACCTTCTTGCTACAACTGCAAAAACGACCCTTACCCTTTTTCCTTGTCAAGCTAGTTTTAGCACTTTCCCTTGAGTGTTGGGCCTAATCTCTTCACAAGCAAGTATGATCTAGTCCAACGCATCACTTGCAACTTTAAGATTGAAAATTGAAGAAGTTTGGATTTTCAACCCTAGGCTTTCTAGGGTTTTTGCAGATTTCGGTTTCTAGGGGTTCTGCAATCATGGTGGGCAACGTTCCTGTGGAAGATAGGCTTGATGGAGCCTCTAACTTCAACTCCTGGAAACCAAGGCTACTCATCACTCTAGAAGAGAGTGACCTAATGAAATTTGTGAAGGAATTTGTACCATAACCAACATATGCGTCAAATAAAACTCAGTGGAAGAAAAATGACACAAAGGCTAGAAAGATAATCATTTACTATGTGAAAGATCATCTTATTCCACGCATCTCCCCAATGAAGACGACCAAAGAGATCTTTCATGCCTTGAAGAAGTTGTTTGAAAGTAAGAACACCAACAGAGCCATTGCCTTGAAGCACAAGCTTCAGAATATTAAAATGACCAAGGAAGACACAGTTGCCACCTTCTTCATGAAAATTGTTGAGATCAAAGATCAATTAGGCGTCATTGGAGAAATCATTTCAGACAGAGAGTTGGCAATGCTAACCCTCAATGGTCTTCCAAGTCATTGGGAGTCGTTCATCTAGAACATCAATGGACGATCCAAATTGCCTAAGTACGGGTAGACTGGACTCAGGAGGAGGCAAGACTTGTAGTGAGAGGAGCACATAGTTCCAATCATGATGAAAGTCATGCACTTGCCTCTCATGCAAGAAAAGGCATAGGAAGAGGAAAAGGTACACAAAGATTTCAAAGGAAACGAAAGCCACATCAAGCTCATGAACATGAGGAGAAAGACATGTCAAAAGTTCAGTGTTACAGATGTGATAAATATGGACACTATGCCAGAGACTGTCCTATACGAAGTAAAGGAAGAAGGCATGCAACCACTGCCAACGTTGATGAAGATCCACCTCACAATAGATCCGATCATGCTGAAGAATTCTTCTTCATCTCAACCCTCTCAGGTATGATTCCTACTAGCAATAATATTTGGTTCATTGACAGTGGTGCTTCCAGACATATGCCTGGATATAACGAACATCTCATTGAACTAGTGGAGAAGGATTCACGGTTACATGTTGTACTTGGTGATGATGCTAGATATGTTGTGAAGGGAACTGGAAACACCTCCCTTCAACTAGACTCGGGTAATCCACTTCATTTGAGTGATGTATTGTTTGTACCGAGAATTAGAAGAAACTTTGTCTCTATTTCAGCCTTAGAGGACAAAGGCTACAAGGTTGCTTTCTCCTATGGAAAAGTTCTTGCATGGCACAAGAACTCTAGTATGGATTCAACCAGTGTAATTGGTGTTTGAGAAGACAACTTGTACAAATTGACAATTCATCCAGTTCAAGAACTTCAACATGATTCTATCACTCTAAGTGAGCTTTGGCACAAAAGACTTGCTCACTTACATTACATAGCTCTTCCCGCTCCAGGGAAGATGGTGACTGGACTTCCACCACTTCGTGTTGAGCATGATGGCATTTGTAGAGGTTGTGCTCTTGGCAAGAATGCCAAGGGAACGTTTTCCAGTAGTGACAACAAATCCAAAGGAGTCTTGGATCTAATACATTCAGATTTGTGTGGACCTATGACAGTTGTTTCCTTGAGTGGATACTCATACTATGTGATCTTCATTGATGATTTCAAGGAAGACGTGGATTACTTCTTGAAATCCAAGGAGTTAGAAGAGTCCTTGATAGATTCCAAGAATTTAAAGCTTAGATTGAGAACCTGACCAGAAGGAAGATAAAGACCTTGAGATCAGATGATGGAGGAGAATATACCTCCAAGTGTTTCATTCATTTATGCATTGAGGCAGGGATCAAAAGGGAGTACATTGTTCCTTACAACCCTCAACAGAATGGAGTTGCAGAAAGGAAGAACAACTCTATTGTGGAAGTAACCAAGGCAATGATCCATGATCAAAGTTTATTGATGTTTCTTTGGGCAAAAGCATCCATGACTGCAGTATCTGTGCAGAACAAAAGTCCTCACAAGATTTTGAAGAACATGACTCCTGAAGAGGCCTTCACCGGAATCAAGCCCAAGGAGAAAAGATCAAAACTAGAACCCTCTGGTAGGAAAGACACTTTTGTTGGGTACAATGAATCATCGAAGGCATATCGAATCTACATCACGGGTCAAAGACATATCAAAGTGAGTCGAGATGTTTCCTTTGAGGAGGAAGTTGCCTTTAGAAAATCGAGAAGGTCTCACATAGAGATTGACAGTGAGAAAGAGGAAGAGATGGTGTCTTCCCCACCTCACACCACAACAGTACAGAGAGAGCCAGACGAGCTAGTAGAGACTATTGAGCCTATTGATCCTATTAAGCTTGTACATCCTATTGATGTTCCTAGAGAAATTATAGTGGGTTGGAAAAGACCTGCCCGGGCTTGTCAGACCTTGCAGGAGGCAGAGGGACATGCAACTCCTCGTGGTACATTCAGAGAAAGTAAGAGACCCTAGAGATTCTCAAGTTATATAGCAGCTATGAGCCACATCATTGATTGTGAACCATCCAATTATGAGGAGGCATCTAGTCAGCCGATATGGAAGGATGCCATGATGGAGGAGTATCAGTCCATCATGAAGAATGATGTGTCGAACATTGTTCCAAGACCCAAAGGTAAGTCTGTTGTGACTTCCAAATGGATTTATAAGATAAAACATGCAACTGGCGGAGGCATTGAGAAACACAAAGTGAGATTTGTGGCTAGAGGATTCTCTTAGGTGGAGGGAATAGACTATGAGGAGACGTTTGCTCCTGTTGCTCGATATACCTCCATTCTAACAATTATTGCACTTGCTTCAGCCTTGGGTTGGAGACTACATCAGATGGATGTGAATACATCCTTTCTCAATGGCGAGATTGAGGAAGAGGTATATATCGAGCAACCAGATGGCTTTGTGATTCATGGGAAGGAGTCCCATGTGTGCAGGTTGAAGAAAGCTCTATATGGACTTAAACATGCCCCTCATGCTTGATATGCGAGGGTTGATGGATATCGAATGAGTTTGGGTTTCAACAAGAGTGTTGTTGATGCCAACTTGTACTATAAAGTTGACAATGGTGAATCCCTGATTCTGATCCTGTACGTTGACGACTTATTCCTCACCGGAGTAGAGCATCTCATTACTTGGTGCAAGCATGAGTTGGCTTCTGAATTTGAGACTAAGGATCTTAGATTGATGCATTACTTCTTGGGACTTGAAGTATGGCAGAGAACTGATGAGATCTTCCTGAGTGAAGGGAAGTACACATTTGAGATCTTGAGGAGATTTGTCATGATAGATTGTAAGTCCATGACCACACCGATGGTGGAAAATCTGAAGAAGTTGAGTGAGTCTTCTTCCGATTCAGACTTGATTGATCCGACTATGTATCGATAACTGATTGGATCACTGATGTATCTGGTTAATACCGGACTTGATATTGCTATGCAGTGAATGCACTTAGCCAATTCGTGAGTTAGCTGAGACAGATACATTAGGTGACTGCGAAGCATGTGTTGAGATACTTACGAGGCACAGTTGGATATGGCCTTAGATATGCTGCTAGTATCAACATGAGATTGCAGGGATATGCCGATTCAGATTGGGCCGAAAGAACAGTTGACAGAAAGAGCACCTCCAGATGTTGCTTCAACATAGGATCTACCATGGTTTCCTGGTGCAATAGGAAGAAAACTTATGTGGCCCTGAGTACTGCAGAAGCCGAGTACATTGCAATATGTACGACAATGCACAAAGAAATGTGGCTTCACAAACTCCTTGCATGATTGTTTGGTCAGATGTTGGATCTCACCGTGATACATTGTGACAACCAGAGTTGAGTGAAGCTCTTAGAGAATCCAGTATCTCATGACAGTACCAAACATGTTGAGATCAAGTATCACTATCTTCATGATATTGTGCAGAGGAAGGTAGTTCGAGTGGAATACCTTCCTATCGATGAGCAGATCACAAATGTTCTCACCAAACCCCTTTCCATGTCGAAGTTCGTGTACTTTTGTGATAAACTTGGTGTGACAGAGAATGTCCCTCTTGCTGAGAGGGAGCGTTGACGATTGTAGCTTCGTGAGACATTCTTCAATTCTTCTTCCCAGAGCAGTAGGTTGGGCCGACCTATGCCTTCTCTCTATCTTCTCCCCAGTGGACTGAGCTGGGTTGACCTGAGACCGGTTTTCTCCTCAATTGTGTTGGGCTGGGTTGACCTGAGACGGGTCTTCTCCCTAGGTGGATGGGCTGGGTTGATCTGTGGGGACGTCCCTGATCTTCTCCCCATATCGGGTTGGGTTGAATGCTCCTATGAGACTGAGTTGAGCATGACACTTGTCAGAGGAGTGGCAAGCTGTCCTGGGAGGGCACCCAACGTTCCATGGGAGCAAACCATGTGGACATGTCACTTGGGAGTTGACCAAGTGGACACATCATGAGGGAGCAAACCTTGACGATGATGATGACTTTCTCTTGTGGGTTGTAGCCCCTAGAAGAGATGAGAACGCTCACACTGGGTGCAACCATGTGTGACATATAGATGCATCCTTTCACAATGATGAGCAGAGACAAGAAGATGCCCAACATCTTGTGTAAAAGACCTAATCTTCTAAAGTCAACCTAGATGAAGAGACACATTTTCGAAAGGATAAAGTTCTCATTGGACTTGTATAAATAGAGAGAATTATCTATCATTTTGTCATAACACACTTGGATCACTTTCTCTCTCTTGTGATGCGCTAGCCTCTTGGGATTCTAGCGCACTTATTCTTGGTGATTTGATTTTCTCTTGGACTATCTATTATCTAATGAAAGGTTGTCGCTGGGTTTTTCTCTCTTGTGAAGAAGGGTTTCCCAAGATATCTCGTGTATTTTGTGCATGGTTATCTTCTTGTGATCTTGGATTATTGTATGATGCAATTAATGCTTAGGGTTTATGCTTCATAATTCTTATGCTATGAAAAATTGAATAGAATGTTAACAAGTTGATCAAGCATAAAAATTCAACAAGAACCACATGTACAACCCCATGCAATATACGTGGTAACATGATACTTTATCCTTTCATCCTTTAGAAAGGTTCAACTCATATTCTAAGGTAGAAATTGGGAAGCTTATTTAGGAACACTTAGAAAATCGCATCATTACTCCAAGTAAAAGCACCTATGCTAACCTTGTTGTGGTTTCTCGCAAAAAGGATGGTTTTTATTGACTTTGTGTGGATTGCAAATTATTGAATGGAATTAATCTCAAATCAAGGTATTATCAAGTCCCTATTCAATTCCAAGGCTAGTGAAATGTCACTTTCCCATTCATGTATTTTAGGTAATGTAGTTAAAGTCATGCAATGCTCCAACCACCTTCCAAGCAAAAATTGAGTTTTCAATATCAATGAAAGTTTGTAAGAGACTTTTGGCACATCATTTACAGGTTTAAGAAAACAATGTCAAGGAAACACTTGTATATGATGAAAAAGTTCAAATATATGAATATTTAAAAGAACCTAATTTGCATTCTATACCTATGGATGGATTAAATATTGTTCATAGATCTACATGGTTGGAAACAATGGGAACACTTGTTTAATTTCTAGAAAAGATTCATGTACTTGTACTAAAAATGAGGTAAATCTTGCAAAGAATTACAGAGTATCTTTCACTCCAGGAAAAGGAAGGAATGGTTCAAAGAGGGAGGACAAAATCACCCATGTACACAAGAACCCAAGCAAGAACTTCCATGTTGAGATTATGTACCTTGGGAAGTGTTCCCCATGTGTTTGTGAGCTCCTAAACACATGTGGGAAGTTCTATGTACTTTGTGCCTTGTACTTTATGTCTAATTTCACTTTGACTTTGGAGATTTAAGTCAAAAGTGAAATTTGGTCATTTTAGCCTAAATGACTATTAATTCACTTTGTGGGTGAATTAAGAGACATAAAGTGAACTTAACCCAAAGTGATTTTGAGAGTGAGATTATTATGGGATGATCTCAACCTTTGATTGGACATGAGATGGGATGATCTCATCCATCCATATTTTAGGTTTCCTTACGGAGGTTCAAGAGGGGCGCAAAGGGAAAATGAGAGCTCATTCACTCATTTGTTCACTTGGAGAGTTTGAGAGAGAGCATGAGGATGAGGTTGGAGGCTAGAGTTGAGGAAAGCTTGGGCGCTTCTATCCATGGAGGCAACCACATAGCTTAGACCCTCATTTATTTGTTGGAGTAGATCTTGCTTGGAGGAGGGCGCACTTGGTGAGGAGGGCGCACTAACAACAGGGAGGACTTTCAGAGCTCAGATTGCAGTGAGGTCAGTTTCAATGGAGAGCTACAACTCAGTATCAAAGTAATATGGGAGAGTTTCTCCATCAGAGCTTTCATTCAACAGAGCGCTTCAGTTCAGTGGTCTAGAAAACATTGTGAGGAAGGCGCACCATCCTAGGGCGCATCTTCTTCAATTGGGCTTGTGTTTCAGCTTGGTTCAAGCTGCTATTGTATCAGGTTCATTTGTTTATTGTACTTGTTGTATTCCACCTTCTATTCTCCACATATATACACTCATATTCCAAACTGGTTTTCACTGGGGGGGTTTTATCCAGGGTCATGTTGACCAAAAATACATGTGTTCATTTTCATGTATGCTAGTGTTTAGACCAACAATATTTTCAATAGTAAAGATCTCTAGGCGTGTTACATATATTTTGGTATGCATGTGATAACTTCTTGGTGACAAAAACTACATGCTAGAGCACCTAAATGGCCTATGTAACTGTAACAAAACAACGAAGAAGTTCTTGAACAGTTTGTTGTTATAAAACAACGACAAACCTTTGTTTGAGAGTTGAAACTTAAAGCCAACATGAGGTCAAAGACAAGCTTAGTTGGCAGCTTGTTAGGATGTGGAAAATCTTCATGGTATCAGAGCTTGGTGGCTGATTTTTGTTGAGTTTTGGACAACATCTTGTTGGACTGTTTTAGACACCTTTTGGGAAGATTTTGTGGACAACCATTGAACAAGTTTAGTGGCAACTTGTTGGCAGATTTTTGTGGAGGGTTGTAGAGCAGTTTGTGGACATTTTTGTCAGTCTTTTTTCACACCTACGTGGTAGGAGTGAGGCTGATTTTTCACGACTTATTTTCACACCTATATTGCTAGGAGTGAGGTTGGTGTTCGTTTGCCTCTTTTCACACCTGTGTTGACAGGAGTGAGGCAACATTCCTTTGCAGTTGCAACATCAGTTTGAGTGTAGTCGACAGTGATGTCAGCTTCTTAGATGCGTGTGGAGGATAGGCTAGCTAGAGCTAGTAATTGGTCGCCTTGGAAGGCCAGGATTGTCTTTGTCTTGGAGGACCTCGAACTATGGGATATAGTTTAGGCATTTTTTCATGTTCCCCCTGCCACTGCTCCCGTTTTGTTAGCAGAGTTCAAGAAGAGAAACAAAAAGGCAAAGAGGACGATATGTGATGCAGTGCAAGATCATATCATTCCCCACTTGAATGGGAAAGCTCATTCATTTGAGATGTGGGCATCTCTATGCAAGATTTATGAGAGCTCTAACCAGAACCGAAAGATGGTTATGTATGATTGACTCGGGGGCATTCACATGCTCAAGTCTGAGTTGGTGAATTCTTTCCTTGGTCAATACACCAAGATCAAAGACAAGCTTGGAGCTATTGTAGAGGTAGTGGACCCAGATTCTATGGTGAGGACAACCCTAAACAACTTTACCAAACCATGGGGTCCATTTGTTCGTGGCATTGTTGCCAGGGAGATCATGCCCACTTGGGAGAGATTGTGGGATGATTTCATTCAGGAGGAGACTAGACTTATATTAGAGGCTTCTGGACAACAACAAACAGTGCAAGGTGATGAGGATCTTGCTCTTTAGACAAAGGGCAAGAAGAAGACCAGCCAGGGAGGTCGGTAGGGTCCCAAGTTTGGGGCCCAACCACAGGGAAGAGAGAGCAATAGTGGGCATAAGAGAGATATGAGCAAAGTGAAGTGATTTGTTTGTAAGAAGATGGGGCACTATGTTGGACAATGTCCCAATAGGAACAAGAAGAGGGGTGGAACCACAACTACAACATAGGAGGCAGAGTTTCAGACTTTGTTTGAGAGAGTGTGCTTTCCTCATATGTTGCACTTCAGTTGAGACAACATCCAATATCTGGTATATTGACAGCGGGGCTTCGAGCCATATGACTGGAGTGAGAGCATTTGACTGATCTCAGAGACACGGAGGTCGAGATGGAGATCACTCTCGGAGATGACTCCTTGGTCAGAGTTGTTGGCATTGGCATTGTTACCTTTCAAAGAGACATCATGCCACCTATATCATTCATGGGCGTTCTCTATGTCCATGGGCTGAAGAAGAATTTGATTTTAGTTTCCACCCTCTAGGATAGAGGTCTTGAGGTGTCCTTCAGAGGGACCGATGTCTTTATACACCCTAAGGGGTCCTCGCTTACCTCAGGACAGGTGATTGGAGTGAGGGATGGGAAACTGTTCAAATTGTTTTTTCAGCCTCTTCATGCATTGGCAATGAGCAACGACAACAACTGATAGACATGTGAGCTATGGCATCAGAAGATGGCCCATCTACATCATGGGGCTCTTGGAGGACTGAGAGAGGTTGTGACCAGAGTGCCACATATCAGTACAGAGCATCAGGATGTTTGCAGAGGATGTGCGCTTGGTAAGTTTACCAAGGCCTCGTTCCCCAACAGTGACACTAGGTCAACTAGGACACTGGATTTAACACACACATATGTGTGTGAGCCCATGTCTCGGAAGTCCTTGAGTGGTCGTGAGTACTATCTCACATTCATTGATGACTACTCAAGGAAGACCTGGATCTATTTCCTGAAGACCAAGAGTGAGGTCTTCAAGAGGTTCCAAGAGTTCAAAGCTCTTGTGGAGAACCAATCTGGAAAGAGAATCAAGGTCTTGCGATCGAATAACGGAGGAGAGTATTCCTCCACTCAATTCATAGACTTCTATGCCCAGTGTGGGATCAAAAGACGGATGATCGTACCCTACAACCCCCAACAGAACGAGATTGTCGAGGTTGCCTCTTTACCTATGGGCAGAGGCGAGTGCTACTACAGTTTACCTGCAGAACAAGAGTCCTCACAGGATATTGGGGAATATGACTCTTGAGGAGGCCTTCACTAGTAGGAGGCCCGATGTCGAGCACATCAAGATCTTTGGGTGCTTGACCTATTCTCATGTCCCCTCAGAGAAGAGGACAAAGCTAGACCCCACAACCCAACATGGGATTCTAGTTGGATACTCAGAGGTGTCTGAAGCCTACCGTATGACTCCATTGTGCGCAACGATGTTTGGGAGGTGGTTCTAAAGCCAGTGGTGAAGTCAGTTGTGACTTCCAAGTGGTTGTACAAAACCAAGTATGCGGCAGATGGAAGCATAGAGAAACACAAGGCCCGTTTTGTGGCACGAGGCTTCTCTTAGATAGAGGGAGTCGATTATGATGAGACATTTGCACCAGTTGCGAGATACACCTTGATCAGGAGTATTATTTCCATAGCGGCAAAGATGGGTTGGAGCATACATCAGATGGATGTGAATACCACATTTCTGAATGGATTTATAGATGAGGAGGTGTACATTGAGCAGCCACATGCGTTTGAGGTGAGTGAGAGGGAGACTCATGTGTGCCTTTTGAGAAAGGCACTTTATGGTATCAATCAACCTCCCAGAGCTTGGTATTCATGTATTGACACATACTTGCTTCAGATGGGCTTCGAGAAGAGCGATGATGATCCTAACCTCTATTACATCATTAGAGGTTAGGACATGCTCATTCTCATTCTATATGTGGATGACTTGTTCATCACAGGAGCCAAGGATCTCATAGCTGAGTGCAACCTGGGACTTGCATCAGAGTTTGAGATGAGTGACATTAGGTTGATGCACTATTTTCTGGGTATCGAGGTATGGTAGGAGGAGGCACACATATTTCTAGGGCAGGGGAAGTATGTTGCAGATATTCTGAGCAGATTTCAGATGGAGGATTGCAGACCTATGTCGACACCCATGGTTACCAACTAGAAGAAGTTTAGTGCTTCAGATTCCCAGTTGGTAGATGCTACAGTTTATAGGCAGTTGATTAGTTCACTTATGTATCTGGTCAACACTAGACTAGGTATTTGTTTTGTTGTGAACACTCTTAGCCAACATATGGTAGAGCCGAGGAGTGTTCACTGGATTAGGGCAAAACATGTGTTGATGTACATTGTTGGGACAATTGATTTTGGCCTGGACTATATCAGAGGTGATGGGGCAGTTTGGTTGGCTACACCGACTCAGACTGGGAAAGATGTGCTATTGACAGGAAAAACACCTTAGGGTGTTGCTTTGGTTTGGGGTCAAGACTTGTTTCTTGGTTCATCCATAAGCAGAAGTCAGTTGCTTTGAGTTCTGCCGAGGCAGACTACATGGAAGCCAGTCAGGCCAGTTACGAGGCCATTTGGCTTCGTAAGATGTTGGTAGGATTATTGGTCAGGAGATGCCACCGGTTGTCATACATTGCAATAATCAGAGTTGTATCAAACTCTCTGAGAATCCAGTTTTCCATGACCGGACGAAGCACGTTGAGATCATATATCACTTCATCAGAGGTTGGGTTCATAGAGGGGCAGTGCAATTACAATATATATCGACTGAAAGATTGCAGACATCCTCACCAAGGCCCTGCCAAGGGGAAAATATGTCTAGTTCAGAGACAAGATGGGTTTGGCGAGAAACACTTTCCTCGGTAAGAGGGAGTGTTGAGATTATGTACCTTTGGAAGTGTTCCCCATGTGTTTGTGAGCTCCTAAACAAATGTGGGAAGTGTTACGTACGTTGTGCCTTGTACTTTATGTCTAATTTCACTTCGACTTGGGAGATTTAAGTCAAAAGTGAAATTTGGTCATTTTAGCCTAAATGACTATTAATTGACTTTGTGGGTGAATTAGGAGACATAAAATGAACTTAGGGAACTTAACCCAAAGTGGGTTTGAGAGTGAGATTATTATGGGATGATCTCAACCTTTGATTGGACATGAGATGGAATGATCTCATT
>ML779604.1:113265-125537 GCA_009831015.1 Picea engelmannii | reverse complement strand
TTTATATATGTGTTGATATGATTTTCTTTTGGACATTTGAGTCGACCTATGAAGTAGGACTGGGGCTGACCTACATATGATTGATAATATATAGAAGTCTTAAATTTTGATTGGAGTCGAGCTACATATTTCAAAAGAAACTTTTAGGGACGAGCTGTCATGCAAGCTAGGACCAACTCATTGGATGAAACTTGAGCCCATACGCCCACACTTGGAGGGTTTGTTTAGTGATTTGGTGGAGAAACATGAAGTGTGAAGAGCCTTTGGAGGCTGGACGCTACACCAACACCCCCTATTCCCTTCATTTGTGGAAGATGGGACACTTTTGAGGGCCTTTTGCCCTCTAATTTTGAACATGTGGCATGAAAAAGCCCTATTTTGTATATTTTAGATTACTTAATTAGTGAAGAGGGCCTTTTGCCCCTCCATGGGCTAGATTAGTGGAAATTTAGCATAAAAATATAATTTTTAATTTTGAGGGAAGTTGAGCACCTCCTCTATAAATAGAGGTGCACTTCCTCTCATTTTGATCATCACAACTTGAGGGATTTTCCCCTTTAGAGGTCTAAAATTTCTCAAATTTCCTAGCTCTTGGAACTCATACGCTACTCTTGGAGAAGGATTTTTGTGGATGGTTTCCTTTCAGGGATGATTATTTTCTGGAACTAGGGTTTGAATGGTTTATCTACTTGGAAGCAGTAAGCAATTTGCTGCAATTTCTCTTCTCTTGCTAATATTAAAGGTGTTAATTGCTATCTTGTTGCAAGTTTCTTTGTTTTGTTGAAACCCTAGGAAGGAGACATAAGTGTTTCTCTCCTTCATAAAGTCTTAATTGTCCAAGTTTGTGAGAACATCCATTGCTAGGGTTAAAAGCCAAAGGCCCAAAAGCACTTGCGCTCTACGGTTTTAACCCTAGCCTTTAATCATTGACCTAAAATGAATAAGAAGAAGGGAAAAATGACTCATAGGACCCAAACGTGCTTGCACCCTAGGTACCTTCTTCATCAAAGTCTAAAGCCTAAGGCCCAAACATGCTTGCACCTTAGGGTTTAGACTCTACCTCTTCTTCTATTTCACCTATTTCAACCTCCAAGTGTTGCATGCTTGACTCCATATGCCCTATATGGAGTCAAGACACTGATCTTCAGACCTCCAATTATTTTTCTTT
Source organism: Picea engelmannii (assembly GCA_009831015.1). Classification (NCBI taxonomy): domain Eukaryota; kingdom Viridiplantae; phylum Streptophyta; class Pinopsida; order Pinales; family Pinaceae; genus Picea; species Picea engelmannii. Next base: position 124,369 of record ML779604.1, on the reverse strand, counting down.
AACTCTCTTACGCTACCCAAACTCATTTTGCTTGGACTTCACTCTCCACCTTAAGCTTCCTTGCCCCCCAAGTCCTAGTAATCTTAATCCAAGGAAACCCCCCTAATCCAGAGGAGAGTTGGCCTGAAGTGAAAGAGGGTTTGTGAGGTGACAATGGCCTTCCATCTCAGTTATGCAGGATTGCATTAGATATTTTTAGACTTTAGCTCAACAATTTTGAATTTATACGATAACATTTTGGTGTCATTGCCAGGGATAAAGTCCATTTTCCTGGAAGACGACATTGGAGGAGTTTTTCAATTTTCAAGACCTTTTCTTGGCGACTCCATTGGAAGAACAAAGACCTTGTTCTTTAAATATTTTCAAGACTTTGTGCTTGTAGGGTAAGACGAGCACCATTGTGAAGGCATTTACTACTCACCTTGGCATTTCCAGTGTGATAAGGTATGAGAATTTCATTTATTGTTGAGCTCTCATGTTGAAATTTGCACATGTTGAAGCATGGCTCCATGGTCATTTCACAAAGTGTACAAAGCTTTTGATGTTAAGGATATCCCTAGGTATCCTAATCAATGTCAACCAGAATGGTTGGGGAATTGCCCAAAATTTGATGGTGACCAATCATTGGCCATCTCACATGTGGTAAACGTTTTGAAGCATCTTAGAAGGGTCAAAGTGGAACATGAAGATGTGATGTTGAAGGTTTTTGCTATGTCCCTGGAAGCACAAAGGGATTGGCTGTTGCATTCTTGCAAACCAAGGAGTATAACTTCGGTTGCAGTGTTCATTGAAGAATTCTCAACTGCAAGGGTCCAAATCTCATAATTTTGAAGACATCTATCAAGACCTATTGGTAGCCCTGCAGGAGGAAGGACTTCTTGTCTTTTTGGGAGATGATGAGGCTGCTAATGCTACAGATGATGATGAGGAAATTCTTCTAGTCTCCAGCCTCATAACAAGCCCTGTCGATGTCAAAGAAGAGATTGGTGATGATTCAAATCAGAATTCTGGTGGCTGTAATATCCCCTCCATTGATGAAGATTCTGCAGGATATTATGATGACGCTTCTCTTGATCTGTTGACAGCCCTAGAAGGGCAAGCTTCTCTTAGCCCTTTTCATAACTAAGCTGAAAACCAAGAAGATAATGATGATGTCCCTTCAGAGGATCGAGGGAATACGGCACGTGATGCAACCATTGGTGACCCAGAATATCAGCCAAATGGCCAGAAGAGCGAGGAAATTGACAGTATAGATGACAAGGAATCTGACCATGAAGAGGAGCCAGGCTTTGAACCAGCATCATGTAATTTTGATAAGTTGTTCCTGCTCAATTCAAGAAAGGGACCTTTCTTCACAAGTTTTGACAGTGATCCTGATTTTGATGATGATGATGGCAGAAAGGGTTTTGAATTCAGGGCTGAGACACATGCTGAGCTGGCATTTGCTGATGGATTCCAGGAAGATGGCAGTGTACTTGCTGATGGTGTCACTGTAACAAAACAGGGCAGCAATGGGATTTTATTGCAACAGTTTAATCCAGTGAAGGACACGGTCTTTGCTGAGAACAATGCTAAGGGACAGAAGGCAGGTTTACTTGACCGTTGGCAGAGGGACAACATTGATATTCTAGATCAGGTTGAAAATGACTTGGAGGATGTGCTAAGTCTGCAAGAAAACCATCAGGGTTTTTCAGCTGATGCCCCACAACTTGATGATGTGTCTATTGATCTCTTGGAAGAGAAAAAAGCAATCAATATCCCTCAAGGAGAAGAGGGAAGTACTATTAGCATTGCTATTGTTCCAGACCTAGAAGAAAGAGACCTAGGTTTGGGTATGGATGAAGAGTTTGAGGAGTTTACAAATTTTCTCTAGCAGAATCCAACTTCATATTTCATGAGTTTTGAGAACAGTCCTCTCTATGACAGTTATGATGATAAAGATGAAGGGATGGAACTGTTGTCATGAATGGTGATAGGAAGAACCACCCTCTTTTTGTTGGAGAAGGTTATGAATTTCACAACAGTTCTGTTCCTGTTATGGTCGATAGGAGCGACAATGCAGGCTTGGGGTTTCATGAAGAAGATGAAGTATGTAGCATTAACCCTGTTGTCCGAAAAGAACAGCTGCATATTGATTATGATGAAAATGAAGGACAGTTCAAGGGACACCAAGCATGGATTGATATGAGGGTAAATTTTGGGCAAATGCTTGCTGCAAGTGAGTTTGATAAAAATTTTGATCATGTTTTTTATAACCCTTGCCCATACATTGGCCAAAATAAAAAAGCCGATGGCCCTCTAGAACCATTTACTTGTCTTGAAAAGGATGAAGTTTTTGCTAAGTTTACTAAGTTTTTGCATGCAAGTAGCAATGTTTAAATTTTTCTGCAGGGGGTTATAGTGATGTACGCCAAGACTGTAAAGTTGAAGGGAAGCTCTTCATAGATGATGTTGTTATGAAACCCCTTCTCCTCGTTTTTTGGATTGCTCTGCCTATGGAAAAAGAGGTTGTGGTTGTTGGCCAATGCATCCACAGGGAAAAACAGGGTTCGTTTTATTGCAGAAAACATTTACCAAATTCTCTGAATGGAGTTTACCAAATTACAAACTCTGAAGAAGTGCACCAGCCTAAGTGTCCTTTATATGAATACATGGATCCGTGCCTCTCAGAAGGGGGAAACTATAACTTTGATTGTGAGAACAGTGGTTTGGATTTGACAGCTAGCATAATGTCAAAAAGTATGAAAGGTGCAGAACCATTGTTAATGAAGGCTCGTCCGAGGCGAGATCCAAGTGACCTGAGTGTACAGTCTGTAGATGTCCTCTCTGATAGCTTGATTCAGAACCTGTCTAGTCAGCAAGAGATGGCACAGTGAATCAAGGGATAGGGAACACTTGCAGTGAAAAAAATGTAACTAGTGGTTTCTATCCTCCCATATTGGATATATATTATAAATATTATATTATGCTTAGAATCATTATATGCCACCACCGCCAATGTGATCATCAAACTGCTAAAGGAAAGTTTATATTTTTAGCAAGACTTTGCAATATTGTGTATTCATTTATATAGATATGTATGAGTGCACACAATAAATAATGTGTAACCATTCTCTCATACTGTGGTTTAATATCATGTATTTCTTACATTATCACTGTTGGATGAATGATATTGAGCCATTAATAATCTGTAAATTGACAAACTAGTTTCTGTACCAGAAAATGTCACCATCTAAGTCACATGACACGAGGACACGGGACACAGGACACATTTTGTATATATATTCAAAAAAACTATATATATTAAAAAAATTACAAATTACAAATATAAAAATGAAATATAGACATAAAGATCCATTTTTTTAAGAAAATAGAACATTTACAGAACACTTGGAATCCCTTCAAATCTCGATTTTACCCTTCATCTGCACAATGAGAGACTAGCTCTTTCCGTACAGCTGAAAGTGAGAACATAGCAATGAGAAATGATTTTTAGAGTCAAACATGTAAGACATGTCTAGGGTATGTGTTCGGCACATGTCCCATTTTAGGACACGTGCCCTAGTGTGTCACGTGCCCAACACGCAGGATACAGACATGTCTCCCCTAGGGGCCATGTCCTGTTACTTAGGTCACCATATATCTATCAGCAATAATCATTTTTAGATGTGAATTACTGTGAGCATTAATATGAAACATTTTGTTTCTTTCAGGGTACGGGTCAATTTTCTGCTGCCCTTGAGAGCTCTGTTGGTGATGCTAGTGTTCCAGATGGTGACATTAAGCGTGTGCGAACAGAATAATAAACTAATAAGCAGTGCTGCTAGTTTACTATGGAAGATGCGACTTGTTTCAGGTTATTTCTGAAAGTGTTTGTAATTATAAAGAAGAGATGTATAAGACTTGTCTAATAATGCACTTGGAATATATCAAATATGACAGTTATAGAGAAAATATATATTGCCATGGCAAAAGCTTCCAGGTGCAAGTGATAGCAGATGCTTTTAAATATATGCAAAGCTTTAAACTTTTTGGAGCTCAAGAAACAATCCTTGTGACTCTATGAAACACCGCATGATACTGAAAATGATGCAAAAATTATATTGTAGAGACACAAATTAGTGATGTTAAAGTGTTGACCATGTATTGAATCACTGCATTGGGGTTATATATGAGGTATTGCTTTAGTTGCATTGTGAAGCCTCTCCTCTGCCAGTATCCTAGGGGATAATATCTGAAGTTAAACCCATATCTCGATCTAGAGTAGATTTTAGATTGTTCCATGCAAAATTATTGTCTAGTCTTGTGGCAACGAAAATATTATTGGTAATGGAATTTTGTGATTTGGTGTTGGATAAAAGTTGTTATAGACATCAAATAGCATATATGAAAAATGTTGAGCTTCTGATATTTTAAAGGGTGAAAGCACATAATAAATACGTGCAAGATTAGTCAATCAATAAGAGCATTAAAACTGAAACCACAGTGGGCGTAACATCTTTAAACATAGTGATTGCAGAAGAGACTGTGCTTTTGTTTTGCACTTTGAGATTCATTAGCGCAGTGGCGTTGTAGGCATCACAATCCTCCAAATTTCTCTATATCTGGAAAGATTTTCTGTGTGCACTGGAAAGAATCGTATCCCTTGACGAGTTATGCAATAAACATATTGTTCTATTATGAACAACAATGAATTTCACAAGAACACCGACCAGTGTTGTTGAATATACAGCATGCTGAATCCATAGTATTGCGAGATCACCATTAACCCAAAGTGTTTCTTGAATTCCTTCAAAACCCTTAATGTTTCTGCTATTAGATGAGAATGATTATATAGTGTTCCTCCAGATGGAGGAACGTGCTAAAAATAATTGGAGAGAGCATGGATGTAACACTTAATCATTTTAATCAATTTCATTCGTGTTATTCACTGTTAATATCCTTGCTTTTCTCAAGCATGAAGAACGGCTGTTGGAGGGGCTGAAATGGAGAGACACCTTGAAGATTATAATATTATTGATACTTTTAGGCTTTGAATTTTGACAATCAACCCAAGCTGCTAAATGGCGATCCTTTGACATATTATTTTAGGAGTTATACGCATCAAGAATGCCAACCCACCATTGCAGTTTTTAAGCGGAAAGAAGAAAAACCAATGACGGAGAACTAGGAAGGAAGTTCCATGAGGTGATATAGAAAGCAATCACGACAAGCGGTGTGTAAAATATGTGTTATGCAGCAAATTGAAGATTTCAATACTTCAATAGCAAAATGCATTCCACAGTTGATATATTTGGAAGAATAGAAGAAATAATGCTAATAATAACCAGAAAATATGTCATGCACAACTCTAATAGGAAATTGCATTCCACAATTGAGATAACCCAGAATAATAGCAAAACTCCGGTTAGCCGTCACCAAAAATACTCGTACTCAGAATAAATATTGTCTTGTAATATCGGTGTTTAACTCTTTAAGGTAAGTGGCTCACTATACATAATATAAGTTTGTGACTCCTTCAAGAAAAGGATACTTAAAACACATAACTCTAGACTGTTTTCTGGAGTAGTGAAGAAGTTGTTTTATACAGTAAGCAGGACATCAAAAAGGCAAAAGACACGACTTTTGGTTATCAATAGCGCTGTATTGCTTTATTTGGTTGCCCAAAGTTCTGGGTTACCCTAAACAATTACTTAACTTTAGTAAACCATATATAGTTGATAATTAGAAAAAGTACATCATATTATATATTGTTGGACTTGTCTTGGAATGAGATTCGCAATAGTTTTATCATTTAGATGACACTTGCTATATGATCAGAGAAATTAAATAAAAAATCATGATTCTCATATTGGGTAGACATTGTGCCTAGGAACACAACATGCCCTCCTGTGTTTTACATGCTTTGCCCTTGATACATAAGATGAGGCCAAGTTTAGAATATTGCATTCAATTGTTTCCTTTCGTGATCATCAATCCATCAATACTTGATTTTTATTGAGTTTATGTTTGATCATTTTTGTCATGTAACCAAAGTTATTTCACTTGTTCTATTGGAAACATGGATGTTGGTAGAGCCATGTTGCAATGATTAAATCCCATCACAATGTTGTTGTTGATTTTTTGACCCTTGTGGTAATGTGGTTGTTGTTACCATTTTGTAGCTTTATCTCTTAATTTATAGCATGGGTATCTACAAAAATTTCATCGATTTGCACTAATGGAAGTTTTTGCTTGGGTTCTTGTATACATGGGTGACTTTGTCCTCCCTCTTGAACCATTCCTTCCTTTTCCTGGAGTGAAAGATACTCTCTAATTCTTTGCAAGATTTACCTCATTTTTAGTTCAAGTACATGAATCTTTTCTAGAAATTAAACAAGTGTTCCCATTGTTTCCACAAAATCTGCCCAAAAGGTGTCTAAAACAGTCCAACAAGATGCTGTCCAAAACTCAAAAAAATCAGCCACCAAGCTCTGATACCATGCAGATTTTTCAGGTCCTAACAAGCTGCCAACTAGGTCTGTCTTTGACCTCAAGTTGGCTCTAAGTTTCAACTGTCAAACAAAGGTTTGTTGTTGTTTTATAACAGAAAACTGTTCAAGAACTTCTTTATTGTTTTGTTATGGTTACATAGACCATTTAGGTGCTCTAGCATGTAGTTTTTGTCACCAAGAAGTTAGCACATGCATACCAAAATATATGTAAAACACCTAGAGATCTTTACTGCTGAAAATACTATTGTTCTAAACACTAGCATACATGAAAATGAACACAGGGATTTTTGGTCAACATGACCCTGGATAAACCCCCCCCGGGGAAAACCAGTTTGGAATATGAGTGTATATATGTGGAGAATAGAAGGTGGAATACAACAAGTACAATAAACAAATGAACTCGATACAATAGCAGCTTGAACCAAGTTGAAACACAAGCCCAACTGAAGAAGATGCGCCCTAAGATGGTGCGCCCTTCTCACAATGTTGCCTAGACCACTAAATTGAAGCGATCTACTGAATGAAAGCTCTGATAGAGAAACCCTCCCACATGTTAATGAATGCAACTATGTGAGACATTCTCCATCTTACAAACTTGTGAGGTGTGGATCATTGCAGCAATGTGAGTCTTTCTCTCAGCTTACAAACCTGAGAGAAAGCCCCTAAGAAGGGTACGTAGTTCCTGCCTGAGACAGAGCTAGAAACGTAGAGATGACCTCCTCCATTCAGAGAGTTGAGAAGAGCTTCAGATGATTATCCAGTGGGAAAGGCGATCTGTTGAGTTAGACGTGCATGTGGCTAAACACAAGGTGAACGTGTGAAATCCCAAAGTGTTGGGTGCATCGTCATGTGAACATAAATGAAGATGATGTATTAGCCTCCTCTAAGCAACAGAGTTGACGAGAAGACTCTAGATGATTCTCCTGTGTGAGGCAATGAGAAAGAAGATCTGTAGAGTGGACGTGTCTGTGGACGAGCACAGGTGAACATGTGGAGATCTGGTTCCTCTGTGTAATGCAGTGAACCAGAGATATGACATCCCTATGGATGTGCCCCTAGTGGATGAGCACTAGTGGGTGTATTAGATCCTTTGCTATATATTGTTCAAGAGTCAGACTTGCCTGTAACCCTAATTGTTATGTAAAGGGTACAGGTCGGCCCCACCTTAATATGAGTAATAATAAATGTAAAAGATAATTAATCTGGCTAATATTAATAATAATAATTATTATTATTATAATATGACTTAGAAGAGGTCGGCCATGTTGAGCCAAAAGACACTTTTGTTGATAGGACAAGTCTAATATAATTAAAGGAAGATTCCCCATTGTGGAATCATATCCTTCTTGTGAGTTTGGAAATTTCAGCAAGTACACTTCTTTCGGAAAAGGTGCACACCTCTCTTCGGCGCTAGAGTTCTAGGGTTTGAGCACCCTCTTGTGTGCTAGGTCTTTCTTGGTGGTGAAGGTCTTTCTCTTGAAGAATATAGCAAAGGATTTGGTTGGGTTTTCTTCCCTTGTTGAGAAGGGTTTCCCAGGATACATTTTGTGTTCTTGTGCATGGTGTTTCTTCTTGTGATCTTGGTTGTTGCAACATTTATGGTTATGGTTAAATGATAAAATGGAATGAACTTCATGCTTAACCTAATACATTGAAAAATCCACATGGAATCAGAGCATAGGTCTTGAAGAACCCATTGCACAAGCTACAGGCTTTTACCAGTCATCCCTCCTCTTCTGCAGAACTGTACGACCCTCCTAGGGTTTCCAGAAAATTTCGTACGACCTCCTTTTCAGTGGTGATTCAACCCTTAATACTTGGACACTGGGGCTACTTTTGGCATAGAAGAGTACGGCCTCTTCCAGCGCATCTCCAGAAGCTCTCAAAACGAAATTCCGAGAAATTTTGATTTTTGGACCTAGGGTTTCTAGGGTGCCAAAAATTCCTGCAGAATATTAATTCTGGGTTTCTGAAGAAACGTTTTCTTGAATCAACAAGCATCTCTATTATACTACCAAATTGATTATTGGCAATCATAAGTCCAAAATAATCCAAGGTTGTTAATTCAGCCTAATCATTTGGTTTTCAAAATCCAGTCGGCAAGTATTCGAAGAAACCAATCAAATGAAGAACAGAACATCAGTAGAAGATAGGCTTGATGGAGAAAGCAACTTCAGCCCTTGGAAATCAAAGCTTCTAGTCACTCTTGAAGAATATGACCTCTTGGATGTAACAACTAAAACTCTACCAGACATGGCTACAGATATAGAGAAGAAGATAAGAAAAGAAGATGTCAAAGAAAGAAAAATAATCATCTACTCAGTAAGAGATCACCTCTTTCCTCGTATTGCCAATCTGAAGACAACCTATGATATGTATAAAACTTTAAAAGGAATGTTTGGAAGTGACAACACTCTCAGAGCTCTTACCTTAAAGAGCCAACTTCAAAGTACCAAGATGACGAAGGATGACACAGTTGCACTCTTCTTTATGAAGTTATCAAAGATTAAAGAACAACTAGAGACCATTGGGGAAATCATGTCTGATAGAGAACTTGTCTTAACCACTCTCCAGAATCTTCCAAAATCATGGGAACCTTTCATTCAGAGTATCAGTGGAAGAGAATCACTACCAACCTTTGAGCGTCTATGGACAGATTGCACTCAAGAAGAACTTAGACTTAGAAATAGAGGAGTGGAAGATTCCTCAGAAGAAAACCATGCTCTTGCACTTCATACAAAGAAGGGAGGAAAATTCAAAAGAAATTTCAAGTAAACATTTAAAGGTGAAAAGTGTTTGTCCAATCCAAGTTATCAAAGAAGAGATGTTTCAGAAATTCAGTGCTTCAGATGTGACAAGTATGGACACATTGCAAGGAACTGTCCAACCATGAAGAAGGGAAGACAATATGCTTCCACCGCTGACATTGATCCAGATCCACCTCAAAAGAGTGAAGAGAAGAGAGAGGAGAAGTACTTCCTCTAAAAGGACATGACTACAACTAGGTAAATCAATTGATCTCTAATTTTATAGTTGATTGCATTTTTCAAATAAATGAAGGACATTATTCCTAGTACGAGAGCTCTCAAAGATTTGGACCATTATCCCTGGTATGAGAGTCCAAACCATATTTAATTTGTTCACCATACAAGAACAAGAAGAAACATTGTCCCCATAAGAGAGAAAGCCTTTCAAAGATCCAGAAAATCTCAGATGGAGATTGGCAGTAAGACAAATACCTTCTCCCCCTTCAACAATTCAGAGGGAGACGGACATTACTCCAGTTGTTCCAGATGATATGTTCAAAGATATTGCAGTAGGGCACAAAATCCCTACCTAGGCTCACTCTACAAGAGGCAGAGAAACATACAAGCCTCTCAAGGCACATCTCGAGAAAGCAAAAGAGATTTTCGAGCTATCCTTCGGTCATGAGCCACCTTATTGATGTTGAGCCTCCTTGTCTTAGAAAAGTAACATGTATGGCAAGATGCCATAACAAAAGAATACCAGTATATCTTAAAGATTGATGTATAAGATATTATTCAGGGACCAGAAGGGAAGTTTGTGGTAACTTCCAAGTGGATCTATAAGATCAAACATGCAGCTAATGGAAGTGTCGAGAAATACAAAACGAGATCTATAGCCAAAGGTTTCTCACAAACAGAGGGAGTCGTCTATGATAAGACACTTGATCCAATAAACCCGATATACTTCCCTCCATACAACCATCCATGAGTTGAAAACTATATCAGAAAGATAGATTCTTGATGAGTTTAGATTTCAGCAAGAATGTTGTTGATCCAAACCTACATTATTACAGTGTTGGTGATGAGAGTCTGATTTGGATGACTTATTCAAAAATCCTTCTTGTTGTAATCCCTGACTTCTGAATTCGAGATGAAGAAATCCGAGTATGATGCACTACTTCTTGGGACAAGAAGTATGACAAAGGACCAATGAGATTTTCCTGAGTCAAGGAAAATATTCAGTAAAGATACTAAAGAAGTTCAAGTATGACAGAATACAAAATCCACCATGATATATTTAAAAGGAGAAGATTGATAATGATTCAGACGAGATTGATCCACTTTGGATCACTGATGTATCTGGTTAAAAACATGACTTGATTCATGCCATGAAGTGAATGTGTTTAGTCATTACATGAGTCAATCGAGACAGACTCACTAGACAACAACAAAACATGTATTGAGATGTATACGAGGCACAGTTGGATATGGCATGTGATATGCCTCCAGTGAGAACTTGAGTTTGCAGGATATGCCGATTCAAATTGAGTAGAAAGTATAGTGGATCGAAAGAACACATTCAATTATTGTTCTACCATGAAGTTTTCCATGGTTTCCTAATGCAGCAGGAAACAAAACTCTATGGCCTTGAGCACTTGTTACACATTATTTTCGTCATCCCTATGATCGTTAATGATGTAAACCTATCTATTGCTTTTAAAGGGGTCACAGTGGCCTGAGTTCCTGAAGAGAGAAGGAAGAAGAACTTTTCCTGAGGAAAAAGTTGCATTTTCCTATGTAAAAACCTTATAAAAAGGAATGTTCGCAGGTTGCTATATAGGCAGGGTGCGAGAATGATCAATT
>ML779604.1:55135-113165 GCA_009831015.1 Picea engelmannii | reverse complement strand
ATCTTACTCGCTTTCATGATTTAGTGGGATTATCCTAACCTCCTCACCTTATCCTCTTCAACTTATAAAAAGAGAGGAGCTCTCATGGAGAAGAGGTTCTTGGTTGTGGTTCTTTGGCTTGGAATTATTAACTTGGTTGGAGTGGCTTTGAGATTTGCTTTGTCAAGATAGATTATGAGCAGCTATTAGATCTATGGTCTCAGAATTCTTGGAGTCAAAGTGTGTGGGGAACGAAAGACAATTGGAAGGGACCTTACGACATCAAGGCAATGGTTGTAATCTCTCTTTCATATTTAATATGATACAGTAATATATTTCTTTCCCATAAAGTGAGATCTACTTTATTACATAATTCCTTGATCATATGTATAGATTAGCTATCGGATATATTATTTGCTTTCACTTTGGTTGGTTTGTGTTGTTTTGATCTTGACCGCACAAGAGCGCTGGAGCGAAGCAAGGCACAACAGAGTCCAAGGAAGCGATTACAAGGTACATATCTTCTTCTCACTTCCAATTTAATTCAATAGTTAGATCTAGGGAAAGCGGTATATTCTGTCCTGTTTTGTTCTAGATCCAGGTGGATCTAGGGAGATTGGTCTGTGTCCGCACTCACGAATTTATCCGTTAACAGCACTACAAAGGAAAAACATATAGCATCGAGTGTGTGAAGCAATATGGCTTCACAAGCTTCTAAACAAATTTACTTGACCATGAGATGGATCTTATGATGATAACCAAGAGTCGTGTGTAAAGCTCCTTGAGAACCTAATGTTTACTGATGGATCGAAACACAATGAGATGAAATATCCTTATGTCAGAGATATGATGCAAAGGAAAAACGTACACATGTAGTACCTTCCTATACATGAGTAGATTACAGACATCTGCACCAGACTAACTTGGTGAAAAATGCCTTCATAGTTGAGAGGGAGTATTGATGACTACAACCAAAAACAAAATTCAGAGTACAACCATATGAGACTTGGCATGATGAATAATGCCTCCCTAGCTAAGGGAGTGTTGATGAATGCAGCTATGTGAGACATTCTCCAGCTTACAAACCTGTGAGGTGTGGATCATTGCAACTATGTGAGTCTTTCTCTCAGCTTACAAACCTGAGAGAAAGCCCCTAAGAAGGGTACGTGGTCCCTGCCTGAGACAGAGCTAGGAACGTAGAGATGGCCTCCTCCATTCAGAGAGTTAAGAAGAACTCCATATGATTATCCAGTGGGAAAGACAATCTATTGAGTTAAACATGTATGTGGTTGAGCATAAGGTGAACGTGTGAAATCCCAATGTGTTGGGTGCATCGTCGTGTGAACATAAATTAAGATGATGTATTAGCCTCCTCTGAGCAGCAAAGTTGATGAGAAGACTCCAGATGATTCTCCTGTGTGAGGCAGTGAGAAAGAAGATCTGTAGAGTGGATATGCCTGTGGACGAGCACAGGTGAACGTGTGAAGATATGGTTCCTCTGTGTAATGCAGTGAACCAAAGATATGACATCCCTATGGATGTGCCCCTAGTGGATGAGCACTAGTGGGTGTATTAGATCCTTTGCTATATATTGTTCAAGAGTCAAACCTACCTGTTACCCTAATTGTTATGTAAAAGGTACAGGTCGACGCCACCTTAATATGAGTAATAATAAATGTAAAAGATAATTAATCTGGCTAATATTAATTATAATAATAATAATATGACTTAGAAGATGTCGGCCCTGTTGAACCAACAGACACTTCTGTTGATAGGACAAGTCTAATATAAGTAAAAGAAGATTCCCCATAGTGGAATCATATCCTTTTTGTGAGTTTGGAAATTTTAGCAAGTACACTTCTTTGGGAAAAGGTGCGCACCTCTCCTGGGTGCTAGAGTTCTAGGGTTTGAGCACCCTCTTGTGTGTTAGATCTTTCTTGGTGGTGAAGGTCTTTCTCTTGAAGAATATAGCAAAGGATTTGGCTGGGTTTTCTTCCCTTGTTGAGAAGGATTTCCCAGGATACATTTTGTGTTATTGTGCATGGTGCTTCTTCTTGTGATCTTGGTTGCTACAACATTTATGGTTATGGTTAAATGATAAAATGGAATAAACTTCATGCTTAACCTAATACATTGAAAAATCAACACCACAGTACTCTGATACTGAGTTGTAGCTCTTCACTAAAACTGACCTCATTGTTATCTGAGCTCGAAAAGTCCTCCCTACTGTCAGTGCGCCCTCCTCGCCAAGTGCGCCCTTCTCCAAGCAAGATCTACTCCAACAAATAAATGAGGATCTAAGTTATGTGGTTGCCTCCATGGATAGAAGCACCCAAGCTTTCCTCAACTCTAGCCTCCAACCTCATCCTCATGCTCTCTCTCAAACTCTCCAAGTGAACAAATGAGTAAAAGAGCTCACCTTTGCCCTTTGCGCCCCTCTTGAACCTCCATAAGGAAACCTAAAATATGGATGAATGAGATCATTCCATCTCATGTCCAATCAAAGGTTGAGATCATCCCATAATAATCTCACTCTCAAACCCACTTTGGGTTAAGTTCCCTAAGTTCATTTTATGTCTCCTAATTCACCCACAAAGTCAATTAATAGTCATTTAGAATAAAATGACCAAATTTCACTTTTGACTTAAATCTCCCAAGTCGAAGTGAAATTAGACATAAAGTACAAGGCACAACATACGTAATACTTCCCACGTTTGTTTAGGAGCTCACAAACACATGGGGAACACTTCCAAAGGTACATAATCTCAACACTCCTTACCGAGGAAAGTGTTTCTCACCAAACCCATCTTGTCTTTGAACTAGACATGTTTGCCCCTTGGTAGGGCCTTGGTGAGGATGTCTACAATCTTTCAGTCGATATATATTGTAACTGCATTGCCCCTCTATGAACCCAATCTTTGATGAAGTGATATATGCTTTCAACGTGCTTCGACCGGTCATGGAAAACTGGATTCTCAGAGAGTTTGATACCACTTTGATTATCGCAATGTATGACGGTCGGTGGCATCTCCTAACCAATAATCCTACCAGCATCTTACGAAGCCAACTGGCCTCGCAACTGGCCTGACTAGCTGCCATGTACTCTGCCTCGGCAGAACTCAAAGCAACTGACTTCTGCTTTTGGATGAACCAGGAAACAAGTCATGACCTTAAACCAAAGCAATACCCTGAGGTGCTTTTCCTGTCAATAGCACATCTTTCCCAGTCTGAGTCAGTGTAGCCAACCAAACTGCCCCATCACCTCTGATATAGTCCAGGCCAAAATCAATTGTCCCAACAATGTACATCAACACATGTTTTGCCCCAATCCAATGAACACTCCTCGACTCTACCATATGTTGGCTGAGAGTGTTCACGACAAAACAAATATCTGGTCTAGTGTTGACCAGATACATAAGTGAACTAATCAACTGCCTATAAACTATAACATCTACCAACTAGGAATCTGAAGCACTAAGCTTCTTCTAGTTGGTAACCATGGGTGTCGACATAGGTCTGCAATCCTCCATTTGAAATCTGCTCAGAATATCTGCAACATACTTCCCCTGCCCTAGAAATATGTGTGCCTCCTACCATACCTCGATACCCAGAAAATAGTGCATCAACCCAATGTCACTCTTCTCAAACTCTGATGCAAGTCCTAGGTTGCACTCAGCTATGAGATCCTCGGCTCCTGTGATGAACAAGTCATCCACATATAGAATGAGAATGAGGGTGTCCTAACCTCTAATGATGTAATAGAGGTTAGGATCATCATCACTCTTCTCAAAGCCCATGTAAAGCAAGTATGTGTCAATACATGAATACCAAGCTCTAGGAGCTTGCTTCATACCATAAAGTGTCTTTCTTAAAAGGCACACGTGAGTCTCCCTCTCACTCACCTCAAACCCATGTGGCTACTCAATGTACACCTCCTCATCTATAAATCCATTCAGAAATGCGGTCTTCACATCCATCTGATGTATGCTCCAACCCATCTTTGCCGCTATGGAAATAATACTCCTGATCGAGGTGTATCTCGCAACTAGTGCAAATGTCTCATCAGAATAGACTCCCTCTATCTGAGAGAAGCCCTGTGCCACAAAACGGGGCTTGTGTTTCTCTATGCTTCCATTTGTCGCACACTTGGTTTTGTACAACCACCTTGAAGTCACCACTGACTTCACCACTAGCTTCAAAACCACCTCCCAAACATCATTACGCACAATGGAGTTATACGGTAGGCTTGAGACGCCTCTGAGTATCCAACTAGAATCCCCTGTTGGGTTGTGGGGTCTAACTTTGTCCTCTTCTCTGAGGGGACATGAGAATAGGTCAAGCACCCAAAGATCCTAATGTGCTCGACATTGGGCCTCCTACTAGTGAAGGCCTCCTCAAGAGTCATCTTCCCCAATATCCTGTGGGGATTCTTGTTCTGCAGGTAAACTGTAGTAGCACTCGCCTCTGCCCATAGGTAAAGAGGCAAACTTTGATCGTGCAACATGGATCTCGTTGCACCGATGATAGCCCGACTCTTCCTCTCGACAATCTCATTCTGTTGGGGGTTGTAGGGTACAATCATCTGTCTTTTGATCCCATGTTGGGCATAGAAGTCTATGAAGTGAGTGGAGGAATACTCTCCTCCGTTATCCGACCGCAAGACCTTGGTCCTCTTTCCAGATTGGTTCTCCACAAGAGCTCTGAACTCTTGGAACCTCTTGAAGACCTCGCTCTTAGTCTTCAGGAAATAGATCCAGGTCTTCCTTGAGTAGTCATCAATGAATGTGAGATAGTACTCACGACCACTCAAGGACTTTCGAGACATGGGCCCACACACATGTGTGTACTAAATCCAATATCCTAGCTGACATAGTGTCACTGTTGGGGAACGAGGCCTTAGTAAACTTACCAAGCGCACATCCTCTGCAAACATCCTGATGCTCTGTACTGATATGTGGCACTCTGGTCACAACCTCTCTCAGTTCTCCAAGAGCCCCATGATGTAGATGGGCCATCCTCTGATGCCATAGCTCACATGTCTGTCAGTTGTTGTCGCTGCTCACTATCAATGCATGAAGAGGCTGAAAAAACAATTTGAACAGTTTCCCATCCCTCACTCCAATCACCTGTCCTGAGGTAAGCGAGGACCCCTTAGGGTGTATAAAGACATCGGTCCCTCTGAAGGACATCTCAAGACCTCTATCCTAGAGGGTGGAAACTGAAATCAAATTCTTCTTCAGCCCATGGACATAGAGAACATCCATGAACAATATAGGTGGCATGTCGTCTCTTTGAAAGGTAACAATGCCAATCCCAACAACTCTGACCAAGGAGTCATCTCCGAGAGCGATCTCCATCCCGACCTCTGTGTCTCTGAGATCAATCAAATGCTCTCTCACTCCAGTCATATGGCTCGAAGCCCCACTGTCAATATACCAGATACTAGATGTCGTCTCAACTGAAGTGCAACATATGAGGAAAGCACACTCTCTCAAACAAAGTCTGAAACTCTGCCTCCTCTGTTGTAGCTATGGTTCCACACCTCTTCTTCCTATTGGGACACTGTCCAACATAGTGCCCCATCTTCTTACAAACAAAGCACTTCACTTTGCTCATATCTCTCTTATGCCCACTACTGCTCTCTCCTCCCTGTGGTGGGGCCCCAAACTTGGGAACCTTCTGACCTCCCTGGCCGGTCTTCTTCTTACCCTTTGTACAAAGAGCAAGATCCTCATCACCTTGCACTGTCTGTTGTTGTCCAGAAGCCTCTGATATAAGTCTAGTCTTCTCCTGAATGAAATCATCCCACAATCTCTCCCAAGTGGGCATGATCTCCCTGGCAACAATGCCACGAACAAATGGACCCCATGGTTTGGTAAAGTTGTTTAGGGTTGTCCTCACCATAGAATCTGGGTCCACTACCTCTACAACGACTCCAAGCTCGTCTTTGATCTGGGTGTAACGACCAAGGAAAGAAGTCACCGACTCAGACTTGAGCATGCGAATGCCCCTGAGTCAATCATACATAACCATCTTTCGGTTCTGGTTAGAGCTCTCATAAAGCTTGCATAGAGATGCCCACATCTCAAATGAACAAGCTTTCCCAGTCAAGTGGGGAATGATGTGATCTTGCACTGCATCACATATCGTTCTCTTTGCCTTGTTGTTTCTCTTCTTAAACTCTGCTAACAAGACGGGAGCAGTAGCAAGGGGAACATGAACAAATGCTTGAACTATATCCCATAGTTCGAGGTCCTCCAAGACAAAGACAATCCTGGCCTTCCAAGGCGACCAATTGCTAGCTCTAGCTAGCCTATCCTCCACATGCATCTAAGAAGTTGACATCATTGTCGACTACACTCAAACTGATGTTGCAACTACAAAGGAATGTTGCCTCACTCCTGTCAACACAGGTGTGAAAAGAGGCAAACGAACACCGACCTCACTCCTAGCAATATAGGTGTGAAAATAGGTCGTGAAAAATCAGCCTCACTCCTACCACGTAGGTGTGAAAAGAGACTGATGAAAATGTCCACAAACTGCTCTACAACCCTCCACAAAAATCTTCCAACAAGTTGCTACCAAACTCATTCAATGGTTGTCCACAAAATCTTCCCAAAAGGTGTCTAAAACAGTGCAACAAGATGTTGTCCAAAACTCAACAAAAATCAGCCACCAAGCTTTGATACCATGAAGATTTTCCACATCCTAACAACTAGGCTTGTCTTTGACCTCATGTTGGCTTTAAGTTTCAACTATCAAGCAAAGGTTTGTCGTTGTTTTATAACAACAAACTGTTCAAGAACTTCTTCGTTTTTTTTGTTACAGTTACATAGGCCATTTAGGTGCTCTAGCATGTAGTTTTTGTCACCAAGAAGTTATCACATGCATACCAAAATATATGTAACACACCTAGAGATCTTTACTGTTGAAAATATTGTTGGTCTAAACACTAGCATACATGAAAATGAACACAGGTATTTTTGGTCAACATGACCCTGGATAAAACCCTCCCAGTGAAAACCAGTTTGGAATATGAGTGTATATATGTGGAGAATAGAAGGTGGAATACAACAAGTACAATAAACAAATGAACCTGGTACAATAGCAGCTTGAACCAAGATGAAACACAAGCCCAACTGAAGAAGATGCGCCCTAGGATGGTGCGCCCTCCTCACAATGTTTTTATAGACCACTGAACTGAAGCGCTCTGTTGAATGAAAGCTCTGATGGAGAAACTCTCCCATAGTACTTTGATACTGAGTTGTAGCTCTCCATTGAAACTGACCTCACTACAATCTGAGCTCTAAAAGTCCTCCCTGTTGTTAGTGCGCCCTCCTCCAAGCAAGATCTACTCCAACAAATAAATGAGGGTCTAAGCTATGTGGTTGCCTCCATGGATAGAAGTGCCCAAGCTTTCCTCAACTCTAGCCTCCAACCTCATCCTCATGCTTTCTCTCAAACTCTCCAAGTGAACAAATGAGTGAATGAGCTCTCCTTTTCCCTTTGCGCCCCTCTTGAACCTCCATAAGGAAACCTAAAATATGGATGGATGAGATCATCCCATCTCATGTCCAATCAAAGGTTGAGTTCATCCCATAATAATCTCACTCTCAAAATCACTTTGGGTTAAGTTCCCTAAGTTCACTTTATGTCTCTTAATTCACCCACAAAGTGAATTAATAGTCATTTAGGCTAAAATGACCAAATTTCACTTTTGACTTAAATCTCCAAAGTCAAAGTGAAATTAGACATAAAGTACAAGGCACAAAGTACATAGCACTTCCCACATGTGTTTAGGAGCTCACGAACACATGGGGAACACTTCCCAAGGTACATAATCTCAACATGGAAGTTCTTGCTTGGGTTCTTGTGTACATGGGTGATTTTGTCCTCCCTCTTTGAACCATTCCTTCCTTTTCCTGGAGTGAAAGATACTCTCTAATTCTTTGCAAGATTTACCTCATTTTTAGTACAAGTACATGAAACTTTTCTAGAAATTAAACAAGTGTTCCCATTGTTTCCAACCATGTAGATCTATGAACAATATTTAATCCATCCATAGGTATAGAATGCAAATTAGGTTCTTTTGAATCTTCATATATTTGAACTTTTTCATCATATACAAGTGTTTCCTTGACATTGTTTTCTTGAACCTATAAATGATGTGCCAAAAGTCTCTTACAAACTTTCATTGATATTGAAAACTCGATTTTTGCTTGGAAGGTGGTTGGAGCATTGCATGACTTTAACTACATTACCTAAAATACATGAATGGGAAAGTGACATTTCACTAGCCTTGGAATTGAATAGGGACTTGATAATACCTTGATTCGAGATTAATTCCATTCAATAATTTGCAATCCACACAAAGTCAATAAAAACCATCCTTTTTGCGAGAAACCACAACAAGGTTAGCATAGGTGCTTTTACTTGGAGTAATGATGCGATTTTCTAAGTGTTCCTAAATAAGCTTCCCAATTTCTACCTTAGAATATGAGTTGAACCTTTCTAAAGGATGAAAGGATAAAGTATCATGTTACCACGTATATTGCATGGGGTTGTACATGTGGTTCTTGTTGAATTTTTATGCTTGATCAACTTGTTAACATTCTATTCAATTTTGCATAGCATAAGCATTATGAAGCATAAACCATAAGCATTAATTGCATCATACAATTATCCAAGATCACAAGAAGATAACCATGCACAAAATACACGAGATATCTTGGGAAACCCTTCTTCACAAGAGAGAAAAACCCAACAACAACCTTTCATTAGATAATAGATAGTCCAAGAGAAAATCAAATCGAAGAAGAAGAAGTGCGCAAGAATCCCAAGAGGCTAGCACTTCACAAGAGAGAGAAAGTGATCCAAGTGTGTTATGACAAAATGATAGATAGTTCTATCTATTTATACAAGTCCAATGAGATCTTTATCCTTTCGAAAATGTGTCTCTTCATCTAGGTTGACTTTAGAAGATTAGGTCTTCTACACAAAATGTTGGGCATCTTCTTGTCTCTACTCATCATAGTGAAAGGCTGCATCAATATGTCACACATGGTTGCACCTAGTGTGAACGTTCTCATCTCTTCTAGGGGCTACAACCCACTAGAGCAAGTCATCATCATCGTCAAGGGTTGCTCCCTCATGATGTGTCCACTTGGTCAACTCCCAGGTGACATGTCCACATGGTCTGCTTCCATGGAACGTTGGGTGCCCTCCCAGGACAGCTTGCCACTCCTCTGACAAGTATCATGCTCAACTCAGTCTCATAGGAGCGTTCAACCCAACCCGATATGGGGAGAAGATCAAGGGCATCCCCACAGATCAACCCAACCCATCCACCTAGGGAGAAGACTCGTCTCAGGTCAACCCAGCCCAACACAACTGAGGAGAAGACCGATCTCAGGTCAACCCAGCTCAGTCCACTGGGGAGAATATAGAGAGAAGGCACAGGTCGACCCAACCTACTGCTCTGGGAAGAAGACCTGAAGAATGTCTCACGAAGTTGCAATCGTCAACACTCCCTCTCAGCGAGAGGGACACTCTCTGTCATGCCAAGTTTATCACAAAAGTACATGAACTTCGACATGGAAAGGGGTTTGGTGAGAACATTTGCAATCTGCTCATCGATAGGAAGGTATTCCACTCAAACTGCCTTCCTCTGCACAATATCATGAATATAGTGATACTTGATCTCAACATGTTTGGTATTGTCATGAGATACTGGATTCTCTGAGAGCTTCACACAACTCTGGTTGTCACAATGTATCACGGTGAGATCCAACATCTGACCAAACAATCATGCAAGGAGTTTGTGAAGCCACACTGCTTCGTGCACTATCGTACATACTACAATGTACTCGGCTTCTGCGGTACTCAGGGCCACATAAGTTTTCTTCCTGCTGCACCAGGAAACCATGGCAGATCTTATGATGAAGCAACATCCAGAGGTGCTCTTTCTGTCAAATGTGCTTCCAGCCCAATCTGAATCGGCATATCCCTGCAATCTCATGTCGATACTAGCAGCATATCTGAGGCCATATCCAACTGTGCCTCGTAAGTATCTCAACACATGCTTCGTAGTCACCTAATGTATCTGTCTCAGCTAACTCACGAATTGGCTAAGTGCATTCACTGCATAGAAAATATCAGGTATGGTATTAACTAGATACATCAGTGATCCAATCAGTTGTCGACACATAGTCGGATCAATCAAGTCTGAATCGGAAGAAGACTCACTGAACTTCTTCAAATTTTCCACCATCGGTGTGGTCATGGACTTACAATCTATCATGCCAAATCTCCTCAAGATCTCAAATGTGTACTTCCCTTCACTCAAGAAGATCTCATTAGTTCTCTGCCATACTTAAAGTCCCAAGAAGTAATGCATCAATCTGAGATCCTTTGTCTCAAATTCAAAAGCCAACTCATGCTTGCACCAAGTAATAAGATGCTCTACTCCGGTGAGGAATAAGTCGTCAACGTACAGGATCAGAATCAGGGATTCACCATTGTCAACTTTATAGTACAGGTTGGCATCAACAACACTCTTGCTGAAACCCAAACTCATTAGATATCCATCAACCCTCGCATACCAAGCACGAGGGGCCTGTTTGAAACCATATAGAGCTTTCTTCAACCTGCACACATGGGACTCCTTCCCATGAATCACAAAGCCATCTAGTTGCTCGATATATACCTCTTCCTCAATCTCGCCATTGAGAAAGGATGTCTTCACGTCCATCTGATGTAGTATCCAACCCAAGGCTGAAGCAGGTGCAATAATTGTCAGAATGGAGGTATATCGAGCAACAAGAGAAAACGTCTCCTTATAGTCTATTCCCTCCACCTAAGAGAATACTCTAGCCACAAATCTCACTTTGTGTTTCTCAATGCTTCCGCCAGTTGCATGTTTTATCTTATAAATCCATTTGGAAGTCACAACAGACTTCCCTTTGGGTCTTGGAACAATGTCCGACACATCATTCTTCATGGACGACTGATACTCCTCCATCATGGCATCCTTCCATATCGGCTAACTAGATGCCTCCTCATAACTGGACGGCTCACAATCAATGATGTGGCTCATAGTTGTTATATAACTCGAGAATCTCTAGGGTCTCTTACTTTCTCTGAATGTACCACGAGGAGTTGCATGTCCCTCTGCCTCCTACAAGGTCTGACAAGCCCAGGTAGGTCTTTTCCAACCCACTATAATTTCTCTAGGAACATCAATAGGATGTACATGCTTAATAGGATCAATAGGCTCAATAGTCTCTACTAGCTCGTCTAGATCTCTCTGTACTGTTGTGGTGTGAGGTGGGGAAGACACCATCTCTTCCTCTTTCTCACTGTCAATCTCTATGTGAGACCTTCTCGATTTTTTGAAGGCAACTTCCTCCTCAAAGGAAACATCTCGACTCACTTTGATCTGTCTTTGACCCGTGATGTAGATCCGATATGCCTTCGATGATTCATTATACCCAACAAAAGTGTCTTTCCTACCAGAGGGTTCTAGTTTTGATCTTTTCTCCTTGGGCTTGATTCCGGTGAAGGCCTCTTCGGGAGTCATGTTCTTCAAAATCTTGTGAGGACTTCTATTATGCACATATACTGCAGTCATGGATGCTTTTTCCCAAAGAAACATCAGTAAACTTTGATCATGGATCATTGCCTTGGTTGCTTCCACAACAGAGTTGTTCTTCCTTTTTGCAACTCCATTCTGTTGAGGGTTGTAAGGAATAATGTACTCCCTTTTGATCCCTACCTCAATGCAGAAATCAATGAAACACTTGGAGGTATATTCTCGTCCATCATCTGATCTCAAGGTCTTTATCTTCCTTCTGGTTAGGTTCTCAATCTGAGCTTTAAATTCTTGGAATCTATCAAGGACTCTTCTGACTCCTTGGATTTCAAGTAAATCCACGTCTTCCTTGAAATCATCAATGAAGATCACATATAATGAGTATCCACTCAAGGAAACAATCGTCATAGGTCCACACAAATCTGAATGTATTAGATGCAAGACTCCTTTGGATCCGTTGTCACTACTGGAAAACGTCCCCTTGGCATTCTTGCCAAGAGCACAACCTCTGCAAACGCCATCATGCTCAACACGAAGTGGTGGAAGTCCAGTCACCATCTTTCCTGGAGCGGGAAGAGCTATGTAATGTAAGTGAGCAAGTCCTCTGTGCCAAAGCTCACTCAGAGTGATAGAATCATGTGCAAGTTCTTGAACTGGATGAATTGTCAATTTGTACAAGTTGTCTTCTCAAACACCAATTACACTGGTTGAATCCATACTAGAGTTCTTGTGCCATGCAAGAACTTTTCCATAGGATAAAGAAACCTTGTAGCCTTTGTCCTCTAAGGCTGAAATAGAGACAAGGTTTCTTCTTATTCCCGGTACAAACAATACATCACTCAAATGAAGTGGATTACCCGAGTCTAGTTGAAGGGAGGTGTTTCCAATTCCCTTCACAACATATCTAGCATCGTCACCAAGTACAACATGTAACTGTGAATCCTTCTCCACTAGTTCATTGAGATGTTCTTTATATCCAAGCATATGTCTGGAAGCACCATTTTCAATCAACCAAATATTATTGCTAGTAGGAATCGTACCTGAGAGGGTTGAGATGAAGAAGAGTTCTCCAGCACGATCAGATCTATTTTGAGGTGGATCTTCATCAACGTTGGTAGTGGTTGCATGCATTCTTCCTTTCCTTTGTATAGGACAGTCTCTGGCATAGTGTCCATATTTATCACATCTGTAACACTGAACTTTTGACATGTCTTTCTCCTCGTGTTCATGAGCTTGATGTGGCTTTCATTTCCTTTGAAATCTTTGTGTACCTTTTCCTCTTCCTCTGCCTTTCCTTGCATGAGAGGCAAGTGCATGACTTTCATCATGATGGGAACTATGTGCTCCTCTCACTACAAGTCTTGCCTCCTCCTTAGTGTAGTCTGCCCATAAGCGATTAAACTTAGGCAATTTGGATCGTCCACTGATGTTCTAGATGAATGACTCCCAATGACTTGGAAGACCATTGAGGGTTAGCATTACCAACTCTCTATCTGAAATGATTTCTCCAATGGCACCTAATTGATCTTTGATCTCAGCAATTTTCATGAAGAAGGTGGCAACTGTATCTTCCTTGGTCATTTTAATATTCTGAAGCTGGTGCTTCAAGGCAATGGCTTTGTTGGTGTTCTTACTTTCAAACAACTTCTTCAAGGCATCAAACATCTCTGTGGTCGTCTTCATTGGGGAGATGCGTGGAATAAGATGATCTTTCACATAGTAAATGATTATCTTTCTAGCCTTTGTGTCATTTTTCTTCCCCTGAGTTTTATTTGACGCATTTGTTGGTTATGGTACAAATTCCTTCACAAATTTCATTAGGTCACTCTCTTCTAGAGTGATGAGTAGTCTTGGTTTCCAGGGGTTGAAGTTAGAGGCTCCATCAAGCCTATATTCCATAGGAACATTGCCCACCATGATTGCAGAAACCCTAGAAACCGAAATCTGCAAAAACCCTAGAAAGCTTAGGGTTGAAAATCCAAACTTCTTCAATTTTCAATCTTAAAGTTGCAAGTGATGCGTTGGACTAGGTTGTACTTGCTTGTGAAGAGATTAGGCCCGACACTCAAGGGAAAGTGCTAAATCTAGCTTGACAAGGAAAAAGGGTAAGGGTTGTTTTTGCAGTTATAGCAAGAAGGTGACGACTAGCTTGGAAAGGTGTTGGAGAAGCTTCTACAATGGCTCTTTCAGGAACACTGCTCTAATACCATGTTTGTTATCGGACTAATCGGTAGGTGTGGACACTAACTGATCTCCCTAGATCCACCTGGATCTAGAACAAAACAGGACAGGACATGACTCTTTCCCTAAGTTTTGACCATTGAATCAACTAGTAGGAAGGAACAAGTAACATACCTTAATATCGCTTCCTAGGGTCTCTGTTGCTCCTACTTCGCTCCGGTGCTCTCGTGAGGTCAAGACCAAGACAACACAAACCAACCAAAGTGAAGATAGCACAATATATTCAACAGTTATCTTATGTGTATGATCAAGGAATTACACAATAAAGTGAAAATAGCTTTATGGGAAAGGGACGTGCCATTGTATCATATTAATGGAAAGTAAAGATTACAACCTAAGTCTTGATGTCGCAAACTTCCTTTCGATGGATCCTGGCTCTGACACACACACTTGCTCAATCCTTGTATGAAGAAGATCAAATTCTCTTGATAGACTTGCTAGAGTCTCCAAGTTGTTGTTCAACTAAGTTCTTCACACAATTCTTTCACCAATTCTCCAATGAATCTTGCTTAACCTTTTCCATGAGAATTCCCTCAATATATAGGAGAGAATGAATTAGTTACTTGGATAAGAATGATCCCACAATATCTGGGAATCCAGTACAAGGATAACCATTTGAATGCCAACCCATCCTTCTAGAAGATTCCCTTCTAGAAACATCGAGAATTCATCTTTTTCCATGCTTTAGAAAGAGTTTGCACCCTAGTTGTTCAACACAGTGCGAGAAGTTCGCACCCTGTCTTAAGGCAGCCTGCGAGAATCAGACATTCTCGCACCCAAATATGCTAGCAGCCTGCGAACCTTCTTCAAAAATGAGTTTTCTTGGAAGAGATGAAAGTAACTTTTCTCAGGAGAAAGTTCTTATGAAGACCCTGAGTACACCATCATCAATACATCATCATGATGACCAAAATCATGGGTAACAATGTTGAATTTTTATGCTTGATCAACTTGTTAGCATTATATTCAATTTTGCATAACATAAGCATCATGAAGCATAAACCCTAAACATTAATTGCATCATACAATTATCCAAGATCACAAGAAGATAACCATGCACAAAATACATAAGAGATATCCTGGGAAACCCTTCTTCACAAGGGAGAAAAACCCAGTAGAAACCTTTCACTAGATAATAGATAGTCCAAGAGAAAATCCAATCACCAAGAAGAAGTGCGCTAGAATCCCAAGATTCTAGTGCTACACAAGAGAGAGAAAGTGATCCAAGTGTGTTATGACAAAATGAGAGATAATTCTCTCTATTTATACAAGTCCAATGAGAACTGTATCCTTTCCAAAAGGTGTCTCTTCATCCAAGCCAACTTTAGCAGAATAGGTCTTCTACACAAGACATTGGGCTTCTAGTGGGTCTTCTACACAAGACGTTGGGCTTCTTCTTGTCTCTGGTCATCATAGTGAAAGGATGCATCAATATGTCACACATGGTTGCACCCAATGTGAGCATCCTCATCTCTTCTAGGGGCTACGACCCACTAGAGCAAGTCATCATCATCGCCAACGGTTGCTCCCTCATGATGTGTCCACTTGGTCAACTCCCAAGTGACATGTCCACATGGTTTTCTCCCATGGAACATTGGGTGCCCTCCAAGGACAACTTGCCACTCCTCTAACAAGTGTCATGCTCAACTCAGTCTCAAATGAGCATTCAATCTAGCCCGATATGGGGAGAAGATCAGGGGCATCCCCACAGATCAACCCAACCCATCCACCTGGGGAGAAGACCCGTCTCAAGTCAACCTAGCCCAACACAACTGAGGAGAAGACTAGTCTCAGGTCAACCCAACTTAGTCCATCGGGAAGAAGATAGGGAGAAGGCACATGTCGACCCAACCCATTGCTCTGGGGAGAAGACCTAAAAAATGTCTCACGAAGCTACAATCATCAACATTTGTTGATCGCATGAATCTAATTTTGGCAAGTTGATATCTTGATCCTAGCCTTCAAAAGGTCGGGATGTTGGTGGATGCATTTGGTACCGTGGAATAAAAAGTAGCTTGTGTGGTGGATCGTTGTGGCTTGGTTCTCCAGGATGGCATATCTTGGTTGATGGAGGTTCAGGGTTTAGAAGTTTATGGTTGTGATGCTTTGGTTGATTTTGAGATGCTTTTGGACCTTATCGTATATTATTGGTGGATGTTGTCATGGTTGCCTTTGGACTGCTTTTATTTTTATTATGATTGTGGTTTTTTGGTAGGTTATGGTAGGAATATACACTTTTATTTTCATGGTACAAAATACTAAGTAGTATGCTCCTCATGTCTCTATGAGTCACTTCCTTTCTATGAACCTTCACTTTATATCATGGTAACCCTATGAGCCACTTCCTTTTTTATATATCCTATGAACCATCACTTTACTTTATATCTTGGTAACATACTCACAAAAATTTTAAAAAGTTACTTTATCGCTAAGTATTGTGATACCCTTGTATTCATTTAGACCCCTACTTCATTTTCCATTTGCTTTAAAGGCCATATATGTTAAATAGGGATTATAATATTATAGAGGGGGGCAATTTGATGTTACATACTTAAGGAGCCTTTCTGAAAGCATTATGTGGAGGGGTCATCACACATTTCATATTAAGGGTATCGTTACAAAGGGGCAACCACTCACCTAAACTCGAGTTCTTACATACCAGGGAGGGATCTTTGAATAAAAAATTATGTAAATGTTTAACCCATGTGCTTAAATAATGGCACACATGTGGAGGCATGATGATATATTATATTTATTGTGGAGCTACCTTAATAAAGAATTGGGTTATGGCCACCTTGATGTGGTTCTCATGTGGCAATTAAAGGGATGTCCTAAGACATGGTGTGAGCTGAACAATATATCATTTGAAATGGAGCCCTCCACTTCAACCTTTTTTAATAGTACATTGTGAATCTATTTTGGTTATAAAGCATTGCATACATATATGGCATGGCAGGGATCCACGTGCCATGAAGTCGCCTTCTACCATGGTCCACAAATAAAGGAATACATTTTATTATATGAACCTCCCCTCATGCCATAAGAACATTCAAAACTTTCTTCGTTACTATCATCCTCTTGTTCCTCAATTGTGTTCTCAATAGGATTTAGAAGAAGTGTTTCCCTAAAACCTTCAATAGGATTCAAAGGAAACAAGCGTTCAAGGAAAGCATCCCCAAGGTCTTGAATAATATCTTCAAACTTCTGAGTTGTAGGGCCCCAATACTTGACGAAATCTCGAATAAGGATCGTTGAAGAAGATGTGCTTTTAGGATTGCAAGAATGTTTGATCCAGACTCTTTGCCTTTTTTCAAGTGACAAGAGAAACAACCATACTATCACATATTTTTCTACACCAAAGCGTAAAACAAATTCAGTAAATTCGACAATATGCACAACAATCGAAAATGGATCACCGTCAAACTTAGGGATATGAATCAACCATTTCATTGAGCATTTGTTTGGATACCAATAAATAGATTCAACGTCCAAGGCTTTGTATTCCTCATGGAAGCGTCAAGAGACATGCTTCCATCACTTAGAGTAATACCTCAATGGAGTCGCTCGATGAGCTCAAGGCTCATCAAAGATGGAAAGGGAACTTACCTTAGATGGAGTCATCAGGAAAGCTATGGGTAAAGGCTTTGGAAATAACTTGTCAAGTGTCATTAGGGCTCGAAGAAGGATTCCAAATCCCTCCCTGGCAACAACGTCAAAATGTTATCGCCTGGAATGTAACTTTGGCAAAGCCCAACCCAAACCACAAAGGTGAGACGACTACGGGAGTATATACCCATTGTCACCTTAGATTAACACTCCCCTCGCTTTAGTGATGATGCAATCACCTCAAGGGGGGGATTCTGGTGACCCTAGGGGGATTGAGATGGAAAGTGAGATGATGATGAATGAGCACCCCTATATGTCAAGTTTGGAAGATGAAGAAAGGATTGATGATGAGTCTTGTGAGAGGAAAAATGGTTTCCAATTGTAGATACCTGCAAAACAATGTTAGCCATGCTTGGAACATGACAAAAGATGATAAACCAAGCCTTTAATCAAGGGGAGTCAAGCAAGAATCCTTGTTGTCCCGAATTGTAGCAATACAAAAATAAACCAGAAATAAAGCTGCAAAGTTAACCATCCAAAATCTAATACAAGATATTAGAAATAAAGCTAGCAATGAATGGTTAAATATCCAACGATTAATGCAAGACTTGGTGGTGATTAGGGGGTTGTTATGTGATGTTATCAACAAGTTTTTATAATAGTATAATGGCTCTAGCAAACAATAGCTACAACAACAACTTCTAGCCACCAAAATCAACAAACAATCCACCCAAGAGATAGCCAATAACAAGTAGTTTAATGATGACAGCTTGTAAGTGAATTTTAGTGGTAGAATAGTGAACAATATATGAAGAAAAGATGAATTTGCAATAGCCCTAATGGTTGTAGCATTAATTTGTAACAAGAAAGAGAATTACTAGGCTAATCAAGATGTCCCTCTGGCACAAGAAGGCTTATAGCATGTAGAATCAAATCTTATTTAGACAATTGAAATATCTCAATATTTCATGTATACCAATGCAACAATATTACATATCCAATGCAAGTAGATTAGTGCTTTATCAATTGCGTTAATGGAGTCTCTTGTGTAAGAGCTAGGGTTTGTTACTTCTCTATGTTGATGTTTTGGTAGCTACGAGCGGTATTAACCTTTGTGCTTAGAATAGAAGATTTCAGAAGCAAGAGAACCATTAAATAGACGTGGAAATACCCTAGAAGAGAAATCGGCCCAAGGAGAATAATAATAAAGAATTAGAAGGATTTAGAAAGAGAAGTTGGCCCCACTTGAAAAGTCACCTAACAAACTAGTATAAATAAAGGCATAAGCTAGCTCATTTGACACACTCTCACTCACTCAGTTTGGGAACAAGTTTGAGGAGTAGCAGTTGCAACAACTGCAGTGGTGATGCAGAAGGAGGTGCAAGTCTAAGGAAGGTGACACAACAATTGCAGTGGAGAAGTCTCTCCTTGCTTAGTTTTTATGATATCTCTCTCATGTGCGCTTCTCTTGGAAAAGGTGCACTCTCTTGGTATTGTGTTGTTGTCGCAGGTGTGTTGGTATTTCTGGTTAAGCTAGTCATTGTGCTAGGGTTTATTTGTTTCTGGTTAAGCTAGTTGTTGTGCTAGGGTTTATCTGTTGGTTCTAGAGTGGAATTTTCAGAATCTATCTAAAAAGGTTACTATGCTTGGGGGTGGCATGTGTAGTGCTTATGGTTGGGTGACAATGGTGTAACATTGTCTATGGTTAAATGAGCATACCAAAACTTTAACATGGTATCAGAGATGGTTTCCTTCAGAACAGTCTAACCACTAGAAGGAAGATCGTCAGTTTCCCCTATTGTCAAGCTCATTGAGCACTTACAAGCCACCAAGAAGGTCACCTAAGGAGGGTGCATCCTTTCCCCGGATTAGATCTCCAAAATTCTGAAATTGAAAAATTAGGGTCTCCTCATAAAACCCTGGGTCAAGACGTTTGGGCATTTAAAGGATGAAGTTGGAGCAAACCCTTGAAGAAAGGAGGTCGCCTTGGCATAACACACTCACTGGTAAGTCTAAAATTCATTTCTGCAAAGTTTCATTTTTTGTCATATTTCCAGATCCCAGGGCAAAATGACTTCCAACACTAAGCTAGATGAGAAGCTTGAGGGTGTTGATAACTTCCGAGCATGGAAATATAGTGTGATGTTCATTCTAGAGGAAAATGATCTAGAAGGATTCATTGAAGAAGAAATTGCAGAGCCAGAGGGAGATGAGGCTAAGGCAAAGTACAAGAAGAATTTGGTTAAGGCAAAGAGGATCATTGTAGATTATATCAAGGATCACTTGATCCCTCATGTCTCATCATTAAAAACCATGAAACAAATGCTTGATGCCTTATCCTGATTATATGAAGGAAAGAATATCAACTGGAAGATGGCATTGAGGACACAACTCAAGAATGTGAAGATGCAAAATTCATAAACCATTCAATCCTACTTCACAAGGGTGTAACATTACAAAGCATTACCTATCGTAAGCAAGATGGTAACATGTTTGCCATAAATTCGGCTGGATCATGAAGGTAATTGCAAAGGATGTGCACAAGGAAAGAACATGAAGAGTTTGTTTCCAAGTAGTGACAACAAAGCCAAAGGAGTTTTGGACATCGTGCATTCATAGGTGTGTGGACCGATGACAACTACTTCATTTAGAGGGTATGTATATTATGTTTCATTTAATGATGATTTCTCACGTAAGACTTGGATTTATTTCTTGAAAACAAAAAATGAAGCATTCAACAAGTTCAAGGAATTCAAAGCCCTTGTAGAAAATCTTTCTGAAAAGAAGATAAATATTTTGAGGTCAGATAATGGAGGAGAGTTCACATCAAATGACTCCAAAGCATTCTGCAGAGAAGTTGAGATTAAGAGGGAGCTCACTACTCCCAACAATCCTCAGCAGAATGGGCTAGCATAAATAAAGAACCGAACAATAATGGAAGCAACAAAGGCTATGATTCATGATCAAGACTTACCTATGCATCTATGGGAAAAAGTAGCTTGGACCATTGTATATGTACAGAACATAAGTCCTTGGTGTGTAGTTGGGAACAAGACACCAAGAGAAATGTTTACAGGAGAAAAGCCAGAGGTCAACCACCTGAGGATATTTGGTTGTCCAGTGCATGTGCATACTCCCAAAGATAAGAGATCAAAGTTGGATCATCTAGGAAAGAAGGGTATATTTGTTGGATATAGTGAGACATCGAAGGCATATAGGGTCTACATTCTTGGTTACAGACATATGGAGATTGGCATAGATGTTACCTTCGATGAGGATGCAACCTTCAATATATCGAGGCAACTTCACACAGATGAGATCCATGATGAGGAGACTGAAGCTCCTAGAGTTGTAGATACAGATGCAGGTAATGATGTTGTGCCAAAAGAGCATGGTCTAGAGGCCCATGACATGGCAAAACCACAAAGACCTGCAGAAACGAGTACAAAGAAAAGAATACCATCTTGGGCTCATGAGATTATTCAGGATGCCAAGAAGTTTGGTGCTCCAGATGGATCTTTCAGAGAAAAAAAGAAACCTCAACCATATTCCAGTTATGTGGCATTGTTATGTGATATCATTGATGCTATGCCTACCTATTATGAAGAGGTTGCAGAGAAGAAAGTATGGAAGGATGCCATGATTGAGATATACTAGTCCATCATTAAGAATGATGTTTGGGATGTGGTTCCAAGATCGAAAGAGAAATCAGGTGTGAGTTCAAAATGGATCTACAAGACAAAGCATTTAGTTGATGGTAGTATCGAGAAACATAAGGCAAGGTTTGTGGCTTGTGATTTCTCCTAGAAAGAAGGAAGAGATTATGAAGAGACGTTTGCTCCTGTGGCAAGATACACTTCGATTAGAGCTATACTTGCGATAGCTGCAATAATGAAATGGAAGGTACATCAGATGGACAAGAAGACAGTGTTTCTGATTGGTGTAGTGGAAGAGGAAGTGTATGTGGAGCAACCACAAGGATTCGAGACACATGACAGGAAGACACATGTGTGCAGATTGAAGAAAGCCTTGTATGGATTGAAACAAGTACCCATGACATGGTATGGTAGAATTGACATCTTTCTCATGAGCTTGGGATTTACCAAGAGTAAAGCAGATCCCAACCTTTACTACAAGGTTGAGGACAGTGGACCAGTGATATTACGGTTATATGTGGATGACTTATTTCTAACAGGAAATGAGAAGTTCATCGTTGAATGCAAGAGAAAGCTTGTATCAGAGTTCGAGATGAAAGACTTGGGTATGATGCATTATTTCTTGGGTCTAGAGGTGTGGTAGAAATCGGACGAGATTTTCCTTAGCCAAGAAAAATATGCGGTAAAAATCCCGAAGAGATTCGAAATGATGGATTGTAAATCCATTCCCACACTGATGGTGATGAACTTGAATTTATTGAGTGATACTTATTTAGAGACAGTGGATGACACCATGTACAGGTAGATGATTGGTTCATTGATGTATTTGACAAATACTAGGCCAGATATATGCTTTGCGGTGAACACCTTGAGTTAGTATATGGTTGAAGCAAGACATGTTCACTTGATTGCGGCAAGGCATATATTAAGGTACCTGAAGGGTACGATAGATTTTGGACTCTAATATGTTTTAGATCGTAAGATAAGACTGCAAGGCTATGAGGATTCAAATTCAGTCGGTAGTGTCACAGATCGGAAGAGTACATCAGGATGTTGCTTCAGTTTGGGGTCACTATGATTTCGTGGCTCAGCAGGAAGCAAACTAGTATGGCACTCAGTATGGTCGTGGCGAAATATATAGCAGCATGTTCAACTAGTAGCGAAGCTGTGTGGATTTGGAAGTTGCTTGCAAGACTGTTTGCTCTCGAGTTGGAGGTGACTTGTATTTTTTGTGACAACCAGAGTTGTATAAAGTCGTCTGAGAACCCTGTGTTTCATGAAAATTTCAAGCATGTCGAGATCAATTACCATTATATCCAAGATATGGTGCAAAAGGGAGTTGTGAAGCTCCAGTATATTGGCACAAACGAGCAGATAGTAGATGTATTGACAAAGCCTCTGTCAAAGGTAAAGTTTGAGTACTTCAGGGACAAGTGTGGTGTGGTCCAGAAGGACTTCCCTCGTAAGAGGGAATGATGAGTCACATATGCGATTCTAGGGGGCAGTAGCTTACAGAGTGTCGCAACATGGGGTAGTCATTTACATGAACGATAGTTGCCTAGACTCCATATGCATTGGGTAGTAGCGCAATTCTGTGTGAACTGACTAAATTGGATAGTTTCTCATACTCCTTATGGATTGGGTAGTAGCGTAGTTCTATGTGAACTAGATAAACTGGATAGTTTCCCAGACTCTGTATGGATTGGGTAGTAGCACAGTTTTGTGTGAACTGGTTAAACTGGATAGTTGCCCAAACTCCATGTGGATTGGGAAGTAGCTCAGTTATGTGTGAACTGACTAGTTGCCTAGATTTGAGTGAGCTAGATGAAGTCTTGTAATGACATAAATTTTGAAAGGACGTCGAGACCCATAATGTCTCAAAGGATGATGAGGTTGTGCCCACTAGAGAGATGCTACTTATGTTGATGAGGCCCCAGATGAATGGTTATGACATAACCATCAGATAGTTTGTGTGTGACTATGACATAGATTGTTTGGCTACGATGGTGATACTTGTGACATGATATGTTTGATCATGAGATGGCCTGCATGGCTATGGTGATGCTACATGTAGACTGGTCTGTAAGACCATGTGATTCTTGCTCGTGCCATGTGAGATGGATGGATGTGATTGAGACCATTACTTGAAGAACATCATAGTCAATACCTCCCTAGCTAAGAGGGAATGTTGATGTTTTGGTAGCTACAGGAGGTATGAACCTCCAATATAACCTTTGTTCTTAGAATAGAATATTCTGGAAGCAAGAGAACCATTAAACAGATATGGAAATACCCTAGAAGAGAAGTCAACCCAAGGAGAATAATAATAAAGAATTAGAAGGCTCCAGAAAGAGAAATCATCCCCACATGAAAAGTCACCTGACCGACTAGTATAAATAAAGGCAAACGCTAGCTCATTTGAAACAGTCTCACTCGCTCAGTTAGGGCGCAAGTCTGAGGAGCAACAGTTGCAACAGCTGTAATGGTGACGCAGAAGGAGGCGCAAGTCTGAGGAAGGTGATGCAACAGTTGCAGTGGAGAAGTCTCTCCTTGCTCATTCTTTCTGGTATCTCGCATGTGCGCTTCTCTTGGAAAATGTATGCTCTCTTGGTATTGTGATGTTGTCGCAGTTGTGTTGGTATTTCTGGTTAAGCTAGCCATTGTGCTAGGGTTTATTTGTTGGTTCTAGAGTGGACTTGTCGGAATCTATCTAAGAAAAGGTTATTGTGCTCGGGGGTGGCACGTGTAAGTGCCTATGGTTGGGTGAAAATGGTGTAACATTGTCTATGGTTAAATGAGAATACCAAAATTTCAACACTCTAGGGGTGTAAGCCCTTTTACTCCCTAGAGAAAACAAAACCTAGCAAGGTAAACCTACAAGGGTGTAAGCTCTTTTACTCATTTTATCAATCTTTTCAAAGTAGCTTATTCAATGATAACAAAGTATATCTTGATGGAGGGTGTATGCCATTATACTCGTCCAATGGTTTAGACAAATTTAGCTTGAAACAAGAAGAAAACAACACAATAAATGTAGAAATTCCTTACCAATTTGAAGAAAAGAATATGAAGAAACCCTTTCTTTATCAAGAATATTCCACCAACATACCAAGAATAAAGCATCCAAGAGATAGCACCTAGTTTTTATTCATCAAAAGACAAGAAATATCATCCACAATGCACCAAGAGAGAGAGATGGAGCAAAATGACCAAATAGGGAGAAACGTTTAGCCAATGTTATGTAATTCTCAAGTGAGAGTTATGTCCAAATGAAATGAAAGTGACATTTATTTATACAAGATCAATAGAAACCAATTTATCCACTTTTCCAAAAGTCAAGATCAAATTAGAGAGGTCGACCCTCCCTATTTGTCCTTTACAACTTAAAATTTCAAATATATAAAGTAATTTCCCCTTTTAGGAGTGGCGTCATGCCCTAAAGGGTGATGTTAGGCCTCCAAGAGAGATGTTAAGCCCTTTGGTGAAGATTGTCAGGCCTCCAAAGGCCATGTGCCCTGCCTCTAAGTGCTCTAGTGCATGCCAAGTGTCTCTCTCTCCATCAAACCATGTCATATCACCATCAACCATGAGAACCCAAACATGTGTATTAAATCCCCCCTTTTCAAAATAAACAATTGTTCAAAGACCTTATACAACATGCCAACTTTAAGTATGGGAGGGTTTTCATGGTGGTCTATTGGGTAGATCATGTTGGTGTTTTATGATTCTCAGTGCTTGATAGTTATTTCCTTATGATTAATAACAAGATAACTTTCATACAACAATTATCATAGAATAACTATACACTGAAAAACTCAATTATAACAATGCAACGGAAATAACAAGATCTAGAAAATTAACCATGCACAATAGACACAAGAACACAAGAGTTTATCCTGGGAAACCCAAACTTGGGAGAAAACCCAACAACCTTTCTCTAGAAGAATTCAGTCCAAGATATTATCGGCACATCACCATCAATAGCCAAAATACCATACAAAGAAGATCCTCCCCAAGGCTAGCATCACCAAGACCTAGCTCTTCAATAATATGACCAAGAATAAACAAGAAAGAGCTTCTCCAAGTGTGTGCACTATAGAAGGAGTTGTCTGAGTGTCAAAATGAAATGAGCCACTCCTGTATTTCTACTGATCTGGGCGCCAATGTGGGCCCACTTCTTATTTCCAAGTCTTCAATTTTATTATTATATTCATGTTGGGTCGACTTCTTATTTCTGGGTCTTCAATTTATTCTTGGGGATTTTGTAATGGTGTAGATGGGTCTTCTTGTACTTTTTTGTGGAGAATGACTGCCCGAAGTTGTAAATCTCCAACAATCTCTCTCAACAAGGGAGGCATTCTCCATACTTGGATTTATTTTGTCATAGAAAAGTTGTCTTCATGAGCCATGTTGATGTACATCTTCGCACATGTATTATGTCCTGAAATATGCATGTGATAGCATCTCGAGTCCATCCACTCCTTGTCAGGAGAAGGAATACACCTAGGCCATTCACCACTAGGAAAACCCCTTGGATGAATGAAGCATTCACCCTTGGTCATATCAACACTAGCATAGCCTCGTGCATGACCAATCTAGGATAATGTCTGACCGATGTTATGGGCCATTCACCACTAGAAGAGCTGCATGAGTGAATGAATCATTCTCCCTTCGTCATATTAGCACTAGCATAGCCTCATGCATGACCAATCTGGGAGAACGTTTGCCCGATGCTATCAACATACCTGAGCCATTCACCACTATAAGCAGATCCCCATGAGTGAATGAATCATTCTCCCTTGGTCATATCAACACTAGCATAGCCCCGTCCATGACCAATCTGGGAGAATATCTTCTTGATGCTATAGCCTGGAGAACATCAACATATCTAGGCCATTCACCACTATCAAATCCCCATGAGTGAATGAGTCATTATCCCTCGATCATATCAGCACTAACATAGCCACGTGCATGACCAATCTGGTTGAATGTTTTCTCGATGTTGAAACATCAATGCTCATCACTAGTGAAATCATCATGGCTAATCATGTGTATCATCCTCTTCAGCCAAATGAACATGGCCACTGTGGGAGGATATCTGCAATCTGCTCATTTGTGGATAAGTATTGGAGCTTCGTTGTTCCCTTCTGTACCATGTCTCGGATGAAGTCCTACAAGAAGCTTCTAAAGTGTCAACACTTCATGACTTGTGGCACTGGCTGTGACATACTTCGTCTTTGTTGTACTTAGTGCTACATAAGTTTGCTTCTAGCTTATCCCAAAAATCATATCTGATTCCATGCTGAAGCAGCACCCTGAGGTGGTCTACTGCACTCCCTACTCAATCAGAATATGTATAGCTTTGCAGCCTCACTTCATCACTTGAGACAAATGATATCCAATTGTACCATGCTTTGTTGCCACCCACTAGAACTGCCTTGGATTCAACCAAATATTGTCTCAGGGTGCTCACTGCAAAGCAAATATCTGGCCTGGCATTAATCAGGCACATCAAGGATCCAATCTTCTACAGATCTCATATGATCTCGTCGCACCTCCAATCCCAAGAGTACATCTGTCCAGGATCCTGCATCTCGAACTCAAAGGCCAACTCCATCTGTCACTATAGTAGGTCCTATTGTCCAGTCTGCCTCACTGGTTGCTCCATCTGTGACTAAGACAAAATCCATACTCAGTCCTCTTCACTGGTTGCCTCCTCTGTCACTGTAGCAAGATCACATCTCTTAGAAGGCTCTTGCCTCTGAATCTTCTGTCTAGCCTCTTCAACTCATGACACATGTTTTTCAGTCCTAGAATATGTCTCTCTCCCACCTGGATCTGGGGGGGGGACTCCCTTTGAATAATCAACTCTCTCTTGAGCTAATTGACTCTCTCTGAGATCAGGCTCACTCTGAGTCTGTACAATCTCTGGAGCCATCTACTACCTCTGCATCTTCTGAAGTCTGATCTCCAATGAACTATCCTAGGAGGTTGCTCCTCCCTACTGGATCATGAGGGAAGTCTCCCTCTGAACTCTAGCTTCCTCTGAACTGGTACTAGGTGGGGTTTTTTGCATCACCATTGGTGGAGCCACCTGGTCCTCCATGTCAATTCCCATGTGGAACACTCTATATCTGACAAAAGTATCCTTCTTTTCAGAAGGTTCTAACTTTGTTTTCTTCGCCTTCGATATATGGATGTATATTGTCATGTATACAACTCTATGTCTGGATAACCTGCTCCATGTCTCAAACTAGAGACCATCTAATTTGTTGCCTCCTGCAGACAAGAACAATATTCTTATGATAAGGAAATAGGAACAAGAATAAAAAATGGGAAACATAAACAACACTTTTCCAGTGTTGTTACCAATCATTCGTTTGTGGTAAACTGCCCGGAACAAAACAAAAAAGACAAGAGAAACACTTTTCTAGTGTTGTGACCTCCATAGTAACTTGTCTGTGAGAAAGACAACAACCAAGAACATCTCCTAGAAGAGATCAATTTCATCTTGTAAATAAGTGCATCATTAGTACTAAATAGTGAGCATTTACACAATGATCATTGTACTAACAATACTCAAAACATTTGATAGCAAAAGTACTTAGCAGTAATTGATCTCTAAAGATTGTTGTCTCGGTTACAATATTTATTTAAGATGCAAAAATATAAAAATGTCAAACCTAATATGCAAACATGGAGTCTTAGTTGCAGGGAGGGTGCGCTATTCCTCTGAATGCACTAGATCCAATGATCCCTTTGGGTCATTGCTTGGACAAGGTCCCTTGTACATCCCCTGCAAACACCTTCATACTCTGCTAAACGATATAACTTGGAAACACATATAAGTGCATACCTCTGAAATTTGTAGCACCATCCAACTTGTCTTCTAATCTCAAGGTTTGTGCAACTGGGAACTGGCAAATGCAATCGGCGACTGCAACTTTAACTGTGCAGTGGCAATATTTCAACTAGCTTTGATACCATGTTGTGTTTTATGATTCTCATCTCTGGATAGTTATTTCTTTATGATTAATAACAAGATATGCTTGCATACAATAGTTATCATAGAATAACTAGACACTGAAAATCTCAACTATAACAATGCAACGGAAATAACAAGATCTAGAAATATTAACCATGCACAGTAGACACAAGAACACAAGAGTCTATCCTGGGAAACCCAAACTTGGGAGAAAACCCAGCAACCTTTCTCTAGAAGAATTCAATCCAAGATATCCCCACTACATCACCATCAATAGCCAAAATACCATACAAAGAAGATCCTCCCCAAGGCTAGCATCATCAAGACCTAACTCCTCAATAATTAGACCAAAAATAACCAAACAAGAGCTTCTCCAAGTGTGGTGCACTCTCCAAGATAATCAGTAACCCATAAATAGTGAAACTGCCAAAACTGTAGCTGCAACTTCCTTGTGCGCACTATAGAAGGAGTTGTTTGATTGTCAAAATGAAATGAGCTAGTCATGTATTTACACTGATTTGGGCATCAGTGTGAGGACGACTTCTTATTTCTGGGTCTTCAATTTTATCATTATTTTCCTGTGGGCCAACTTCTTATTTTTGGGTCTACGACTTCTTCTTGGGGTTTCTGTAATGGTGTA
This sequence comes from Picea engelmannii, assembly GCA_009831015.1. Lineage (NCBI taxonomy): Eukaryota > Viridiplantae > Streptophyta > Pinopsida > Pinales > Pinaceae > Picea > Picea engelmannii. The sequence continues at coordinate 84,468 of ML779604.1, read as the reverse complement.
GATGGGTCTTCTTGTACTTTATTGTGGAGAATGACTGTTTGAAGTTGAAAATATCCAACAGATCATTCCCCAAGTCAAGGAGTGTTTCCCAAGACGACCCTCTCTAAGTCATGTAAAGAGTATGAGGTGAATGGGGGTGTGACTTCTATGCATGGGGTTTCTTGACATACAAGGGCTCATCTCATTCATGGGTGGTGCCTCAGTAGAGGGTGTGCTTCCTCTTGAGTTACCAACTATTTAGGTGATATTTTTCCCAGGCCCCTTCTTAGCCATATTTCCAATCCTTGTTTACATTTATTTGTAATTTGCTAGTCCTCTTTATAAGGTTTTCAAGATTTGGCACGTGCAATTTGGGACCAAGGCAGGCACTGAGTAAGTAGATCTCAAGTTGGACCTATTTTTTATGGTCCTCATTTGTTGTGCTCACTTACTTATCAACATTAGTTTCTTATTCTTTATAGCAATTGCAATCTACCTTCGGGCCTTTAGCCCCTTCATACCATGAAATGCGATACAAACCATTCTTGGGTCAATATGCCCAAAAACCCAAAAGATGAGGAGATGAAAGGGGAATAAGTATGGAAAGTGACAAGTATGTATGGGAGTGGTATGATAACCCTTGAAGGAGACCACATGTTAGAAACCCTTTTCTTGAGGTTGACCACTTTCTAGGGTAGCATGTCAACCACCAAGGGGAAATGATGCAACATGCATAATTTCCAAGCAAACGTTTTCAAAATCAAAAAATGACCCTTTGCAACATGTTTCAATGCTTCATTTATTAGAATGACACTTACCACAACATTGGACTTGTTACCTCATGGACAAAGACCTGTTGTCCTCTGTGAGCCAAGTTGGTGTGGTGGACGTTGTTGTCATCGCTCGAAAGGTGACGTGTGGTAAGATAGGGGCCTCTACCCACACATCTACCTCTTGATACTCCATTGCAACCTAAGAGCATCGAGACATCATCTCCTTAGTTATCCCTAGCATGGGGGGGATAACATACATAACATTAACTTATTATAATATTCACTTTTGTGTACAGATGTGACCTTGGAGAAAAGTACACACTAGTCTTGTTGTTTTCTCTTGGTATTCATTTGTAATTGATTTCTACCTCTCTTAAGTATCTAGGTTTCCTTGTCTTCATGGAGTAACTTGGAGTCTAGGGTCAAGGCTTATCGCTTGTATTTTTAGGATTAGGGTTTTGTGATAAAACCCTAGGGTATATTTGGTGAAGAAGAAGAGAAATTGATGTCTTGTATTGGAGAACTTGTTGGAGTGATTCTTTCGTTTTGTAGCTCCTTGCTTAAGCTATGGTTTTCATTGTTTTCCCTAGCTAAGGTTTTGGAGAGCTAGTTGTTTGTATTAGCCATGAGAGAAGGCTATGGTATGTAAATGAATTTGTTAATTTTAGAGAAGCTATTAAGTTTCTTTTCAATTTACTAGATAGCAATAGCATAGATAGTATCATTGAGAGAAACACAATCACAAGATACACAACATTTATCTTGGGAAACCCTCATGGGGGAGAAAATCCAACAAAAACTTCCTTAATATAGATAGCCAATACAATGCCAAGATAATAAACCAAAACACTAGAGAATATCCAACACTGAGCAATGTGCCTCTCTCTTCCTTCTTCTCCCAACCACAGCTCTCCAAACTTGCGCACTTGATGAGTGAATGAGTGAGTGACCAAATAAGGTGCTAGCCTCCTTTATTTTACTAGCTGTCAGGCATTGGAAAGGTGTCTCTTCACTGGGTAGGACCTACTTCTCTTCTTAGTGGTTAAAACCACTTTAATTAGACCTGGGGGTCGACTTCTTAATTAGCATAGTATAATTAGGGTTTGACCAATCCACAAAAGGGGATTTGGTCAAGTACAAAGCTCGGCATGATCAATCCACAAAAGGGGATTGATCTGATGAATAATAACTCAATAATAAATAGAATACTCTTTTCAATTACAATATTTCAACACTCCCCCTTAATAAGAAGGGTATTCTACAACATCATCAGGAGAGAGAGAGGGAAAAAACATCAACATCATCTGGAACATTGACTGGCATATCTATAAATCATCAGAATTGTTTCTCATCATCATTCACAGCATGGAGTTGGAGTAGCATCATCATCATCTGCATCAACATGAATTAATATAACACTAATACATCATTATCAACAATAACATCAACAACATCATCATCATCATCATAGCACAAAGGCTGGAGCAAAAACATCATCACAGCAAAAATCCTGGAGCAACAACATAATCATCACCATGGAGCAACAACATCATCACAACACAAAGGTTGGAGCAACAACATCATCATCATCATGGAGCAACAAAATGAGGCAGGTGTAACAACATTATGTGGTACTATGACAGTCCCTAAGGAGTTGTCCAGGAATCATAAGATTCCCTAGGATATAAATCCTAACGAAGCTACCACGTGGTACTCTGACAGACCGTCTTTATTGGACCTTCGGGATCTGCCTGAATCATACGATTCCCTAGGATTATAAAAATCCTAATGGAGATACCACTACTGACCATAGCTAGCATATACATGCACAGGTACTCTGACAGACCGTCCTTACTGGACCTTCGGGATCTGTCCAGGGATGATTAATCCCCTAGGATATAAAATCCTAAATGAGCTACCCGCTATTGATCAAGATACCATAGTATCATCAACATCAATCCCCCTTTCTAGGGAGGTCCTTTAGGGCTATACCAATCTTGTCTCAAAAGTGCTCAAACTTTACACAAGACAGAGGTTTGGTCAACACATCTGCAACCTGCTCATTTGTGCCAACATATTGGAGCTTTATGGCTCCTCTTTGTACCATATCACAAATGTAGTGATATCGGATTTCTATGTTCTTCGACTTGTCATGGTGATCCAGGTGGATATCGGTGGCCATGCACCTTTTCCGGTTTGCTCAAAACAATTTTCTGGTAATTTTGGCAATTTACTATTTTTAGCAGTTTTTAACTTCCAGGGCCATTTTGAGGGCCCAAATGAAGGTTTTTCGAGATCGAGGTTCTCAATGATAGTGAAAGGCATAATTGAGCCTCCAAAATGAATTTCCTCGATGATACCTTTCCAATGAGCTATCATAGGCCTAAAACAGAGATCGTATGCAAAAGTTACGACCCCGGGAAGTTGATATACTAACTTACCCAAACGGGGTCCACATGACTTTTGGTGCTTCATCTCCTAGGGTTAGGTTTTTGGATGTCTAGGGTTTTTGACATTCCTTCTTATTGTAAAAAGGCCTTTAGAGCGTCATTGTAATCATCTTCTTGTGAATGCGAGTAGCTGTCACATCTCTTCTCAGAGATAAGTTGCCACCATTCTAGCGAGTATTTCACTCTGTATTTTTATAGTCTCTGTACATTTCTTTCATTAATAGAAATTGTGTATTATTGTATATCTATGTTTATGGTTGCATCTCTGATACATTTATGTTATATTATTGAATATTTGCGATATCTCTGTGCATTTCTTTATTATATCTTCGATCTCATTTCGTGTCGAAAATAATCTGGATCACATGGAACACATGGTTCTCTGTCATCTTAATACAACTTTGGTTATCACATAGAACATGGTTGCTTCCATCTCCAGATCAAATATATATGTCAACAACTTCTGTAGACATATGGCTTCACAACTTGCGGAACATGAAACAATGTACTTTGCTTTTGCTGTGCTGAGAGCAATACAAGATTGTTTCCTACTCTGCCATGAAGTCATGGCTGGCCCCAGACTAAAACAACATCCCGAAGTGCTCTTTCTGTCAGAAACACTTCCTGCCCAATCTGAATCGGTATAACCAATCAGTCTGAATTCATGATCTCCATTATAACAGAGACCAAAGTGTAACATACCTTTAAGGTATCTCATCACATGTTTTGCAGCAACAAGGTGAACACTTATGGGTTCTACTAGATACTGACTCAAGGTGTTCACAACAAATATATATATGGCCTGGTGTTCGTCAGATACATCAACTATCCAATGATTTGTTTGTACAGCGTAGCATCAACCAATTCTGATGAAGTATCAACCAGGAGATTCAACTTAGTTTCCATGGGTGTATTCATGGATTTACACTCCAACATATCAAACCTCTTCAATATTTCAACTGCATACTTCCCTTGGTTAAGGAAAATTTTCTATGGGCTCTGCCAAACCTCAAGACCTAAGAAATAATGCATTAGGCCTAGGTCTTTCATCTCAAATTCTGCAACAAGCTTCTTCTTACAATCAGTGATGAGATTTTCTTCTCCAGTTAAGAATAAGTCACCCACATACAACATCAATATAACAGGCTCATCATTCATAACCTTGAAGTAAAAGTTAGAAGCAACTTTAGTCTTGGTAAATCCCAAGCTCGTCAGGAAACTGTCAATTCTTCCATACCAAGCTCTAGGAGTTTGCTTCAATCCATACAGAGCCTTCTTAAATCTGCAGACATGAGTCTTTTTTTCTTCAACTTCAAACCCTTGGGGTTGTTCTATATACACTTCTTCTTCAATGACACCATTCAAGAAGTTTGTTTTCACATCCATCTGGTGTAACTTCCACTTCATCTTAGCTGCAAGGGCTATGATGGTTTTGATAGAAGTGTATCTGTTTACAAGAGAAAACATCTATTCATAGTCAATGCCTTCCTTTTGAGAAAAACACGAGCTACAAACCTTGCTTTATATTTCTCAATACTTCCATCAACAACATGTGTTTATCTTGTATAGCCATTTGGAATATACCACATCTTTGCTCTTCGATCTAGGAACTATTTCCCATACATCATTCTTTATAATGGATTGGTATTCTTCTGTCATGGCATCCGCCCATTCTTTCTTTTGAATGGTTTTTTCAAAGCAAGTAGGCTCCTTTTTTAAGACATCACACATCAAGGCCATATAATTGGAGAATGGCTTGGGTTCTTGACTTGTCTCATGGTACCTTCTGGGGCACCATAATTCTCTCCATATTGAATAAGTTTTCTCGCCCAAGATGGTTTTCTTTTGTGAGAGATCATCATTTGGGGAGGTTCTTGAGATTCTAACATATCATGATCTTCATGAATCTCATCATCAGGGGAAACTGTGGCTTCATTTACTGGTTCTGCAACTCTAGGAGATACATGTTATTCTTCATATACTTCTTCAAGCTGGCATCTCCTTGATTTCTTGAGTGTTGCATCTTCATCAAAGGTTACATCTCTATTGATCTCAATGTGATGGTAATCTGGTATATAAATTTTGAATACCTTTGAGACCTCACAGTATCCAACAAATATTCCCTTATTTTCTGAAGGGTCCAGTTTGGTTCTCTTCTCTTTCAGAATGTGTACAAACACTAGACAACCAAATATCTTGAGATGGCTTACTTCTGGCTTCTTTCCGGAGAACATTTCTTCATGGGTTTTGAACCCAAGTGCACTATGGGATAATTTGTTTTCCATTATAGTTATGTTCTTCCTTTCTGCTACACCATTTTTTTGAGGATTGTAGGGAGTTGTGAGCTCCCTCTTAATCCCGACATATTTACAAAATTTTATAAAATCTTTTGAGGTGTATTCTCCTCCTTTCTTTCAAAGAGATTTTCTATCAAGGATTTGAATTCCTTGAATTTTCCAAACACTTCATCTTTTGATTTCAAGAAGTAAACCCAAGTCTTGCGAGAATCGTCGTCAATAAATGATACATAGTATACACACCCACTAATGGAGGTTGATGGCATTGGGCCACACACATCTGAGTGGATGAGCTCTAAGACTCCTTCCATGTTATTGTCACTCTTTGGGAAAGGGTTCTTGATGTTCTTTCCTTGTGCACATCCATTGCACACACCTTCATGGTCAACCTTGAATTCTGGTAGACCTGTAACTACCTTGCTCACATATGGTAATGATTTGTAGTTGATGTGAGCTAGTTTTCTATGCCAAAGTTCACATGGACTCTCGATGGAGTGTGTCAAGGATGCTTCTGAGTGACCTTTTAATTTATATAGGCCACCTTCTTTTGTTCCAATAACAATTGCATCTTCTATGGTTTTTCCTTTAGACCACATGAGGACATAACCATCTATGAATGAAACCCTGAAGCCTTTCTTATCTAAAGGTGAGATAGAAAGCAATTTCTTTGTCAAACCTAGTACATACAGTACATCATTCATCTTCATTGGGGTCTATGAATCAAGTTTGCAATTGGACTCTCCCACTCCTTTGATAGGGTATTCATAATCATCTCCAAGTGTAACTTTCTGGGGAAATTTCTTTTCGGTAGGGCTAGAGAGAATGTCTCTCTGACCTGTCATGTGCTTTGAAGCACCACTATCTATGAGCGAAATATCCTCTCCATGTGATACTGATCCTGAGAGGACAGATATTAATGCATAGTCTTCAATCTTTTCTTTAAGCATCTTTGTGGTTGCCTCTTCATCTTCAATTGCATGGGCATGGTGCCTTTTGTTTCTCTTCTTGTATTATTCTCTTCTAGTTGGACAATTCTTAGCAATATGTCCCATCTTGTCATAATGGTAACATTGGTAGGATGAGAAATCCTTTTCTCTTCTTTGACCTTTCTAAAACTTATGGAATCTCCTTGGAGGGTGAGATTATTTATGAGAATGATTGAATCTCTTTGGGGAGTGAGATTCCTCATGTATGTGGGTCTCCTTCTTGAAATAAGACCTTTTCTTTCCTCCTTTAGCATGAGTAGCTAGGGCTTGATCTTCATCCCTTGAAAGTATTGCTTTTCGGTTAACTACTCTTGCTTCTTCTTGGACACATTCTTCTCAAAGACTGTCAAATTGTAGTTTTTCATGTCTGGCACAAATAGTTTGGATGAAGGAATCCCAAGGTCTTGTGAGACCATTAAGAGCTATTAATATGAGTTCATCTTCATCCAATGTGTCTCTAATTGTTTCTAGTTGTTCCTTAAATTGAGAAACCCTAGAGAAGTAGTCATGTGTGGTTTCTCCTTTCTACATCTTTGTATTCTTGAGTTTGTTTCTTAGATTCATCTTTTGGTTGATATTCTTTCATTCATACATCCTGGTTAGGGAATCAAACATTTCTTTTGGAGTATTTTTTAAGGCCACTTGAGGGATCAAGTGATCTTTAATAGAGTATACAATGATTCTTTTGGCCCTAACCATATCCTTTTGGTGCTTAGCTTTAGTTGTAGCATCTGTAGGTTCTAGTACATTTTCCTTGATAAATCTTGAAAGATCATTCTCTTCAAGAATGAGTGTAATCATATCCTTCTAGGCACGGAAGTTATCCACACCTTTTAACTTGTCAACAAGCTTGGTGCTTGCATACATCTTCACCTGGAGCTCAGAAAATGACCAAAAAATGAAAGTGCTCAGAAATTAAATATGAACTTACCAGGAAGTGCGCTTGGCTAAGGCGAGTAGGCTGGTGCAGTCAGATTTCAAAAAATCCAATTTTTTCCCTTTCAAATTTGACCTGCAGAAATTTGGACTGGTACTTCTAGTACTAGTTCTGGTATTCCGGTACCAGTGAAAACTAGGGTTTCACTTTTCGGGAGTTCTATCCACTAGAAAAGTGTGCTCAAGCTGCCAATGAGTTCACTAGGCTAGGGCGTACTTCCTTGATGAATTTTAGGCTGAAATTCCTCTCCAATAAAAATTCCTAATTTTATTGTACGACAATAGTGATGTTTTTACTTATCCAATGAAAGGTTCTCTCTTCAGTTTGGCTTTGATACCATGTTAATTTTAGAGAAACTATTAAGTTTCTTTTCAATTTAATAGATAACAATAGCATAGATAGGATCACTGAGAGAAACACAATCACAAGATACACAACATTTATCCTGGGAAACCCTCATGGGGGAGAAAACCTAGAAAAAACTTCCTTAATATAGATAGTCAATACAATGCCAAGAAAATAAACCAAAACACTAGAGAATATACAAAACTGAGCAATGTGCCTCTCTCTTCCTTCTTCTCCCAACTGCAGTGCTCCAAACTTGCGCACTTGATGAGTGAATGAGTGAGTGATCAAATGAGGTGCTAGCTTCCTTTATTTATACTAGTTGGTAGGCGTTGGAAAGGTGTGTCTTCATTAGGTAGGGCCGACTTCTCTTCTTAGTGGTTAAAACCACTTTAATTAGGCTTGGGGTCCGACTTCTTAATTAGCATAGTATAATTAGGGTTTGACCAATCCACAAAAGGGGATTTGGTCAAGTACAAAGCCCGACATGATCAATCCACAAAAGGGGATTGATCTGATGAATAATAACTCAATAATAAATAGAATACTCTTTGCAGTTACAATATTTCAACATAATTTCATCATGAGCATTAATGAAGTTTTCAATTGTCCAAAACTTTTTCAATTTCTAGATTTTATTTTCACCCATAGGTAATTTTTTGCTATATCTTTTAAATTTTTATAATCCTAGGTCAATGTTGTCCTAATGTTCTCTCATTAAATAGTTCAAAACATAATTTATCTAACAACAGAAAATTAAATTTGTGGACATTGCATCAGTCACATAATAGATGGAAAATGAATAGTGGAAGAAAATATGAAATGCATACATACACAAGTATTTCTCTTTCAAATCAATGTTTCATTCATTTGATCAAAAATTACAAGATGACTTTTGTAGTCTTCTTGAATAAAAAGCGATACAATCAATAAAATCACATCAGACAAAGATGTACAACTTGTGTAAAAGATAGTACAACTATAGTAGTACAACTATAGTAGTACAACCTGCCCTTTTCGTGACTATTATGAACAACAAATTTGTGTTCCTTTCCTCTCAACATCAATGTCACACTCCAACTATTCATTGTGGATAGTATACGACCAAATTTGAAGGTGTACAACGAAATGTAAAGGTGTACAACCTATGCACGGAAAATATTGCTACAACAATGTACAACCTATTGAATGGTTTGTTGTACTTGTTGGTCACTTCAATAATGTATGCTTCTTCTTCTTGAATGCACTTAGCCCTTCTTTCAACTTTCTTGCTTTCTTCTCATATGAATTTGAACTCTCTGTCTCTTGTCCTCTTTATACTTTGAGAGAAATAACTAAGCTCCTTAATTCTAGATACCACCTATCTTAATCATGATATGTATGACTAATATTAAATCTTAATCTAAGTCACTAATGTTCTAAAAAATATAGAACATTTCATTTAGAATCTTAAGACTAAGTTGACCTCAAAACTTTGAGACTTTCAGTTTTCTTTTATTTTTGAAGTGAAATTAGAGGATGGAATTAGTGGCCACTTTTACAAAGTGGTCACCCTAGAAATGTCTCAAACCACTCCCTGGATGTTCACATTGAAACATATGTAAGAAGTTCTTTCTTTAGCTACATTTCTCAAAGCTCCCTCTTAGTGAGGAAATAATTCTACGACATTCCTAGTTTGTCTATGAATGCTTCGAAGGTCCTTTTTGCTAAGGGCTTGGTTAGAATATCAACAATCCACTTATATGTGGGAATATACTAGAGATTCACTACTTCACTACTCTCTTCTAAATCATGTCTCGTTTGAAGTGATTTTTTTTTTTTTGTGTGTTTGGACTTGTCATGAAACATTATGTTTTTAGAGAGTTTGATACAACTTTGAGTATCATAGTAAATGACTATGAGGTTCAAATTCTAATCAAACAATCCTGCAAGTAACTTGTGAAGGTTGATGGCCTCACAACTAGAAGTTTTGGTTGCCATGTATTGTGTCTCTATTGAGCTAAGTTCCATGGAACGTTTTTTCTTTCTTAACCAAGATATCATTGTTGATCCCAAGCTAAAGCAGTGCCCTAATATGCTCTTTCTATCGATTGCATTACATGGCCAATTTGAGTTTGAATATCCTTGCAATTTCTCTTTACCATCTCTAAGATATCTCAAACCACACTCCATCGTGACCCTCAAATATCTTTGCATGTTTTGTTTCTACCCAAGGCTCATGCCTTGGCTTCAATTGAATTGACTTACGACGTTAAAAAAAAACATATATCTAGCATGTTATCGCATAGATTGTAGGTTGGGCAAAGCCCGACCCAATACACAAACATGAGACAACTATGGGAGTAACTACCCATTGTCACCTTAGATAGATACTCCCCTCGCTTTAGTGATGATGAAAATCACCACAAGGAGGGAATCCTTGTGACCCTAGGGGGAATGAGATGGAAAGTGAAGTAATAAAGAGTGAAACCGCTATAGGTCGATTTAGCAAGTGGAAAAGGGCTTGGATAAGCATCTTGTTGAAGTTGGTAGGTTGCCAAAGTATATTGTACCTGCAAGAGAGTGTTATACCTGCTCGAGACAAGACAATATATAGAGATACAAGCCAGATAATCAAATGGACAGGCAATTGAAACTTATTGTCGTATGTTACAACAGTAAACAATAATATATATCAACAATAAAAAGAGCTAGTTGTTGCTGAATTAATCATCAAAAGTACCAAATATTTATTGGACAATGAAGTACTAAACAAGTAGATAATTTTCCAATCTTTAAGCGTGAATTTTGACAATGAAATAAAGTTGCCAAATGAAGCTATCAACAAAGAATTAGGGAAGCCTTGTGGCTGTATAAAACAACTTCTATAGCAACAAGTTCCAACTATAAAAATCAACAAGTAAACTGTCAAAAATATAGCAAATGAGTTGTAGAATAGTAATTTAGGTTTACAAGTAAATTTCAACGGTGGAAGAGTGACCAATAGATGAAAGAAAGAGTTTTGTTGCAGTCCTAATGCTTGTAGCATTTAATTAATTGCAGCAAAATAATTACTAGGCTAAGTTAGACCCCCTTAGGTCACAAGCAAGCTTATGTCACTAAGAAAATATTCCAACTTGAACAAATACGATATCTCTCATTTTCATGTATACCAATGCAATGGTTTTATTTCTCCAATGCAAAATTAGATTAGTGCCTTGTCAATGGGTTATGGAGTCTTCTTGTGTAAATTTAGTTCTACTACTTCTCTAGGGGTGTAAGCCCTTTTACTCCCTAGAGCAAGTAAAACTAACAAGGTAAATTTAGGAGGGTGTAATCCCTTTTACTCCTCCTAGCAACCTTTGAAATAGCTTATCCACTAGACAATAATGATGAATTGGGTGGAGGGTGTATGCCCTTATACCCCTCCAAGGGTTTAGCAAAGAACAACCATGAAACAAGAAAGAAAAACCAATAACATGCAGAAATTTCTTACCAATTCCAAGAGATATGCAAGATAAACCATTATCTACCAAGTATTTTTCATCACCATAGCAAGAGGCAAACATCCAAGAAGATAGTGCACCACTTTAGCTCGACAAGACAAGTTTTAAGCATCCAAATAGCATCAAAGAGATATACATGTGATTTTCCCGAGAGGGGTGAATATTTTAGCCAAGTATCTCTCACTCAAGAGAGAGCGATTTGTAATAATGAAATGTTTACCACATATGTTTTGGTAGATGCGAGAGGTGGGACAACTTCTCTTCTATGGTTTTAACACATATGTTTAATGGTTGTCTTGCTTCTGGAATATTCTACTCTAAGTACAAAGGTTATACTGGAGGTTAATACCTCCCGCATCTACCAAAACATCAACACTCCCTCTTAGCTAGGGAGGTATTAAATAAGATGTTTGTCATGTAATGGTCACAAACACATCCATCCATCTCACATGGCATGGGGAAGACTCAGATGGTCTTTCAGACCAGTCTACAGGTGGCATCACCATAGCCACACAGGCTATCTCATGATCAAACAAATCATGTCTCAAGTAGTATGGCCACACAAGCCATCTCATGATCAAACGTATGATGTCACAAGTATCACCATCATAACCACACGGGCTCTTTCATAGTCACACACATAGACTATCCGATGGCCATATCACAGTCATGCATCTGGGGTCTCATGAACACATGTAGCATATCTCTATTGGGCATAGCCTCATCATCCTTTCGGACTTTATGTCATTACTGAAGATTTTCCATGTCCTAAAAAGCTGCCAACTAGGTATGTCTTTGACCTCAAGTTGGATCTAAGTTCCATTTGTCAAACAAGGGTTTGATGCTATTTTATAACAACAAATTGTTCAGTAACTTATTTGTTGTTCTGTTACGGTTACATAGGACATTAAGGTGCTCTAGCATGTAGTTTTTGTCACAATATGTTAGCACATGTATAAAATAAGCTATGTAACACACTTATAGATATTTTAGAGTTGAAATAATGTTGTTCTAAACACTAACATACATGAAAATGAACATAGGTATTTTTGGTCAACATGACCCTGGATAAACCCCCCCCCCCCCCCGGGAAAACCAATTTGGAATCTGAGTGTATAAATGTGGAGAATAGAAGGTGGAATACAACACGTACAATAAATAGATGAACCTGATATAATAGAAGCTTGAACCAAGTTGAAACACAAGTCCAAATGGTAGAGATGCACCCTAGGATGGTGCACCCTCCTCACAAGTTGCCAAAACGACTGAACTGAAGCTCTCTGCCAACTGGAAGCTCTAATGGAGAAACCCTTGCACCAAACTCTGAATTTTTGTTGTATATCTCCATCGAAACTGTCCTCAAAGCAAACTGACCTCTGCAAGTCCTCCTTGCTAGTTGTGTGCCCACCTCCTCAAGTTCGCCCTCCTCCTAGCAAGAACAAGCTTCACAAATAAATGAAGGAATAAGCCTCCTAGATACCTCCATGAATGGGGACGCCCAAGATTTCCTCACTCAATGCCTCCAACCTCATCCTCATGCTCCTCTCCCAACTCTCTTGGTGAACATAACAAGGAATAATTAGCCTCTCATTTTCCCTTGCACCCTCCTTAAGGAAGCATAAGGAAACCTAAAGTATGGGTGGATGAGATCATCTCATCTCATCCCTAATCAATGGTTGAGATCATCTCAAAAGAATCTCAACTCAAAACCCACTTTACTTAAGTTTTCATAGTTTCACTTTATGTCCCTCAATTCACCCACAAAGTGAATTAATTGTCATTTTAGGCTAAAATGACCAAATTTCATTGTTCACTTAAATCTCCTAAGTCAAAGTGAAATTAGAAATAAAGTACATGGTACATGGTACAAAGTAATTCCCACATGTGTTTAGAAGCTCACAAACATAAGGGGACCATTTTCCAAGGTACCCAAATCTCAACACTCCCTCTTACCGAGGAAAATGCCATCCACCCCCAATCTCATCCCTGTAGTGGACATGGTTTCCTACTGGAAAATACTCAGTGATTATGGTTGTACCCTGATCAATGAAAGTAGTCTTTGACACAGATCTGTTCAATCTGTGTGATCTATAGATGGAAGTGTCTCTCCATCTATCCAAGATCACCTAGATCTCAGTATCAAACCAAAGATCTCAACCTTGGTCTCCCACCAAGGATTTCTACCTCCTGGCATCTCGCCAACGATCACTACTCTTGGCATATCACCAAGAGTCACTCTCTTGGCATCTCACCAAGAGCCTCTACTCTTGGCATCTCACCAAGAGTCACTCTCTTGGCATCTCACAAAGATTCTTCCCCTCTTGGTATCTCACCAAGAGTACCAGGATCTCGTCATCTCAACAAGATCCTCAACTTGGTCTCTCGCCAAGTAGCTTCCACCTGAAGTGGAACCGAAATCTGATCTGCTTCTCTCCATAGCCAAGTGAGGCTCGGGCCTCTTTGGTGCCCTATCGCTCCTCCTCATCAATCTTTGATGCTCTGAAGCCCCTGCACCAACCCTCTGTCTCGGCAACTCTGAAACCGAAGTTGTCCTGGGTGGACCAGTCACCCCAGATGACGGTGTCCAAGAAAATTGAGTCTGAGCTCCCTCTGAATCACTATTGTGAGACAATAGGTCCTCCTCAACTCTGTCTCCCCACCTAATGTTGGATGGTGTAAAAACTGACAAAGTAGTAGCGAATGCACACTCTCTTGCAAACTGTGCATCGAACTCAAGCTCCTCTTCTTTCGCTACTGAAACATGTTGTTGCTTCTTCTTCTTCTTGGGACATTGTTCTGCATAGTGACCCATCTCTCTACAAGCAAAGCATCTCACTTTTCTCATGTCTCTCTTCTTCCCACCACTGTGCTCTCCCTGTGGTAGGGCCCCAAACTTGGGACCATGTCGACCTCCCCTATCGGTCTTCTTCTTTCCCTTTGTCTAAAGAGAAAGATCCTCATCACCCTGCAATGTTTTTTGGTGTCTAGAAGTCTCTGATATAAATCTAGTCTCCTCTTGAACGAAATCATCCCACAATCTCTCCCAAGTGGGCATGATCTCTTTGAAAACAATGCCACGAACAAATGGACCCCATGGTTTAGTGAAGTTGTTTAAGGTTGTCCTCACCATAGAGTCTGGGTCCACTACCTCTCCAACAGCTTCAAGATCGTCTTTGATCTGGGTGTATTGACCAAGGTAAGAAGTAACCGACTCATCCTGGAGCATGTGAATGCCCCTGAGTCGATCATACAGAACCATCTTTCGGTTCTGGTTAGCGCTCTCATAAAACTTGCACAAAGACGCCCACATCTCAAATGCATAGGCTTTCCCATTCAAGTGGGGAATGATGTGATCCTGCACTGCATCACATATCATCCTCTTTGCCTTGTTGTTCCTCTTCCTGAACTCTTCTAACAAGACGGGAGAACTAGCAGGAGGAACATGAACAATCGCCTGAACTATATCCCATAGTTCAAGGTCCTCCAAGACAAAGACAATCCTGGCCTTCCAAGGAGACCAGTTGCTAGCTCCATCTAGCCTATCCTCCACATGCATCTGATATGCTGACATCGGCGTTGACTGCACTCAAACTGATTCGACAACTGCAAAGGAACACTGCCTCACTCCTGTCAACGCAAGTGTGAAAAGAGGCAAATGAACACCAACCTCACTCCTAGCAATATAGGTGTGAAAATAGGTCGTGAAAAATCAGCCTCACGCCTACCACGTAGGTGTAAAAAGAGACTAAAAAAATGTCCACCAACTGCTCTACAACTCTCCACAAAAATTATGCCAACAAGCTGCCACTAAACTCAGTCAATGGTTGTCCACAAAATCTGCCCAAAAGATGTCTAAAACAGTCCACCAAGATGTTGTCCAAAACTCAACAAAAATCAGCCACCAAGCTCTGATACCATGAAGATTTTTTAGGTCCTAACAAGCTGCCAACCATGTATGTCTTTGACCTCAAGTTGGCTCTAAGTTTCAACTTTCAAACAAGGGTTTGTTGCTATTTTATAACAACAAAATGTTAAGTAACTTCTTTGATGTTCTGGTACGGTTACCTAGACCATTAAGGTGCTATAGCGTGTAGTTTTTGTCACAAGATGTTAGCACATGCATACCATAAGCTATGTAACACACCTAGAGATATTTTGTAGCTGAAATAATGTTTTTCTAAACACTAGCATACATGAAAATGAACACAGGTATTTTTGGTCAACATGACCCTTGATAAACCCCCCCAGGGAAAACCAGTTTGGAATCTGAGTGTATAAATGTGGAGAATAGAAGGTGGAATACAACAAGTACAATAAAAAAATGAACCTGATACAATAGCAGCTTGAACCAAGCTGAAACACAAGTCCAAATGGTAGAGATGCACCCTAGGATGGTGCACCCTCCTCACAAGTTTCCAAAACCACTGAATTGAAGCTCTCTGCCAACTGGAAGCTCTGATGGAGAAACCCTTGCACCAAACTTTGAATCTGTGTTGTAGCTCTCCATTGAAACTGTCCTCAAAGAAAATTGACCTCTACAAGTCCTCCTTGTTAGTTGTGTGCCCTCCTCCTAGCAAGAACAAGCTGCACAAATAAATTACGGACTAGGCCTCCTAGCTACCTCCATGAATGGGGGCACCCAATCTTTCCTCACTCAATGCCTCCAACCTCATCCTCATGCTCCTCTCCCAACTCTCTTGGTGAACATAACAAGGAATAATTAGCCTCTCATTTTCCCTTGCACCCTCCTTAAGAAAGCATAAGGAAACCTAAAGTATGGGTGGATGAGATCATCTCATCTCATCCCTAATCAATGGTTGAGATTGTTATCCCTTAGCCTAGGGATAACTAAGGATATTATGTATCGAGGCCCACAGGTCCTAGACATGGAGTACCGAGAGCCAGATCGACTTGAGAATGGCCCTGGAGGGCCCATCCTTTCATTCTTTAGCGCCTCCATTTTTTCAGCAGCAACAACTTCCATCACCTCGACCTGGTCCTACAGCAGAGATGGATCTTGATCCATGAGTTAATGAGTCTGGGTATCATGGTATATGTCACTCTGATCCTCAAAACCTTTGAATATGTGCATTTAATTCTTGTTTTCTTCTAACGTGTGCTTGGATCTTATGTTTTTCCACTTGACCACACCTCGAGGGAATGACAGGATGCCCTAGTAAGCTGGTACCCATAGGGTTTGAGTTACCACTGGGGGGATTCATGAAAGGCCATCGTCCTCTCCCACCATACTTACCAATTTTCATTTTTTTTCCCGCTCATACATCCCATTACACTGGTCTGGGCATTGGCTTGGCCAAATATCTAAGGGTTGTATCTTGCCTTGTGGGAAGAAGGGGATAAAGGCCCAGCGAGTAAAATTAGTTGGCAAAAGATAAAATCCAAAAGAATGAAACCTTGAGATGCTTCGCTCAGGGATCCCCGAGAAAGCAATAAAAAGCTTCTCTGCAAGAAACTGAGGTACCCCTAAAAAAAAATAAAACAAGACCTGGTTAGAGGATAGGGGTCTCATCACGAGCCAAAATATTAGGTCCATGGGCATGTAGCGGTGTGACACTACCAACAGTTGGTCACCACGCCAAGGTAGTGGCTCTTGGTGGCATAGCCAAGAGAAAGGGGGTCTCATCACGAGCCAACCTTCTCATTTCCGTGAAATGCTTGTGGGTAACATTACCACCACTAGTCACCACGCCATGGCAGTGTCCCCTAACTAGCCTCTTGAAAGAAAAAGAAATAAGAATAAAGATAAAAGGCATGAATGGGCTTGGAAACATTTCCATCCATGACAAGTGCAACTCACCCTCTTTAGAGGCACCCACAGGTAAGCCATTTATTTCCCTGCTATCATTGCACCCCTTTCCTAGAAATCCCTTACCACATCATCTACTCACATGGCCTAGGTTTGACTTCTCCCGGAAACCTCCCACATCCAATGAGCATTAGCCCAATAGGACACCCTACCGTTTCCTCCAAACTTGGCTTGTATATTAGTATAATGTCTTTGAGCACTTGTCCGGGTAAAGGGGGTTTTATGCACATGTTTAATAAAATTGATGGTTAGATGTGATTGACATTGCTATGATCCCTGTGACTTATCAGCCCATGGAGGGTGTATATGTTGATGTTGCAGTGCCACACCCTAAGTAGGTGTGGCCCTACAACATCAACATATTAGGGTAAAACACAAAATAAGTAGGTTGACCTCCTTTACTTTTCCCCTTTACAACATTAAGTTATTTTTTACACAAAAAGCAAACCCTAAAGGTGATGTCGTACCCTAATAAGGTGACGTCTTGGCATATTTAGCAAGTCGTTAAAGTGCTTGGAGAAGACGTTGGGCCTCCAAAGGCCATGTTTCATTCAACAAGGGCTCCTCCTCATCAAAAGGTGTCAATCCTCCAACAAGTCATCACCACCACCATCAAACCTTATCCCTAGTCAAGACGTCAAGCCAAATAAGTGTGGTGTAAGGCCTCCAAAGGCAAGTCATTGGGCTAGAAAGGGCTAGGTGTCAACCTCCATGGTGTCCTCTCCTGCCTCCAAAGGTAACATCCATCATCTGTCAGTTCTCAGTGTGTGGGTCATGTCATCCAACCTATGGGCTTCCTGCCCCAATGAAGACCCAAGCTAGGCGTGTTCCTCCAAATTGTCCACCAAGCAAGGTCCTGGATAGAAAATTGAGTGCGCCCTCCAAGGGCATCAAGTCAAATGTATCATCCATTCTTACATTACCATTCATAGAGTAGATGAAATCCTTTTGAACCATTTCTCAAGGAAGCCCTCGCGCGACAAAAGAACAAGATGATGGATAATTTTGCACATATCCTAATCTAGGGGATCAAATTTGCTCAAAAGTCAAAGTGCTCGGAATTGCTTCAAAACGGATACGTGCATAGGCATCGTACTCACGATCCCAACGCAACTTGAATAGGTTCAAACAAACGTCGTATGAGTGAGATATCGTGTTTTGTCCATTTTGCCAAACATGCAATTTTTTGTTGACTGTACAGTCCGTACAGTGTTGACCGTATAGTCCGTACGAACGTAGAGTGACATGGAAGTGTTGAGTTGACAGACTAGTTGGAAGTTGAGTTGGACCTGTCCATTGGTGACTCATGGCAATTGGTAGATCAGTAGTATGGTGCAACGTGGCACCCCTCCAGTTGATAAAATAGTGGTAGTAGCGAGGGTCGAACCCCCGACCTCTGGGTCGACATGTCAAAGGTTTGGCAAAGCCCGGGCTACCAGCCCGCCCGTAGGTTGTTTCTTAACCATATACAACCTCATATATATTTGAATTTGAATTGGAGTATGGGCGGCGAAGAAAAGGGTTAGGGTTTATCCCCAGCCCTTTGTTCAAACCACCACATACGACCCCCCATATAATCTTTGGCATGTGTGGTTGATATCCACAGAGGTTTAGCCCAGAAGGCGCGGGAATGGTGCCACATGACCACTCCATATGACCCTAGAGCGCGGGAGCACAACTATATGCGGGTTAGGCACTGGGATGTGGCCACATGCCCCCCATGCGACCAACACCTCCACCCAAGGGGGCGCTATATGCACTAACGGTTCGACATTATGCCATGATTTGTGGGATCCGCGTGGTGCTAGGTTTTTTGTCCAGTAACGCTACAGGAGTTGGGTTAGTCACACACATGTGCGAATTGAAGAACCAGAGACAACAAGCTTGAAGGGGAAACTTTCCTGGAGGATATCTTCTTCATTTTTTGGCCAAACCAGGTGTCAAAAGAGCCCAACTATGGGTTTTTGGATGTTCTGGAGCCATTGGAGCCATCTATTTGGCATTTTGAGAACTGTAAAGCACTGTTTTTAGCACTTTGAGAAAATAATATAAAGGATCCATTGGAAGCTGGACCAGAAGATGTATCCCAAGAGAGGGGTGAACTCCTTTAGCATTTGTTGTGTTATGTGTTTACTGTTGGCTGTTAATTGTTGGTTATTATGTGCATATTAAGTGTGAAAAATCTTTAATTTATGTGTTTTCAAATTGGTCCTTTTGCCCAAGAACACATAATTAACACTTACAAATAATTTAAAAGAGACAAGTCTTCTTCATTTTTAGATCAAGTTGGTATCAGAGCATAGGTTTTTGAAGGCTTGATTGTTTGCAAGTGTTTTGTTTTTCCGATGCTTACAAGGTTGAAGCTCACAAGATGAGAAGGTCAACTTGTAGAGCCAAGTTCTCAACTTTCAAGAAGGAGAACTATCAAATCACCTCAAGCTTCAAGGATATATTCACCAAGTATGGCTCATGAGGAGAGTCATGGAACTCTTGCTTCAGAGGAGGAAACTTTCAGAAAATATTTCTATGATATGACTGAGATGGTGAAAGTTTTGTTTGAAGAAAGAAATGTTGGGTTTTTGGATGTTCTGGAGCCATTGGAGCCATCTATTTGGAATTTGAGCACTGCAAAGCATTGTTTTTAGCACTTTAAGAAAATAATATAAAAGATCCATTGGAAGCTAGACCAGGAGATGTAGCCCAAGAGAGGGGTGAAATCATTTATCATTTGTTGTGTTATGTGTTTATTGTTGGTTGCTAATTGTTGGTTATTATGCGCATATTAAGTGTGAAAACTCTTTAATTTATGTGTTTGAAAATTGATCCTTTTGCCCAAGCACACATAATTAACAATTACAAATAATTTAAAAGAGACAAGTCTTCTTCATTTTCAGATCATATCCTTCGACGACTGCCAACAATCAACGCATCTTCGTAAAGAGACCACTTTGGAGGCGCCACCCCCTTTAAGGTACAAGTGAGTTCTGATATTTTTGTATTTGAAGGTAAGATAGATGCAGATGCCCTAAATAAATGGTCGAATCTACTGGAAGGGTATTTTTCGGTCCATAATTTTTCTGATAGAGAAAATATTACCTTTGCACTCCTTAAGGTTGTCCCCCATGTCAAGGATTGGTGGGAGACTTACTATGAGAAAAGGGCCACTGAGGAATCTGCAATATTTATGGTTGCACCCACTTGGGATTATTTCAAGTATGCTATTAAGGAACAATACTACCTTGTTGGAAGCTACAATGACCAGTACATGAGATGGACCACACTATGACAAGAAAGGGACCAAACAGTGCTAGAGTTAACAAATATCTTCCATACCCTGTGCACCAAGTTGGGTATCAAAGACTCTGAATGACATCTAATGCTCAAGTACCACAGTAGTCTGCATCAATAAATACAAACAAAAATAGAGTTTCTAGACATCTCA
Organism: Picea engelmannii; assembly: GCA_009831015.1. Taxonomy (NCBI): domain Eukaryota; kingdom Viridiplantae; phylum Streptophyta; class Pinopsida; order Pinales; family Pinaceae; genus Picea; species Picea engelmannii. Next base: position 63,947 of record ML779604.1, on the reverse strand, counting down.
TCACTAGGCACGACTTATCAATATGTTGTCAAAATCGAGAAAAAAATTAAACAGAAGAAGCAGGAGTTTGGATCTTCAAATTCCTCACAACAAAAGCAGGCAAAGGAAACCCCAACCCACAGAATAAAGAACAGAGCAAGGATGGAGCCCCTCGTAACAACCAATCGAAGCTGCAAACAAAGAAGGGTAATGAGAAGACGAAGAAAGATACTGGGAAGTGGTGTGAATTCCATAAAAGCCCTTGCGATAACACCGATGAATATTGCTCAAAGCAGTCCCTAGTAGTTGAGGTGAAAGCCTTAGAGTTAGAGGCAGGTTTCGAATTTGAATCTGATTTGGACAAGGGGAAATAGATCATTGATGCATAACCCAATGAACCAGAAGAACTATAGGAAGGTGAGTGTATTTTTCACTCACAGATGTGGGTGAAGGGTATTTCGTTGCACTTCATTATCGATAGTGGAAGACAAAAGAACTTGATCTCAGCAGAGGCCGTCAAGAGGTTGAGTCTACCAACAACACCACACCCGCAACCCTACACCATTGGGTGCCTCCACCAAGAGAGAGATATTTGTGTTAGACAACAATGTCCCTTGCCCTACAACATCAAGCCCTTCAAGGATGAGGTAGTGTGTGATATTTCCCCCTTGAATTTTGTGTTGTTATTTTAGGCCAACCATACTTGTGGAAACGTCATGTTGTATATGAGTCTAGACCTCATAGTGTTATTATTACTTTGGGTAAATAATTTTACAGGATACCGGAGGTAGCTTTGCCTACTGCCATTTCTTTGATCTCTACTAAACAATGCAAGAAGTTCATTTCCCAGACCGAGAAATTTTTCTTCTTTATGATTCACTCTCAAAGTGAATAGAAGGTCGTTTCCACATCCTTGGATTCTACGCAGGGCCTCTCCATGCAACAGAAACAGGTGGACAAGGTCATGGAATAATACAAAGACAACTTATCCTCACCCACTGGGGTACCACTGCACTTTCAGGTCAAGCATTCAATCGATCTAAACCCTGGTGCACTGCTACCCAATGTGATAGTATATTGATGCTCTCTTATCGAAAACAAGGAAATCAAACGCTAGATCCAAGAGTTGCTTCAAAAGGGGCACATTTGACCCAGTTTCTCACCCTGCGGAAGCCCAATTGTGCTCGTACAAAAGAAATATGGTACCCAATGAATTTGTATTGATTACATGGCCCTAAACAAAATCACAGTTAGAAATAGGTACCCAATTCCCCGAATTGACGACCTTCTTGACCAGCTGAAGGAGGCCAAGTACTTCAGTAAGATTGATCTAAATTCTGGCTACCACCAAGTCCCAATAGAACATACTGATGTATGGAATACTTCTTTCAAGTCAAAAGAAGGTATTTTCGAATGGCTAGTCATGCCCTTTGGTTTAACAAATGCTCCAACAACTTTCATGTGGTTTATGGATGATATATTGCGGCCCTTCACCAATTATTTTGAGGTGGTATATCTGGATGACATCCTCATATTTAAAACAAAACATATATTTGGTCATTTATCACACATATTGTAGGTTCGGCAAACCTCGACCCAATCCACAAATGTGAGACAACTATAGGAGTAATTTCCCACTATCACCTTAGATAGATACTCCCCTTGATTTAGTGATGATGTAAATCGCCACAAGGGGGCATCTCGGTGACCCTAGGGGGAATGAGATGGAAAGTGAAGTAATAAAGAGTGAAACCCATATAGGTCGATTTGGGAAGTGGAAAAAGGCTTGTATAAGAGTCTTGTTGAAGTTGGTAGGTTTCCAAAGTAGATTGTACCTGCAAGAGAGTGTTATACCTTCCCGAGACAAGACAAAATATAGAGATACAAGCCATATAATCAAATGGACAAGAAAGTGAAGATTGTTTTCCTATATTACAACAGTAAACAAGAACATATATAAGTAATAAAAATAGATAGTTGCTATCGAATTAATCGTCAAAAGTACCACCAAATATTTATTGGACAGTGAAGTACTAAACAAGCAAATAATATTCCAATCTTTAAGCATGAACTTTGACGTTGAAATAGGGCTTCCAAATGAAGTTATCAACAAAGTATTAGGGAATCCTTGTGGATGTAGCAAACAACTGCTACAACAACAAGTTCCAACCATAAAAACAAAAAAGTAAACCGTCAAAAAGATAAAAAATGAGTTGTAGAATAGTAATCTAGGTTTACAAGTAAATTTCAACGGTGGAAGAGTGACTAATAGATGAAAGAAGAGTTTTGTTGCATCCTTAATGGTTGTATCATTTAATTAATTGCAGCAAAAGAGTTACTAGACTAAGCTAGATGCCCTTAGGGCACAAACAAATACGATATCTCTCATTTTCATCTATATTGATGCAATGATTTTATTTCTCCAATGCAAAGTTAGATTAGTGCCTTGTCAATTGGTTGTGGAGTCTTCTTGTGTAAAGTTTGTTCTACTACTTCTCTAGGGGTGTAATCCCTTTTACTCCCTAGAGAAAGTAAAACTAACAAGGTAAATCTAGGAGGGTGTAAGCCCTTTTACTCCTCCTAACAACCTTTGAAATAACTTAACCATTTAACAATAATGATGAACTTGGTGGAGGGTGAATTCCCTTATACGCCTCCAAGGGTTTAGCCAAGAAAAACCATGAAAGAAGAAAGAAAAACCAATTCCAAGAGATATGCAAGATAAACCCTTATCTACCAAGTATTTTTCATCACCATAGCAAGAGACAAACATCCAAGAATATATTGCACCACTTTAGCTCCACCAGACAAGTTTTAAGCATCCAAATAGCATCAAAGAGACAAACATGCAATTTTCCCAAGAGGGGCGAAAATTTTAGCCAAGTATCTCTCACTCAAGAGAGAGTGAGTTGTAATAATGAAATGTCAAATGACCTTTATTTATACTAGGTCACATAAATTAATTTTTTCCACTTAATTAGGGAAAAACAAAAAATAAGGATGTCGATCTCCTTTACTTTTCCCCTTTACAACTATAATTTAATTTTTACACAAAAAGAAAACCCTAAAGGTGATGTCACACCCTAATAAGGTGATGTCTTGGCATCTTTAACAAGTCATTGAAGTGCTTGGAGAAGACTTTGGGCCTCCAAAGTCCATGTGTCATTGCGGAAGGGCTCCTCCTCATCAAAAGTCATAATCGTCCAACAAGTCATCACCACCACCATCAAACCCTATCCCTTGTCAAGACGTCAAGTTCAAGAAGTGTGGTGTAAGGCCTCCAAAGGAAATTCGTTGGGCTGGAAAGGGCTAGGTGTCAACCTCCAAGGTGTCCTCTCTTGCCTCCAAAGGTAACATCCATCGTATGTCAGCGCCTAGTGTGTGGGTGATGGCATCCAACCTATGGGCTTTCTGCTCCAACAAAGGCCCAAGCTAGGATTTTTCCTCCAAATAGTCCACCAAGAAAGGTCCTTCAAAGACAAATGAGTGTGCCCTCCATGGGTCTCAAGTCAAATGTATCATGGCAAGTAAAATCACATTTAATACAAGAGCCACCTAAACATGTGCATCAAAACTACCTTCTCAAATTAAACAGGTGCTCAAAGGCCCTATGCAACTTGCCAAGTTTAGGTGTGGGAGTGTTGTTAAGGTGACATATTGGGTGAGTCTTTCCTCAAGTCAAGGAGTGTTTCCTAGGTGGACCCTCTCTAAGTCATGTAAAGAATATGGAGTGGATGGGGGGTAAGACTTTTGGGCATGGGGTTCATGACATACAAGGGTTCGTATTGTCTCATTTATGGGTGCCTTTGTAGAGGGTGTGTTGCACCTTCGTTTTCAATGCAACCTTTTTAAAAAACCATTTATTTGTCATTAATTAATTAAAGTCCAAAAAAATTGGGTAACTTAAAACTTGAAAGGAGTACCACAATGTCACTTGAAGCTAGAGGTACACAGAATTCCATATGCATGGAAAGAAAGGGACACTGTATGCATGTACACACCTCAACAAGCGGGACATCTATACAATGTGAAATTGTTTTTGTAGGTCTTCAATTCTTTTAAGAGAAAAATTTCATTGTTCTCATGGCCTCTTTGGGCGAGCATCTAGAAGGTTAAAATTTTGGCTTTTATCTTTTTTCAGCTACATTCCCTCTGGGCCTTCAGCCCTGTCTTCCCATGAAATGAGGTACAATCCCTTCTTTGTTCAGTACACCCAAAAATCCAAAAAGATAAGGAGACAAAAAGGATGAAGTGTGAAAAATGATAAGTATCATGATCATTGTATAGGGTTAAGGTTAGGGTTTTTGTATGCCTTAATTCCTTATTAGTTTTAGGGTTTTGTACCTTCTATAACCTTGTTGAAAGTTCATATGCGACTAGCCCCACATGAATGGGTAATGGTAACCAATGTGACATCCACTTGGTGCCATGGTGGTCAAAAGAAAAAGTCAACTTGTGCAAGGCATAACTTTTTCACTATTGGAAGGCTCTAGACATGATAAACAACATCCAAAGGATGTGAAATTTGTTCATGAATTTAATAATTGCTAATAAGGATGTATACTCAAATTTAATAATTGTTATTTATTTATTCACTTCTTTAATATCATGCATCTCTTTTAGTTTCCTTCCTAGTTTTTTTCTTTTCTTTAATAATTTATATTTTTTCTTGCATTATATATTTCCTTTACCCATAAATTCTTAGGATAAATTTATTGTTCCCTAAACATCAAACCCTTCCACTAAATTTGATTTTCAAGTTTTCTAGCCGGACTCTATCATTTACTTTATCACCTTACCCTTAGGTTAACTTACATGTTTCACTTTATACTAGAAATTTAATTTTAAACAAAGGCTAAGGGTGCCACAAATGCCATGCTCTTCAGGATGTACTGATGTACTCCAAGGGTTCCATGCATCACGCCCTTCAAGCACTTTTGACTTTGAGCATTGGTAATATGGCACAACTAGTGGAGATCCTATTACTCCTATAGTTTCCCCTATTTCGAGAAATTTGGATGTTGTGGAATAAGGCCTCCGCCTTATTACACGCCCCGCAGTATACGTTGCGAGTGACTGGGACCCAGTCTACCCTCGTGGCATCGTGCAACTGTCTGAGAAAGAGTGTCCCTCACTCTTCAACTTCGGCCACTATGGGAGTGTTGGTGAGTGGAAACAAGGACGTTGTTCCACCCCTCCTTTTCGGTTGGTCTGGTTTTGTATATCCCCGCTAATCCTTTTGTGAGTTGGATCGACAAACATTATTCCTATGCTTTCATCCATTAAACCAGTTTTAATCAGCATGTCCATAATCAACATAAGTTATTTATTCAATATTTCATCAATTCATTTACTCTGTGACTCGGTATGGAGTCCCAGATTCTTGTTGACGATACCCACGTCAACCAGTCATTGAGCTTCCTGTACACTCAAGAACTCATTAGTAACATCTATATAATCATGATCATCGATAAATTCTATTCAACAAGATATAATGCATAACTAATCATTTTTACATTTGACATTTTAATTATTTCATAATAAGTCTAGCATTTATCAAGTATTAATTAATCGGTTCATTTGCGATCAAACGCCCTCAAAGAATAAGTATATCATCTAAATAGTCAGATAAAACGAGGCATTACATACACCCCCTCGTATTTCAAACTTCGTCCCAAAGTTTCATGAAAAATTCTAATAGTAAATCAAAATAAATGTGAAAATCGTTGATGCATCTCATATGTGTCCTCCTAGGTAGCAGAATTGGGATTCTAGCTATCCCATTGCACTTTGACCTGATTGACCAATCAACACCAAATATGTTGAGTGTGATGGTCCAGTATCCAGACCGGTTCGGTCGTCAAGGCCCCTTCGTCTGACATCCACAAATAACTCAAATCAATGACATGAGAAGGATCTAAAACATAAGGATGAAAAACATAAACATGAAAGACATCTTGAAAGATTAAAATTTTGTTTTGTCCCAAGTCATCCACAAAATATAACATCTTGTTCTTACAGTCTAAGATTGCCTCATGTGTCTCCAACCAATCCGTACCAATCACAATATTGTATGATCCTAGGATTGTGATATATAATGGTACATTAGCTATACATTCACCTATGTCAATCTCACAATCCTTCACTAGTCCTCCAACTCTTTGTTTTGCTCTAGACACCATCTCAACTTCGCTAAATTCTTTCTGTTCGATAACTTTTACCTTTAATCTTTTGAATGTAGCATGAGAAATAAAACTATAAGTTGTTCTTGGGTCTATTAAAATTGAAAACTTTTTATTATTAATTTTACATGTAGTATTAAGCACCGTGGATTGGTGCTTTACCTGACGATTATACACCGATGCCTGTATCTTGTGGGCCTTGGCTAGATCCCCCACAGTCATCTAAATTTGAGATCTACTAGCTCCCTTATGCTCTTGGGGGCAGTCTCTCTGATAATGCGGTTCTTCGCATGTTCAACACCCCCTCTTAGGAACTCGGCTCCTACTTCCATATTGGGGATTTATTGGTCGGTTGTTTTGAGGTGTTGATCGATTTTGTTGTACCGGTTTATATTGTTGTTGTGTAGGTGGTCGATACAGTGGTCTCTGGTTGATAGTTGGGTGTCGAGGAGTTGCGAAAAATGGTCCTTTTGGTGCATCTCTGCACACTACTATGGTTTTGTTGGTTGACTGGTGTAGTGTTGTCCTTGGAGGTACAGATCTAGTTGGCCTCAAAGGCATGTTCTATCCACTATTATTGATCTCCTCTTCTACAATGATATTCTTTTGTACTTCTTTGTGTAAGGTCTGAGGCATTAGAATCCTAACTCTTTCCCTGATATTAAAGTTTAGTCTGTAGACATAATTTTTCACCTTCAACTTCTCAGTGTTGAGGTGTGGTGCATATTGTAGAAACTCCATATATCTCATTGTGTACTCAAGTACATATCGTCCTCCTTGACAAAGATCGTTGAATTCATTGAGTTGACGCTCAATGAATTTCTCTAACAAATATCTTTCATGGAAGCATTCCTCAAACAACTCCCATGAAATCTCAAAAACACTCACTCCCAGTTGTGGGAGAAGCGTCTTCCACCACAAAAGAACACTTCCTTAAGGTTGGAAAACACCCATATGAACCTTCATATTGGAGGTGTAATCCCTCAAGGAAAAACACATTTCCATGTTCTCAGGCTAGGCCTCGGTGACCTGACATTAGTAGATCCCCAAAACTATGGGAATTTAACCTTCTCTAACTCCCTATGCATGTGGTTTGTAGTGGGATTTTGTGATCCCTCGGTGGGAGTAGGTACCCCCTCTTGCACTTTCTCCAACCTATTCATCAATGCCTCAAATACCTTTTGTAAATATCTCATCAAATTTACTACGTCACTTGCTCAAATTTGTTCTGGTACTGGGGTTCGCTTTCCTTCTCGAGGAGTTGAATTTCTTGGTGTAGATTGCGGCAAGGAAGGAGGCATAGTGCCTCCTCTCTCGGCCCTACCCCTAACCTTTCTTCCTCCTCTATACACTATTACATGCCATAACATATAATTTCACATAATCAATTTTACTAGTCAAACATATTAATTGGTGCAAGAATGGAAGTGTTGGGTCCATTGTTTGAAGTGTCGAACCCTGCTTTGATACCATATGTAATGCCTATCTAAAAGGTGTCATAAAATGACACAATTTTTTTTTATGTTATTAATATATATCTGAGTTGCGACAAATATGGAGTACGAAATTCAAAGATTCGTAGTCATCCTTACGACAACATATATGTAATCTCACACCAAATTACGACATTCATCAATGAAACTGAAATAAAATACAACAATTTAATATTGACAGATGATACACAAAACAATAACATAAAATACATAAGGAAATAATCAATACTATCACACCACCCTAACCATCCTATGCCTACAGGGTTAGGACCTTCGAGACACATAATCAACGCTCATATTCCTCGATTCTTCCGATTGATTTTGACCATTTAAGGTCTCTGGACTGGCAGTTGTTCTGAGGTCTTGAAGATATCTACTCCATAAATCATTCTCATTCTAGCTATTCATGAAACAATTAATTCACTAGATCACACATATGCACACACATTCCATTAATTTTGATAATATAAAATCTGACCAACCATTCGCACTATTTAAGATTTATGTCAATGGCATTATTACCACTACAAACAACACACCTAGTTATAACAATGATTATAATCACAGATTGTAATTCCATACAATCAACTACTGACCTATTTCATCTAGTTAAATATAAATGAGTGATATAATTTACAACTTACCCAAGATTTCCCACAAGTTTAGTCAACCTTATACATGTTTCAACAAATTCACAATATGATTCATTGACCTTACAAGGATGCGCGAAAATGTCAATACAATTACTATTGTGTTATACTAATCCTTGATGTAAAACTACTGCGCAAATTCTGCCATCAAATTTAAGATATAATCATAACTTCAAAAATGAGAAGGATTGCATAACACACATATATCCTTATATAAGTTTTTAAGGAACAAACATTAACATAGATTGACAAGTCGTACCATCATGACCAAAAACCTCATTTGAAAGAAACTAAAATATATTAACTAAAATATTAAATCCTATTTGTAACTTTTGTACTAATATTTTTTGTTAAATTTTATATTGTATACAAATAATAAAATTATCAAAAGGTTTCCTTCCTAATATCATATTTTCAATGTAATCTTATAATAATAATAATAAATGAAATAATTCTATGAAAATCAATTACCAAATAATTATAATTTATATTTGAAATTACAGCCCCA
>ML779604.1:33244-54956 GCA_009831015.1 Picea engelmannii | reverse complement strand
ATATAATAAATGTGGTTACACCTTAATCATTATATTGATAGTATTATCTTAACCAAGGAATTTCACTTAACACTGCCATATAAAGTGTATCCATCATTATATTTTCCATATAACTTTAAAAATTAAAGTGTGAAAATAAATATAAGATAATACCTTATAATGTGTATTCATCATTATACATTCCATATATCTTTTAACCTTAAAGTTTGATTGTAAATATGAGTCACTTCAACTTTGACTTGGATATCACTATGTTTAGATATTACAAAGTTTCAACATTCAACGAAGTTTTTAAATTACACAAAATCGCATCATTCGTTGTTAAATAGCGGGGGAATTATGAAGCCCAATCCAATTCTAATTAAGTATGAAGATTAAAATAAAAGAATAGTCGTTTCTGAGGGTAGTTTAATTGGCAAGTGCCGTGAAAATGAAGTTCCATGAGGTTTCGAGTTCAACTCCCCCCGACTTACAATGTGTGTCGCGTAAGGGGCATCGTGGGCACACCTGGAGGTTAGCCACGTGTAACGCGAGCACACACCCAACTAGTTGTTGATTCCGTCAGACGTAAAAAAAAAAAAAGAAAAAAAAAAAAGAAAGAAGAAGAAGAATAGTCTATAAATAAAAAATCAATTCTATTTAATTAATATGAAGATCATATAGAAGGAGAGTTTGCAAATGAAAATTCAATTCTATTTTACTGTGAAGATAAAAATAAAAGAACGGTTCAGAAATGAAAATTCAATGTGTAGACCGATTGGCAAGTGTCGTGTAAATGGAAGAAAATATGTAAAAAGAGGTCTCAAGGTCGATTCTCACCCCGATTTACCCGGAGGGCGTGCTTGCGGGCTGTGTGTTCCTCCCTAGGGGTTATAAGGCAGCCGACAAGATTCGACCCTGTGTCACACATGCCTAATTGCAAGTTACCTAGGGGTTATAAGGCAGCCGACAGGATTCGAAGGGCGTGCTTGCAGGTTGTGCATTCCTCCCTAGGGGTTATAAGGCAGCCGACAGGATTCGAAGGGCGTGCTTGCAGGTTGTGCGTTCCTCCCGGACTGTTTGTTCCTCCCTAGGGGTTATAAGGCAGCCATTAAATTTTCAGTTTTGTTTTAGTAAAAAGATCAATAAAGGAACGTTCCACAAACTAAAGTTTAATTCTGCTTTTGTATGAAGGTCAAATAAAATAACTGCAAATTAGAACCGAAGACTCTTTACAAGATTTATCGAACTTACTTGGAGAGGTACACCTATGTACATTCGCAAGAATTTACATAACATCATTTATAATTTCTAGGCCACCGCATCCTTTATATTTTCATTTCAATGTACTATGTATTTCAATTTTTCCAATTTCAATTCAAGTTTTCAATATAAAGCAATTCCAATTTTAAGGATAATCATAAATTGGAATTGTAAATTTCATAAGCTATTAAAATCAACAGTTGAACAAAATTTGCACTATATTTTCAACCAGAAATTCCTTATGATAATTATAAACCACAAAATTCATATAAAAAATTCATTTAGCAAACAAATAAATAAAAAACATACAATTGAATAATCAAGTGTCATTTGTGGAAGATCTTGCATTCCCTTGTCCAAGATCTATACAATCATGATCATCCATAAATTAGATTTAACAAGATATAATGTATAACTAATTATTTTCACATTTGATATTTTAAGAATTTCATAACAAGTCTAGCATTTATCAAGTATTAATTAACAGGGTTAGGGTTATTTGCAAGTAAACACCCTCAAATAATAAGCATGTCATCTAAATAGTCAGATAAAAATGGGCATTACAATTCCACTCAAAACTTTTTTTTTTAGCATAATCAATTTTACTGGCAATAATAGCAGATACCAAAATTAGAGATATAATAACACTTTTAATCGAAGACCTTTCTGTGCTTTCTAAATTTTTTCATGGACTACATTAACATGTAATAGATTCCACTCAAATCATTTTCAAGCATAATAGATTCTACTGGCAATAGTAGCAGATTTCAAAACTAGAGATGAAATAACACGTTTAGTGTTGGACAACTGAGAGGGGGAGGGGGGGGTGAATCAGTTGTTACCGAGCTTAAACAATTATGCTTATTTTAAACTCTTTGCAGAGCACTGAATGACAATCAAAATAATGCAGGGAAGTAAGCAATAGAACATTTAGCATCATTCACATATATGAAATATACAGAGACATATATTTTCTGAGGAAACCCATAAAGGGTAAAAACCTTTTCTTCTTTATATGATAAGTAATATTTACATTCTGTACATTATCATACTTATGAGCACCAACTCATAATGAGGCTACAACCTCTGTTTTGTAAGCTCCAACTTGCTAAGAGCACCAACTCTCTGTTTTCTCTAGCACCTACTAGAAGGAAGCACCAACTCCCTGGTTTCTCTAGCACCCACTAGAAGGAAGCACCAACTCCCTAAGTGTTCCAGCACCAACTTCTAGTCACACAGGCACCAACCTGTATAACAGAGAACAACAGTTCTCCCTTGCACCACCCTGCTACCCTGGTTTCTCTGGCTGCAACCAGATGGAAGCTACAACTCCCTGTGTTCAAGCACCCACTTGAACCTCTAAAGACAACAGCCCTCCCTAGCACCTCCCTTCCACCCTGAAATATAAAGTTTGTTATATACAAATTTATTACAGTGATACAATATTTATCACTGGCTTACCAGGCTTATCATTGTTCTGCTATGTTTCTCTGCTCTCCTATATCAGTGTCTCTCTGTCTGCATCTTCTTGTGATTTCTGTTCTTCTGTTTTTCTCTACAAGAGCACCTCAGTCTTCCTTTAGTGTCTCACTATCTTGCTGCACACATGCCTTGCGCTTTATGTGCTTCTGCCTTTTATGCTCTGTGCGCCATGTCCATTCAATGCACCATTCTTCTTCTCTGTATTTCAACTGCTGCACACTCCTCCTTCTACACTCTTGAATCCCTCTCGACAACAGCCCACATCTCTTCTTTGTTCTGCATTCTTATAGTCTCTCTACACCTTGTGCATTCCATCTGCGCAATGCTTCTGCATGCTCTTCATGTCGAGTGCTCTGCCTGATCATCATTGTAACTCTTCAGCTTCTCTAGATGTTAAACCCATGTGTCCATCATCACTGGGTGTTATGCTGAGATTCCTTAGCCTGTCTACCAGTCGAGACTCTTTGTCTTCTCTGTCACAGTCGAGCTCATCCTCTATGTTGCAGTTATAGGCTTCAACGCTCTTCCATCTATCAATCGCCTCCTGAACAGTCTTCATTCCACTAGCAGATGCCTTGAGACTCTTCATCTTCTCTGGCAATCACCCTGAAGTCTCTTCCAGTCCTCTGGCAGAAACAATCAGTCGTTTCTAGCAGTTACACTGTGAACCTCCAAAAACCGTATCAGCAACTGAATCACCATTGATTGATTAACTGTAAAGAGAAACAGTAGCCCTTCGATCATATTCCTGATTAACCTGCACCGTTGGATCATAAATGATGGGTCTCGCGCTTATTTTTCCATTTCGCAATTCGGCCTTTCGACGTTTTGACATTCTGGCATTCGGCTTTTCGGCATCCCTGTGGTGAGGCATATCGACTCTCCAAGTTGCAATCTTCAAAATAGAGATTAGCTTTGTGCTACCTCCTCCCTTGAGCCTTCGTCGATGTGACCATGGGTTATGACCAAGGGCCAATTCTGAACATGTATTTCACATTTCGCATTTCGGAGATTCTGTGATGAGTCGTCTCGACTCTCCATGTCCCAAACTCCGAAATGGAGCTTGTCTCTTCGAGCTCTTCTCTACATCTCTTCGACGATGTGACCACCGATGGTGACCATAACCTTATTCGAAAACGCATTTCGGTGTTTCGTCATTTCGTCATTCCTGTTGCAAAGTGTTTCGACACTCCAACTCCCGGTATCCGAAACCAACACCAAAAGATGGTTTTTGCATTTCGGCATTTCAGCATTCTGGCATTCCTTGTGATGAAGTGTTTTGATGCTCCATCTCCCGGTATCCAAAATCTACACAAAAAGGTGTTTCGGCGTTTCACATTTCGCGACTTCGGGACTCCTGTGATGAAGAGTCTCAACTCTTGACACCTCCAACTCCCGGTATCCGAACCTCCGGTCGATGTGTGTGTTTCGAGTTTTCACGGTTTCGCATTTCGCGATTTCGGGACTCCTGATGATGAAGAGTCTCGACTCTTCCAACTCCCGATATCCGAAACTGTCCTCCTGCTTTCGGGATTTTGGTGTTTCGCATTTCGCGATTCTGGGACTCCTGATGATGAAGAGTCTCGACTCTTCCAACTCCCGGTATCCGAACCTCTGGTCGATGTGCCTGTTTTGGGTTTTCGAGATTTCGCATTTCGCGATTCCGAGACTCCTGATGATGAAGAGTCTCGACTCTTCCAACTCCCGGTATCCGAAACTGTCCTCCTACTTTCGGGATTTCGGTGTTTCGCATTTCACGATTCCGGGACTTCTGATGATGAAGAGTCTCGACTCTTCCAACTCCCGGTATCTGAAACTGTCCTCCTGCCTTCGGGATTTCATAACCCCGCTTTACCTTGATCTTTAAAGAACATGCAGGTTCTCCTGGATCCAATGTCGGTCGGATCGCGGGCTCAGATCTAACGCTCATCGGGAATTCTCAATGAGATCCAAAGATCACTGTCGCTTCTCCTCTCGGGCTTACACATCCTTCTAAATTGGAATAATTTCTAAGTGTCAAAGGCCTCAACCTTTGATCTGTCTAAGATCCTGAGTACGCTATCTCTCTTGAGCTTTGGCAATGAGTTAACTTCGTCCCTGGTGCACACCTACGCACTGCGTGCGACTCTGTGCTAATCCTCCTGAGCTTATGTTGTCCCTGTTTTGCCATCGCTGCATACTCTAATCTTGCCATCAATGACAAGGACACCTGCCTGTAAACATGCCAACATTTAGTTAGAAACCTTTCGATGCTTTCTACATGTCTTCATAGACTACATTAACATGTAATAGATTCCACTCAAAACAATTTCAAGCATAGTCGATTCCAGTGGAAATAGTAGAAGAGTCCATAACTAGAGATGGAATAATCTTTTTAGTTGAGGACCTTTCAATGCTTTCTAAATGTCTTCATGCCCCATTTTAGTACCAATCACTAGAGACTATATGAGTTATCAACCAATAAAAACAATGGTAAAAAATCTCCCTTTTTATGATTTTTTGGAAAGAGTATTCTAAATATTGAAAGATTTATGGCTAAATAATTGAATATTTATTAATAGTGCAATACGTATGCAAAATGTAGTTTATTAGAAAACAAATATAAGCATAAAAAATGTATGGATGCAATCCAAATTTTTCTTGAGTAAAAATTAAATATAGACTCCTCAAATCCCTTGGAACGAGACAAGGTAATAAATGTGCATGCACGCACACTTATGTGTGATATAGTTTTCTTTTGTAATTCTTGGGATTTCAATTTCATGTTAATTTTTTTGAAAAATTAAATAGAGAAATCCTTAAGTTGTTGAAGAATAAACTCCTCTAAAAATATAAATGAGGATATAAAAAAAGACATTGTTATAATTCATAGAGTTGATTGGGATTAACCCTAAAATTTGACCATGTAGACAATATAAACATGATATATTAGAAGAAAAAAATATCGAAGATTGAGAAAATTAACAAATAAAATATCAAATGACTATTTATATGAAGAATGGAAAATATTCAAAGGAGGCAGGTGCGGAAAGGGGGGGTTCTCTTAGACCACGAAAGAAATAAAGTCTTGGGTTATTATTGGAACCTAGGAATTGAAACTAATAATAGAGATGAAGCCTACGCTCTATTTCAGGGAATTTTATTAGTCAAACAAAAACAAATCAAGACCTTTAATGCAGTTTGAGACTCCAAAATGATTATAAGTCTTATGATCTCAGGATCCTCGTCGCAGGACCTTTCACTAAAGAAAATTGTGGATCGAATCCGGATTCACTCTAGTGGTATTCTCATGTGTTTTTTCATGTCTTTAGGCATAACAATTATGAAGTTGATGAACTTTCCAATCGGGCAATTGAAAAATCCCCTAGTCTCTTGGGGGTCAATCTTGAGAAGTCTTATGATCCTTCGTCATGATCAAGAGCCTACTATTCTCCCCCCGCTCAAGGCTCCCTCTTGTTTGACGCATGGGAGGTGGTTGAGGTATCGTGGCACAAGATCCATAGAACGGAAGTTGATAAGACAGAGGAAGGAAAGCATGATGGCAACAATTCACCCTGAGCATGTGAGACATTACACCCTCGTAATGGATTCGAGTGGAAGGTACATCAGTTCAGACTAATTTGGAGCCTGGAGCAGGACTAATATTCTTGCGGAAAGTGGGATGGTACGTCTTGGTCTAAGGAAAATGGCTCAGAGAACTACAATCGTCACCAAGTGTTCTTCTGAGGTCATGGATGGCAGTCGAATATGGCTATTTCAGTTTGGGAAGGTACAGGCTGAGGTGTGAAATAATGGCTCTAGGTACATTCATCCTAATCATGTGTTTAAGTGGCTTTGCGACGACAATGCGGTTATATTCAATGTAGCAACAGACAAAGAGTATGACAGTCAAAGTGTTTGGAGGATTTTAGCTCTGGTGAGTGTTCGGTGGTGGGAAGGTTGGCCATTTGCTCAGGGTTCAAATTTCCTAGGCCGATTTCTTTGTGTTTTGGGGTGGCGAGTAGTTCAAAGAAAATTCTCCTTGTGCGTCTCAGAAGGAAGAGCAGTTTTTTACGAAGTTGGTGAGCCTGGGCACTTCACCTCAGGAAGAATGAATTTGGACAGCAGAGGAGGATTCTCAGTCCCTGACAGGGAAATGAAGGAGAATGAGGATGAAGATCGCCAGTGATTGCAGATTAGAGTGGGAGCCTTACGCTCCACTATCTCCTTTGTTTTGGAAACACTTTCTTAGCATCGAAATTTGATCGGTCAACTGCAGGATGAAGTGTATGCGCTGAGAAGTCAGAATGAGGAAATGAAATTCAAAATTGAACAATTGGAAGGGAACCAAGAACAATCCTCTCCAGTAGGCAGCTCCAGCCAAGGATCAAGGAATGAGTCAACAACATATGTATGTCCACTTCCATACCCCAATGAGCCCATGGCATGGGAATGGGAAAAAGAAGGAATGCCAACCATCAAGAAAGAACCTGGTACTTTATCAAAATTTAATATGTAATCTCCATGTTTTATTTTTGTATATGTATCAACGATATTTTCTACCGGATTTACTCTTTACAGAATAATAGTAGGCTAAGTTTCTAGAGAATTAGCAAGGGAAAATATATAGTCACTGTAGAACCAGGTATGCAACAATTTTTTGGGGAGTTATGGGGTATTTTTGAAACTGATTATGTACTCAGTGGTCTTGACCACGCTTTTTTAATGATATAAATTCTCCAGTTTCTGTGAAAAAAAAAAAGAATGGAAAATATTCCAAAAGATGGAAAAGTATTATTAATTAGAATGTTGAAAGTAGAATATGGAGAAATGTCGTTTGAACAAATGGTTGAATAAGAGAAGATTTTTTACATAAGATATAAGAGATGGCAATCATAAAAGAAATAAAAAATAATGGTTAGTAATTAATGGGTTAGTGTTTGATCGGTTTATGGGTTAAAGATTATAGGGTTAATAGATTAGTGGTAAAATATGCTCCCACTAGCTCATTAATCCAAATTCTCTCTAACCATTACCCCCTAACCCATTAAAACCTCTAAACCATAACCCCTAACAACTAATTCAGTAATCAAATAGCCTATAATCAATGGACCCCTAATTCATATCACCCTTGATCACCAATCCACGAACCTACTAATGCATAGCATATCAACCCATTAATCACTAACCCCTACCTACTACCCCATAACCCATGTAACTCCTAGCTTCTAAATTGTATAATGCCTAGTCACTAACCCCTAACCATTAACCCATTTATCAACGCACTAATAATTGACCCACTAACATCTAGCCCTAAACTCCTAAGTAATAACCCACTAATTCCCTAATCCACTAACTCGTTAATCACTAACCAACTAACACCCTAGCCCCTGATCCTTATTCCATTAACTCCCCAACCCATAACCCTGAACCACTAGCTCACTAATCTAATTATCCTCAACCCACTAGTTCTTAACCCCTAAACCATAACCATTAACACACTAACCCCCTAATATATTGATTCTTACCCTTGAATACTTAACCCACTAGTAATTAACCCATAAACATAGACACAATAAACTACTAAACAACAACCTAGAACCACTAACCCCTAACCAACTTATTAATCATTGATGCCTAACCATTAACCTACTAACTAACCATTAAACTCCTAAACCCCTAATCCATAACCCCATACCACTATCTCATTAATTCCTAACCTAATAACCTCTAACCACTAACCCACAAACTTATTAACCCCTAATCTTCTAATCCACCGACTCCTATATACTAACCACTAACTGCTAACAACTAGTTAACTAACATGTACTAACCCATTCAACCCGTAAATCATGCATCATATAACCCCCACATAGTATTGCACTAACCCTTAACCATTATTACCCTAACCACTAACACTATCCATTATTTTTTGGGGGTGAAGATACATGAGATGGCACTTTATTAGGGATTTTGTACGTTTTAACAAGTCTTGTTTGTGCAAAGAGTAAGATAATCCTAGAGAATATTAGTCGAACACTCCAAATACAAAAATAAATAAAATATAAGTTTAAATATTGCAAATAAATATTGAGGATTGTATAGGCATTTTAGAGAGTGGAGAATTTTACATGGAAAAAAATAGTAAACTAAGAAAGGAGAATAAATTTTTTTAATAAAGGGGTTAATGAAATTATGCTTATTTTTCTTCATAAATTCATATTATTATGGATTTTCTTCATAAGTTCATTTTATGAAAATAAGTATTATGTAGTGGAGGATTTGATATTGAAATAAATAATAAACAAAGAAAAAAATATACAATTTATTATTAAAGGATTAATGAAATTATATTTATGATTTTTTTTTTAAATTATTTGGGATTTTCTTCATAAGAATTTTCTATACATAAGTATTATAATTAGTTAAAGAGAATTACAAAATTCTCAAACCAACACTAACAACATTGCTTATCCCTCATAATGAGGGATTAATGGATTACAAAATTCTCAAACCAACACTAAAAACATAAAACATTGCTTATTGTTCATAATGAGGGATTACTTTAATAGTTTTCACTCAAAACATTTTCAACATAATTAATTTCATTTCCACTATTAACCAGTTTGAAAACCATTATTTATTATTCATACCATTGCTTATCAGGAATTACTTCAATAGTTTTCACTCAAAACATTTTCAACATAATTAATTTCATTTCCACTATTAACCAATTTGAAAACCATTGCTTATTTCTCATACCATTGCTTATGGCTCATAGTGAGAGATTACATTAACATGTAATCAATAATTTTCACTCAAAACATTTTCAACATAATTAATTTCATTTCCACTAGTAATAAATTTGAAAATATTACACAGAGATGAAATGATACTTTTACTTAGAGAATTTTCAATGCTTTTTAAGTATTCATGTGGGCCTTAATTATAGTACATACACCAAAGAGTTTATAAGTTATTAACAATAAAACCAATTGTAATAAATCTCCTTTTTAATGATTCTTTGAAAACCATAATCCAAAAATTGAAAGATATATGGTTGAATAATTAGATGTTTATTAATGGTATTAATATGTATGTAAAATGTATATTATTAAGAGAAAATATATGAATAAAAAGTGTGTGGATGAATACCAAATTGTTCTTGAAGAGTAGAAAGATAAATGCTAACTCTTCAAATTCCTTAGAACAAGGAAAGATGATAAATGTGCATACACGTGTGTGAGTGATATTTTTTTTCTATTGATATTTCAATTTCATGTTTTTTTTATTGCAAGTTAAATAGAAAAATCTTCAAATTATTGAAGAAATAAATGGTTCCAAAAATCCTCTATAGAGAGAGGGTGGGAGGGGAGGTGAGGTGTTATTAGATAAAAGGTATAAATAATATATACCTTTTATCTAATAATGTCCCCCCTTATTAGATAAAAGGTATATATTATTTATACCTTTTATCTAATAATGTCCCCCCTTCCCACCCTCTATAAATGGTGGGAGCGGGGGTATTATTAGATAAAAGGTATATATTATATATACCTTTTATCTGATAATGGCCCCGCTTTCCACCCTCTATAAATGTGCATACACATGTGTGTGAGTGATATTTTTTTTTTAATTCTTGATATTTCAATTTCATGTTTTTTTATTGTAAGTTAAATAGAAAAATCTTCAAATTATTGAAAAAATAAATCGCTCTAAAAATATAAATGAGGTTTAGATGAGACGTATTATTATAATATCATGAGCTAATTGAGATGAACATTAAAATTTGATTGTGAAGGGAATATAAACATGATATACTAGGAATTTTTTTTTATAGAAGATTGATCAAATTAAAAAATAAATTACCAAATGAATATTTATATGAAGAATGGAAAATATTCGAATAGAACCAAAAGTATTATCAATTATAGTGTTGAAGGTATAATATGGAGAAACTTGGTATGAACAAGATTGATGGAGAAATATTTTTCTATATAAGATATAACAATCATAAAAAGAAAATGATAATTATAATGGTTATAATTAATGGGTTTATGGGTTAGAGATTATAGGGTTAATATATTAGTGGTAACATATCCACCCACTAGCTCACTAACCCAAATTCCTTCTAACCACTAATCCCTAACACATACAACCTCTAAACCCTAACTCCTAACAACTAATTCACTAATCAAATAGCCTAGTATAAGCAATTGACCCTTAATCACCAACCCAAGAACCAACTAGTGCATAACCTATTAACCCATTAAACACTAATCCCTACCTACTAACCAATAGCCCATATAACTCCTAGCTTTTAAATTGCAACGCGTAGTCACTAACCCCTAACCATTAACCCACTAAAACATATCCCTAAACCCTTACCTAATAACCCATTAATTCCCTAGTACACTAACCCCTTAATCCATAACCAACTAACTCCCTAAACCCTAATCCTTATTACATTAACCCTCTAACCCTAAACCACTAACCCACTAATCAAATCACCACTAACCCATAACCATTAACACACTAACTCCCTAATCCATTGATTCTTAACCTTGAATTCCTAACTGATTAGAAATTAACCCCTAACCCTTGACATAATAAACCACTAATCCCCAAACCATAAC
Source organism: Picea engelmannii (assembly GCA_009831015.1). Classification (NCBI taxonomy): domain Eukaryota; kingdom Viridiplantae; phylum Streptophyta; class Pinopsida; order Pinales; family Pinaceae; genus Picea; species Picea engelmannii. Next base: position 43,617 of record ML779604.1, on the reverse strand, counting down.
TACTAACCAACAAACCTACTAACCCCTAACCAACTTACTTACTAACCATTGACACGTAACCTCTAACCCACTATCTAATCCACAAAACCCCTTACCCCCTAATCTCTAACCCCAAATCGCTATCCAATTAATTCCTAACCCTATAACCTCTGACCACTAACTATTAACCTCTATCCAACAAACGTGTGATCCATGCAATCCTTAACTCTTATCTCACATAACTCTAATACACTATCCCACTAACTCTTAATCATTAATATACTAACCTCTAACTCATTGATTCCTATTTTTTAAGTGAACATAACTTGTATATATACATATACATATAGGTGGATGTAACTAGAGACATAATAGCATTGGATGACATAATTAACTAGTGATGTAGTTACTTTGTATGGTATATTAAAATTTAAAAAAAATTAAAAAAAAATTATGTCATTTTTAAGAAAACTTGTTCATCCAAAGAATAAGATAGTTCTAAGGAAGAGTAATAAAATACATGAAAAGAGACAAATAAAAAACAAAATGAATTTAAATAATAAAAATAAATTTACAAAATAAAGTATTTACTATAAATTTGCTATAAATTTGTTTGTCATTTTTAAGAAAATTTGTTCATGCAAAGAGTAGGATAATCCTAGAGAAGAGTAGTAAAACACATGAAGAGAGACAAATAAAAAAAATAAAAAAAAATGAATTTAAATATTGAAGATAGTAGAGTCATTTTAAAGAGTGGAGGATTTGGCATAGAGAAAAACCATAGTAAATAGTAAGTAAATAGTAAATAGAATAAGAAGCATAAAATTTCTTGGTAAGAGGGTTAATGAAATTTTTTATTATTATTTTTCTTCATAATATTTATAATTTTTTTTTGGTAAATGCATTTTTTATACATACATATTAAAATTGGTCGAAATAAATTAGAAAACCTTCGAGTTAACATTGAAAACAATGCTAATAGTAGTGGATTACATTAACATCTAATAAATTCCACTCAAAACAGTTTTAAATGTAATTGATTCCATTACTATTCTATACATTTAAGAGCATAAAATTTATTTGTAAGAGAACCAACGAAATTTTTTATGATTATTTTTCTTTATAACATTTATATGTTTTTTTTGTAAATGCATTTTCTATACATACATATTAAAATATTAAAATTGATCAAAATAAATTAGAAAACCTTCAAGCGAACATTGAAAACAATGTCAATAATAGTGAATTACATTAACATCTAATAAATTTCACTCAAAACATTTTTAAATATAATTGATTCCATTACCAATAATAATAGAATAGTAATAGATTCCAAAACTACTACCCAGAGATGAAATGATACTTTTAGTTGGATACCTTTCAATGCTTTCTGAATGTATTCATGCCAGATTTTAACACACTCACTACAGAGTGCATAAGTTATCAACCAACAAAAACATTTGTAAGAAATCCCCTTCGCTATGATTTTTTTTGGAAGCAATAATCCAAAAAATGAAAGTTTTATGGTCAAATAACTAAATATTTGTTAATGTGCCAATATGTATAAGCTAAAAATATAAGCATAAAAAATTTGTGGATGTATACCCAAATTGTGCAACTCAAATCCACTCGAATAAGGTAATTTAATAAGTGTGCATGCAAATGCATGTGCATATGTGAGAGATATATTTTTATAATTCTCAAAATCTTGCTTTTTTTTTGTTCTAAACTAAATAGAAAATTTTTCAAATTGTCAAAATAAAACCCTCTAAAAATATAAAATATAGGTGAGGTTGTATATAAGACATATTTTTATAATTTTATGAGTTAATTGGGATTAACCCTAAAATTTGATCATGTAGGGATTATTAACATGATATATTAAGAGAAATATTATAAATAAATAAAAGATTTGAAAATGAGGAGTTGTCCATCTATTAATGTTAAAGACGGTGTGTGTGAGATAATCAATCTTATAAGCATTCATCACAAATTACATAAATATAAAGAAGACAAACCCTCATGAGGAATTAAATACATTTATTCTCTATCTGAAAGAGTATCTATTGGTGATTATTTTACAATTGAAAAAATGCATGACCTATAATGTTCCATATCCATATGGATGAATTTCACAATGCCTAGTACTCCTGGTAATAAATTTGAGGTATGTTCTATCTACAAGGAATTTTCTTCTTCTTTGGAAAATGCAACAACTCATTAAGTCACAAGCTAAGTCACTTGTGACCCCTCAATATACTTGCACAATTATATTTTCAATCTCAACCAACCTCTTAATCTAACCCCTGATTAATTCCTATAATCTACCTTTTTATGGGCCATTTCCAAGGGTCAATTGGATTGATTCAATTGCTCTTTCATTCCTTTAATTATCACATGGTTCAACTTCCATTTGGTAACCAGTGCCAAATGTTTAGTTGACTAATCTTTGTTATTGAATTCTACATAGACATCCCTTACTCATTGACATTTGTGTAACTAACATAATAGTGTTGACTAGGTTGCTACTAATCCTTTAATCCATGAATCTTGCATAATCTAGTTGATCTCCCATTTTGGTTATCAACATATCCGCACTAGTCGACCTAATTTGTAATAAATAATTTTTTAATTGTTTCTTCATTGTCAATCAATCCACTTGTTTCAATCAACTTCTTTAGGAAATCCTACCCCCAATCTCTAGAATTCTTCTAGTTTTTAATAAAATCAGGAAATTTGTCCTTCGCCTCCTATAAAAAATATCATTTTGGTGTCATGGGAGCTTGGCATTTTAGACCAATTCTTATAAACTCTTATTGTTACGAGGAAAATCTCTCTATGGCTAGGGGTAAACCACAACATACGTAAATGACTGCAGAAATCAACTCTACTCTCAACTATGCTATATAAATAAATATACTATCAGGACAAGATAAAAAGGCCTACCTCGTCCAGACGTTCGATGAAGTCCATCGTTGAGCACTTGACCCAAAACAATATAACTGCAACTAGTCCTCAACAACCAATCAATGCAAGCATATGGTGATAATATATGATGGTAGCACATTCAATAGCATAATCCATCAACATTCATAACAAATACACCCATGGAATAATAATTCAAATATTTGCAAGATATCAATTGGATGAGAAAAGAGTATTTCTATTAAGATATAATCAACAGAAGTGAATAAGTTACAAACTTCTGTGTCGGAACCGAGAAACTAAGTTCCTTCCAGTTGGGCCTCCACCACTTCAATCCTCCACCAAAGGAAAGCTCATATAAGAGAGACAATGAAGTTCTCAATCAGTAAGGGAAGAGCTTGGGGGATGAACACTGTGTTCAGACTTAAAGGATAAAGGGATGCAGACTCAATGTGAAGTGAATAATTCCTCCAGAGTAACTTTGCTCTCAAAGTTGAATTATTTCTCCTTTTTTCCATAGCTCAGATTTGGACCATTTATAGCCTTCAAGTGGAACTGAAGGGCCGAGTTGGAATGTTTCCAATATATGGAAGGCCAGGTATCATTGATCTCGTGACGTGACATGGAAACCCGACACCATTTTTCAATTTTGGGCACATTTCCCGATGTACGTGGGATGTAGTGGTGCAACCTACATATACGCATGTTTTATAGTAGGCAAGGTGTGTATATGTGGAAACATTATATTTTTAGCTCTGGGATTTGTAAAAAGGGACTTCAAGTATGCATAGGAAAATGGAGAAAGGCCTTCTATGCAATATTGTATGGGGTGAGGCAAATCTTGCTATAACACTTATTTACCCTTGCAAGTTTCATGAAGCATTATCTAAAAAATAATGTCATGTTCCAACTCATGAATGTGCACATCTAGCACTAAGTATTCAACTTCTAGAAACCTTCCTCTCCCTCATTGATCATGGAAGATACAAAAAACTTCAAATTATTTACGTTGATAACAAAATATATGCTTATATACGGTGGAGTATATAATTGAAAAGAAATTTCATCCATTAGTTACACAATCTCAAAGGGACCATACCTAATCGATTTTAGCTTCTTCTTTGGGCCTCCATTTCTCAGTAAGACATAACCACATTGTCTCTCCCACCTAAAATTAATGAGATATTTTGTGTTTCTCATTATTTTCATTATACCTTTGTTGTGATTTTTAAATTTTCTATTCCACTTTCATATGTATATTTTAAATTATTTCAATGACCCTCATTCCTTTGTTTTGATCATCATATTTCTCCATTTAACTCCCTCTCTTTCTCCTTTCCTAGCAACTCGATATTTAATGTATCATGATCATCATATAGGGTTAAGGTTAGGGTTTTTTCATGCCTTAAATCCTTATTAGTTTTAGGGTTTTGTACCTTCTATAACCTTCTTGAAATTTCACATGCAACTAGCCCCACATGTATGGGTACTAGTAACCAATGTGGCATCCACTTGGTTCCATGGTGGTCAAAAGAAAAAGTCAATGTGTGAAAGGCATAAATTCCTCATATAGACTCTGATTTGGTTGATATTTGCACTGTTGGAAAGGTCTAGACATGCTAAACAACATCCAAAGGATGTGAAATTTATTCATAATTTTTTTACCCAAAAGATAGCCATTTAATGCCCCAAATGGGATCTAGGTTTCAATATGTTAAATCACCAAAATAGATCTTGCCCCTAAAATGGGCCTATAAGTCAATAGTTCAAAATTTAGAGCTTAAGCATCAATGGTTTAGTGGTTAGGAGGTCATTGGGTGAGGGGTTAGTGGTTAGTGAATTGAGGGTTAGAGCTTAAGCATCAATGGTTAAGTGGTTAGGAGGTCACTGGTTGAGGGGTTAAATTCAAATAGGTTAGTGGGTTAGTGGTTAGTGGATAATGGGTGAGTGGGTTAGGGTTAGAGGCTAGTGGGATATGGTTTAGTGGGTTAAGGGTTACTATCTAGGAGTGAATGGTTAGCTAGTTAGAGGTTAGTGGGTTAGGGGTAAGTGGGTTATTAGGTTTGAGGCTAATGGGTTAGTCATTAGGGGGTCAATGGATTACGTTTTAGTCGATAGTAATTATTAGGTTAGTGTTTAATGGGTTTATAGGTTAAATATTATAGGGTTAATGGATTATTGGTAACATATACTCCCATTAGCTCACTAACCAAGATTCCTTCTAACCACTAACCCCTAAACCATACAACCTCTAAACCCTAAGCCTTTAAAAACTAATTCACTAAATCAATACCCTATAATCAATGTCCCCTAATCACCAACACATGAACCGAATAGTGAACAAATTTATGAACCCGTTGACTACAAACCCCTACCTACTAATCCACAGCTCATATAACTCCCAACTTCTAAATTGTATAACACATATTCACTAACCCCTAACCATTAACCCACTAGTCCCTAACCCATTAAAATCTAACACCAAAGTCCTAACAAATCACACACTAATGCTCTAATCCACTAACCCCTTAATCCCTGCCAACTAACACCCTAACACAATAAACTCGTAAACCCTAATCCTTAATCCATTAACCCCATAAACAATAACCTTGAAACATTAACCCACTAATACATGACCCTTAAACCCCTAACTCATAACCATTAACACACTAACACCTTGATCATTGATTCTTAACCTTGAATTCCTAACCCACTAGAAATTAAGCCTAAACCCTTGACCCAATAAACTACTAAACCCAAACCTATAACCACTAAATAAAAAACAAACTATTAACCCCTAACCAACTTACTCAATAATCACTAACATGTAACTGCTAACCCGTTAAACCCCTACACATAATACATAACCCAAAAAAACTATCCCATTAATTCCTAACATAATAAACCCTAACCACTAACCCACAAAAGTATTAACCCCTAACCTAATAATCCTCTAACCCCTGAATGCTAATCACTAACCACTATCCACCTAACCTGTAACCGACACAACCTTTATTCCTACCTTATATAACATTATCATACACTAATACTAACCCACTAGCCCACTAACCCTTATTTTTTAAGTAAATATAAATGAAATATTATGAATACACATATGCATATGTGCACATATGTGTGCACATGCCCACACCCACACACATGTTATTTTAAACTCAAGTGGATGCCTACACCCATACACATGTATATATTATTTTAAACTCAAGTGGATGTATATAGAGACATAATAGCATTGGATGACATAACTTGTGATGCAATTACTTTGTACAATATGACAACTTGCAATTTAAAAAAAAGGGCACAAAATAAAGTCATTATTAGGGATTTTGTATGTCATTTTAAATAAAACTTGATTTGTGCAAAGAGTAGGATAGTCCCAAGCATGCTAGTAAAACACTTAAAGAGAGTCGGATACAAAGAAGACGAGTTTAAATATTGAGGATAGTTGAGCCATTTTAGGGAGTGGAAGATTTGGAAATAAAAGAATAAAAAAATAGTAAACATAGGAAGAAGCATAAAATTTCTTGGTAAGAGGGTTAATGAAATTATCCTTATGATTATTTGTCTTCATGAGATTATTAGGGGTTTTCATAAATGAATTCTCTATGCATACATATTAAAATTGGTTGAAATAAATTACAAAACCCTCAAACCAACATAGAAAACATTTCCAATAGTAATAGAAAACATTTCCAATAGTAATGGACTAAATTAAAATGTAATAGATTCCACTCAAAACATTTTCAAGCATAATTGATTCCACTAAGAATAGTAGAAGATTCCAAAATTTCTACCTAGAGATGAAGTGATACTTTTAGTCAAATAAATTTCGATGCTTTCTAAATGTCTTCATGCCCCAATTCTAGTACACTCACTAAAGAGTGCACGAATTATTAACCAATAAATTTTTTTGTAAGAAATCCCTTTTTTATGATTTTTTGGAAATTATAATCTAAAAATTTAAATATTTATGGTTAAATAATTGAATATTTATAAACATGTAGATGATTAAGAAAAAGTATAAACATAAATAATGTGTGGATGTATATGTTACACATCAAAATGTCACACTTGAGTTACACACCCTAAGTGTTGCAAGTGTCACAAAGTGATGTATGCACCTTGATAAGTGTTGTGTTCACTGCCACAAGTAACCTGTGCACCTCGGTAAGTGTCGCATTCAATTTGTGATGTGTTGCCACCCCTTGACACCATTAAAAAAGTTGTTCATAACCCTTAAGTCATATGGGAGGAGGAAAACCATAATTTTTTGGTCAAAACACACTTTTTCCTTGGAAATTTCGACCCTTTTTTGAGCATCTATGAAGACCAACGCCCCCTTGTCCATATTTTGGGTGCACACATAGCGCCCCCTCTACCACTATATTAGAGCGATGATCTGGGATCAATGCTCTGTCTCTCATTGGGGGGAGTGTTGATGTTGTTGAGAGAAAGGAGGGATCTCCCCCACCTTAATCTATAGGACAACTCTTTGATATTGGGTTAGTTGTGTTTGACCTTCATACTTGGGCCTCACTTTAGGATCTGATCCAAGCCTCAAGGATCCATATCCTCAACCATACCCCTCATTTTATCATGGTTTATATGCCTCTCAAGCCTATATATTGAGGGATTTCCAAGGTGAAAAGGGAGGAAGATTTCATATATCAAACTTATGATCTTGGTAGCATCATGCAAGGGATGAACGAGGAAATATTTGGGAGGTTGCTACAACTGCATCAATCATGGTCTTTAAGTATTATCTTTGGGTTCTCATTTTAATATACTTGGCCTATTTCCTTCAAGCTTGTGTATTCTTGCACGTGCTTGTCTATTGTTCCTTCAATCTTTGTAGATGAATTTGTTTGATCTAATATTGTAGAGTAGGAGTTCCTTGTTTCTCTTTGATACCTATTGCAGGTATCAAGTTGCACTAAGGAGTTTGGAGATCAAGCTCGGATTGGAAGCATCGAGGAAACAATTTGAAACAAGGTGCATCAGACCCTTTCTCCCTCTCTCTTTCAAATTGGTTAAACTGAATTCAAAGGGATGTTAGTGTCCATTTGTAGTGTTACATTGGTGACCTGCTTAATAGAATTACGCCATCTGCTACATATCAAAATGTCACACTTGAGTTATGCACCATAAATGTTGCAAGTGTCACAAATGTTGCAAAGTGACATTTGCACCTCAGTAAGTGTCGCATTTTCTATCACAAGTGTTGTATGCACCTTCCCAAGTGTCGCATTCAATTTGTGAGGTTTCACCACCCCTTGAAACCATTAAAAAAAAATTCATGACCCGTAAGTCATATGGGAGGAGGAAAACCATCATTTTTTGGTCAAAACACAATTTTTCCTTGGAAATTTAGACCCTTTTTTGAGCATCTATGAAGACCAGCGCCCCTTGTCCATACTTTGGGTGCACACATAACACCCCCTCTGCCATTATAGGGGAGTGTTGATCTAGGATCAATGCTCTATCTCTCACTAGGGGAGTGTTGATATTGTTGAGAGAAAGGAGGGATCTCCCCCACCTTAATCTATGGGCCAACTCTTTGAGATTGGGTTAGTTGTGTTTTACCCTCTTGCTTGGGCCTCACTTTAGGATCTGATCCAAGCCTCAAGGAGCCATATACTCAACCATACCCCTCATTTTATCATGGTTGTTATGCCTCTCAAGCCTATATATTGAGGGATTTCCAAGGTGAAAAGGGAGGAAGCTTTCAGATATCAAACTTATGATCTTGGTAGCATCATGCAAGGGCTAGATGAGGAGAGCTTGGGGAGGTTGTTGCAACTGCATCAATCGTGGTACGTAAGTATTCTCTTTGGGTTCTCATTTTAATATACTTTCCCTATTTCCTTCAAGCTTGTGTATTCTTGTATGTTCTTGTCTATTGTTCATTTGATCTTTGTAGATGAATTTGTTTGATATAATATTGTATATTAGGAGTTCTTTTTATCTCTTTGCTTCCTATTGCAAGTATCAAGTTGTGTTAAGGAGTTTGGAGAACAAGCTCATATTGGAAGTAGCGAGGACAAACTTCAAAACAAGGTGCATCACACCCTTTCTCCCTCTCTCTTTATGATTGGTTAAACTGAATTCAAAGAGATATTAGTGTCCATTTGTAGTGTTTTTGTCTTGGTATAGGGGTCTGTAATACAAGGGAAAGTTCACATGTCCGTAGGGGAATATTTCTGTAACAGAAATTGGCGACTCCACTGGGGAAGGACATTGACTTGTATTTCCTTGGATCGTCTGGAAATTTTCCTAGTTTGATCTTCTTTGGTTGATTTTTTTTTTAGCCTTCCTTCTTCCCTTTGTTTCATCAAGCAGTATTCATAGTTACCAATCTAGTCCCTGCTAAATTTTTTATTTTTTATGCTTATTTCCAAGCATCTATAGGACTAGCGCTCCCCCAGAGTGTCTACCACGGAGTTGGTTATTTGATAAATGCTCCTCAGTGGTCTCTTAGGGAGCATTGTAGCACTCTGTATCTTTGTTTTAGGGAGCGTTGCTCTTTTGTTTTTAGAAGATCCAGGAGAATCTTCCTTGTTTTGCTCAGCCCTTTATTGGAGGTCTTTTTCCCAGAGTCTGTACTTTTTCTTTTGAATTTGTTTAGGTTGAGGATATGGCTTATTATCACTCTTTTAGTTGTCTTATTTGAGCTTGCGACATTTTCCAAATTGCGAGATTGATTCGCCTTGTTTCTTCTTGGTTTCATCTGGGTCTTGCAAAATGTTTTGGTTATCTGACTGATTGAAAATATCTGCGAAGGTTTGTTGGTCTTAAGTTAATTTTCAAATCTTTCCTCTTTGAATGAGTTGAGACTTTATGCTTACCACAACCTAGCTTGGTTTTCTCTTTCTTGCTTCTTGTTTTGTCAAGATTGTTGAGTGTTTTCTCTTTCTCCCTCTTATTTTTTGGATTATTCTCTGAAATTTCTTGTATTCCTTGAATGCTTGTCGATTGTCGAGTTCTTAATTGAGTGATTTATCATACTTGTTTCTTTTAGTTCTTGTTAGCCTATGAGTGCATGCTTTGTTTGAAATCATTTTTGCTTCGCATATTTTGTATCTACATTCGACTCTTTCATTTTGATTGGAAGTAATGGAGCGTTAAAGGATTTGAATTTTCTTTATTTATATATTATAATTAAACAAAGAAGATAGTTTCATTCTTTCTTTTGGGTAGTGTATATAGGTAAATTGCATTTGGGAATTGGGTGTTTTTGTTAAAGGAAGTTGAACATTTTCTCCATCCCGTATGTAGGATTCATTGAAGAAAAAGATTTGGATCTCATAATTTTGCATTCTTTTGGAGTCGAGTCTAAAACATCATAAGTTTCACTTTCGCACCATTGAGTAAACAACAACCCTAAAATGAAGCACTTATAAAATTGCTCAAACACTTTTATATTATCTATTAGCAAACCTGCATTAGATTAA